>JAVJGI010000063.1:63059205-63077573 GCA_035590275.1 Ibycter americanus
GTTTTGTTTTGTTTTTAAACAAAGTGGTTCCTTGCTTATTTTATTTTAGGCATGTTCTATCCATGGTTAGAAATCAGGCATGACAGTGGTCTAATGCAAAATTTTTGTCCATGGAGAAATCAGGCATGACCATGGTCTACCCCTGAATGTGATCTTAATGTTTTATACCACTGACAAATCATTAACATCTGTTAATAACTCACCCAGTTGCTTTGTTAGATTGTTTTAAGAAAATCTTATGTACACCATAGATGCCTCCAACTCGTACCCTATGTAACCTTTCCCAGCTGCTTAATCCTTATTTAAAATATTACTTTAAAATGCACACATTTTTAAAACTATCCCATTTCTTTGTCTCCAGACTACTTTTGTAACTGTGCTAACATCTGTTCATTTCCACTCCCCAATTCCCATCTTAAATACTTATTTTCAGCATGTATTTTTCTTGTAAATAGAATCCCATGTACTTTCTCACCTCCTAGCCCTCTGCTTTCTGCTTTCTGTTCTTGCTCTCATTCCACTCTATCCCTCATGGTTTCACTTGACTCATATTTTAAATACAGGATTGATACAGAGAAAAGATTATTTAAAGAGCTTCTCCAATTATCTCACACTAGTTTAGGCTTGGGAAAAAGAAAATGGGGGCATGCACCTACTGTGTTTAAAGCGAATAAAAAAAAAGGGGGAACAATGTATAGTAAAGGGAATGTAGGTAGCTCTTACGGATGAAACTGCATAATGGAAATATTGGAACATTAGAAAATACTTCCTGGCTGTGAGAAGCAGTAGGCTATGCAGCAGCTTCCCAAGGGAATTAGAGGCAGCTTGTCACCTGGCACACTTTAAAATAGGCTGGACAAAAGCTGTGGTTTGGGGCCAAGCAGCTAACAGAGGCAAGGAGGGGAGAGGCAGGATGAGATGAGGCGAGGCTGCTGAACTCAGCACCAGGATGGGGATTTCTGAGTGCTGGTAGAGCAGTGGCAGGAGGCAGGACATGATGGACGCAGGCTGTAACACCTCATTTGGGAACTGGCTGTGATTTTAAGTGCTGTTTCTGCTGAAGTGGTCTAAACTGCCTCCAGTAGAGCCCTGGATAAAATGCAAGCAGTTCTGATACCGTTCCTCATTGCAATGAATGAGCAAATGAATAGGTGAACAGATGTCTCATGTTCAAAATAAATAAATCAGATTGTTAAATGATGTACAGGATAGTCCACATTACACTGAGCGCTAAGACTCTTAACATTATTTATTTCTTACTATTAGAGTATAAGGGGTACTGAGGCAATTTACATAACTCAAAAGAGGTACATAAGTTATAGTAATTCCTTTTTTTTTTTTTTTGGACAGCAATACAATGGCATATCCTGAGGCTGTGGGAATCTAAACAAAATAATTAAACACAACTATTGTGTTTAATACAAACCATAACACACACTACAATACTACAAGGTACTTTCTGTACAAATATGGCTGTATTTTTCCAAATCTGTCAGCTGACCCACATATCCAAAATGTTTCAAACTGAATTTCATTTTTGCCATGAAGATTTGGTCATGCTTTCTGACTCATGTAAACATCCTGATTATCTGTAGAAATCTTGAGATACTGTAAAGAGAATCCAAGTGTTTCTACACTCTCTCTCATTTCTTTGGTAGGTTCTAACTAGCGAAGCTGCCAACAGTGCAGTGAGCATATTTTAGAGGGCGTTCAGTCCTAGGTTCTCTCCCTTTTCTTCCTTTCCCTGTCAGACATTGCCATGAAAAGGGGACTGTTCTGTCATATCTCTAACCATGCATGGTTCTTCTCCATAATTACAATTTTGAAGCTCTTTTGTCACTTTTGCCTGTTCTGTCTAGAAGAGGGTTGTTTGTAGCCTCACTATGAAAGGAAATATTTTCATAAAATTAGGATAAAAATAAAAGGAAGGGAAAAAAATCAGAGCTTTCTTGGATTTAAACTGCGAGTGCACAACGGGCAGCTCATGAAATCACAAAACGCAGTCCATGCCATCCTCTTGCAACTGCATCATGAGGACACAGCTAATCAGCTGCAGGTTTTTCCAGCGCTAGAGAATTTAAACATGAAGAAACTTCACTTTCTCTACCAAGGAAGATGCTGTACCAATAGAACCAAATATGTCTGTGTACATTTATTTTTAAAACATGTAAATATATAGATGCCAATTATAGAAGGGAAACCCTCAGGGTCTTGTCAAATTGTAAGTTCTGCCCATGTAGTTGCCAGGAAATGTTTACATGAACTTTGTAAGTACTGGAAACCTAAACACAGAAAGAATATTGTGGTATGGCATTAGAATGAAAGCAAAATGTAATTTAAAGGGACCTGAAATGAACTATTTTAGCTCATTGTCCAAATTGGAAGAAAAGCAAAATAACAAGCATAAAATTGTTAAGAAAACAAATGCATATTTACATTTTGCAAATGTCCATAGTTGGAAGGATTGTCACTAGTAGGATTTATAACATTCAGTATGCCTTGTAGCGTGATTTCCATCTATTCCCCAGCTCAGTTGCACAAGGAATCATCTATAAGGGTTCTACTAGACAGAGCTGTGCTTGGGGTATGTAAAAGGACATACAGAAAGATGCACCAAAACAAAAATCTCAAACAAAATTATATACTACATTTTGAAGAGGACTAAGGCCACTCCAAGGCAGCTTTGATCCAGCTTCCTTCCAGAAACCTAAACCACACCGTCTGCATCTACTGGACTGAGAAGAAAATATGAAAGAAAACCATCACACATTCCCTCTCATCAGTCTTGGTTCTTGCGCAGGCATTCCTTCCCTTTTGTTCTCTGTGGGAGACTGTCCACCTGCTTCCTCTTCTCCTGAAAAGCTCATCACCTCATCTACTACTGCCTCTCTCCTCAGTTCTCCCATGATGGTCTCAACACTTGCTTCCTTTACATAGAGCCATTTCTCTTCCTTCTAGTGTAAGGGACTGGACAGCTGCATCCCTGTAGCATGTACATAGCTAATTACGCATCTGGAATTTTCATTTATTCATTTTATTCACCTAACAACCTCAGAAACAAGTAAAGGATCCTTTAAAATGGAAATAGATATTATTGTTCCATCCTGAGCACGTTGAAGGTGGACATGGCTTATTTGGTGGGTGTTAGAAACTCCAGGCTGTTACAGCTCACAAATGACTGAAGAAACTGAGGGTACTTTTGGTATGGCCAGTAAAACAGCACAGATAACATGTAACCCAAAGCGTGGTACCATCATGCTATGCTGTCAGATGGAAATTATTATTTTATGGTATTTCACCTGTTTAGAAAACCACCTAGTATTCCTTAAAAAACCAAAGTAAATGATAGAATGATTAATCAAAATTAAGGAAAACTTGAGAAAACAGACCTCTGGCAGTCTGATTTGATGGTGCACAAATTCAGTTTCTATCAAAGAAGGGATAGGATTATTCAAAATCAAGAAACAATACCTATTATAATTTTTACAACAATCTACATTGATTTGAAATAAGGATATTATTAAGCAGTTCTGTCATTTGATCACAAATAACACAGAATCACATGAGGAGATGATGAAGCTGCATTTATACAGTTCCTTTTATCCCAAAAGAACTTGACACTCTTTATGAAATATACATATGGCATGCCTATGAATAAGAAAAAAGCACATAGGAACAGAAATCCCTTTGACCAGCACTGCAAATCAGAGCATCTGTTTAACAGTGCACATCAATATTGTTTTTTAATTCAGGGAAGGATTTAAAGTGGAATAGTACATCTAGCAGGAATTATTAGCCTGTGTGCCCTTATTAATTCCTAACAGATTGTACGTAGAAGGAAAACACAGGGCAAATTACAGAGCCCTGGATCACATCCACATCCAAATTATTGTAAACTTGAGATAAGTTCATATTATACAAAACTTGGATCTGTAACGCAATATTCAAAGTATTTCAATGCTGAAATTCAAATGCCAAAACCACAGTATAAGCTACAATATGCACACAAACCCTAAGACCAATTGTGCCAAAGGCCACTGATAAATCAAGTAAAGCTAATCGCAGAGAAAAGCCTTGACATTTGGTTGAAATAAGGACATTAAGTTGAGTTGGTATGGGATTATTTTTACTAGGTTTTTTTTTCCTCAAGATGAAAAAAACATTTGTCAGGAAGTGATCAGTTTCAGTACATTTTTATACACTTTTTCTAGATGACAATGTTTGTTGTTCTTTACATTTTCAAACCAAAACTTCTGTTTTCCTAGTTCACAATTATATATAAGTAGTTGAAAAAAAAAAGAAGGAAGTGAAAACTTCCAAAATTCAAAATTAATTAAACGAAGTGTTTCATTGGCCAAAACTCACTGTTTTTCTAACAGTCTTCTGAGAGTTCAACTGTTCATTCCAGTACAGAATTGTTTGCTGTCCTGATAATTTTCCCAGGACAGGAAGACTATTTTCTGCTTAAAACTGTTCTGAATCTAACTAGAGCAATTTGCATCAAGTAATGTGAACTTAACAAGGCCTGATGCGAACTAAGTGAGCTATGGTCATTTGGAAATGGTACCATTGTATAAGGACAATGAACTCTTCCTTAAACCAACGTTTTTCAGAAACAGGCTCCACTACTGCTCACTCAAACAAAAAAGACCAGAAATCAAAGAGGAATTAATGATATAAAGGAAGTAGCTCTTGCAAAACAACAGATGGAATGAGATCGGAAACACATGTAGTAAGCTGAACTTTTTTAATAAGACCAAAATGACAGAATTGGAACAAAGGAACAAAATGGATAAACACGCACACAAATCAGAAGAACAACTGCTGACTAGAAATGGGTCTGTAATGCAGAGTCCAAATTTGGACTTAGATCCCAAATTATTTTCTAAATTTGGGGCTTTAGATCCATGATGTTGGTCTAGATTTTTGCAGAAAGAGTGGCAACCCATAAAATCTCTATCATGACTAGATGAAAAGTTTCTCCAAAGTTTCTAGGGTGGATTATTTACCTCATTTTTTAAATTCAGATATTCTGGATCACACAGAAGATGGAAAGTCAGTTTACATGAAGATTCTAATCCAACACTGAACTGTGTAAAGTGTTAAAGCAGAAGCAACATGGACTGCATCTTCCCCAGATTCTGCCAAAGGTGAGAAACAGCTTTAAGAAAAAAACCCAGGGAAGTCAAATAGGTTGATCAGGAAAACAAGCTATACTTATTTACTCATTCCTCTCATAAACTGAAGTAAACGCTTTTGAAAGAATGCCTCCTGGGTCCCTCTTAGGCATTGCTTTCCAAATTGCACACCCATCCCAATGTGAGGCTGTGTTATGAAGACACAATTATGCCTGAAAGTAGAAAAGATGGTTTAAATAAAGAGAAAAAAAATTTTGAATCAGATGGAACTGTCATTATTTGAATTAACCAGAGAAGTACTGAAACACTGCCTGTTGGATATAAGTTTAACTTGTTAGGAAACCTTTAATTTAATTAAACATTGTTTAATTTGTTAAGAAACTAGACTTTCTCCAAGTCCTTTAGATTGTAGTTGGCCTATGATAACATTTAGAACTCTTTGAATACATTGTCTGTGAGCAAAAAAACCTTAATCCTCAGGTGGTATGAACTAATCTATCTCCACTGAAGTCAACACAGATCTGGAGCACAATTTTGTATTAGTCTGACATGAGAGAAACCATCTCTCTTTCAAATACTTGTCTCAAAATGTATAGTGATGTCAAAGCACCACCAAAATGAAGGAGGTAAGTAAATGATTCATTGTATCCGCATAATATTTTTCCTGTTCACAGGACTTTTGGACACAAATATTTTCAGATGTGTTGCATATTTGAAAGTTTCTGGTGATGTCTTGTTATTTTTTCCTCTATTATTTGAAAGCACTTAATCATACATTTCTTCATACGTGTTTTCTATTAACTTCTGTCATGTAGACAACTGTTAAAAGAAGTTTCAAAGTATGGTTTCCATTTCCTAACTACACAATACCAAGTCACATCCAAAATGACTATTTCTACTTCGATATGTTTCACAGTTCGTATGAATACTTGCACAGGCAACTTTGAAATTTGTTAAGAACAGTGGAGTCATTAAAATTCAGCTGTTTAAAAATTGGTGGTAATCAATGAAAAAGAGAAAGCACATGTAAAGGTAATCAGCTTATAAACCTGAGGAAATATTAGCCAAAATTTTATTTCGAGTCATAGTTCTAATTTTGCAATATCACTCTTGATTGCAGGCATTTTTTTAGGTGTTAAAATGTAATAGCAAGGAAATATGTTAGCACATGTAGTTCGGAAGTTAACAAGCTCCTGAAAATGTCAGTTTAATGTCAGCAACGCAGTAGTAGGGAAATTTAAAAAAATTAAGTTTTTTTTCTGAAAATTCAAGCTGTTCAAGGCTATAAGACTACATCAGAACATAACCTGGAGCCATCAGACGGACCACAGTAACATCCCCCAGTTATCAGTCAGGCTTGCTTGACTGATGCCTCAAACAACATTAGCTTTCCCTTGACTTCAGACAACTCCCTGTAATTCTCTTCCTTTCACTCACCAACTACACCTCCGAGCCACTGCACAAGTACTAATTTTCCAACAATAAAATGTTATTAAGTTCTGAATTTTGTAAGTTTGCTTAAGTCAAAACATATGCCACTAGGACACAAAGGACAAACTCTAGCTGGAAAAGCACTTTACTACTTTTTAATTTTAAAGTAATATATATGACAATGTCTTGTCCTATGTATCATAATCTAGCATACCCTTTTGTCATCCTTTGGTAAGTCTGATGGGTGAAAATGACATTAGAGCCTGCATTACATTTAAAATCCAAAAAAGGGTCTAAAATAAGCAAAAATAATTCTTTATCCAGACTAGCACAATTTTCTCCTCACTTTCCAGCAAAGAAAGATCATCTAGGGTTTTTAATTAAAAAGTAGACCCATGTCTTGACTGTATCTGTACTAGAAAACTCTTACTTGTTACTTCTCTCCCTGCTCATATATAGGCACACACATAAATCCTTACCGAATTCTGTGAAAATTGAATTTAGGAGGACAAGAACAGAGATTCAGTGCTTTATTTAGTCTACAGATGGCTAAGTCCATCGTAAGGGTAACTGATAACTAAAACAGCTAACAGAGTCTCTGTTATACTGAGACATTAAAAGTGTCACACAATTTTTTTAATAGTGTCTCATCAGAAACTATACCAATATATCTTGTAATTGAGAATAAAGCTTTATTTCAAAGTACAAGTGGGATTCATAGAGCTAAAACAATGGATCATATTTTCCTCCATCTAGCTAGCTTGCTTATACAAATGTCTTAAAGTCATGAGCTTTGGTGTCTAATAGATAACAAAATAAAATTATTTTCAAATGCACATTTAGCAAAACCCAATCCATTAAGCATTTGGCTTGTCTATAGATTATAAACATGTATTTATGTACATATATTATTCCTCCCTTGATGTGAGGAGATAAACAAGTCTAGCATTGTTACTGTAGAATAATAGAAAATTACTAAACACAGAAAAGTTATTGCAAAATGTTGTCACAAAAGAGCCAAGCCATTTTCCAGGGTTTAAAAACAATCTCTGACAGGGACTTTATTTTCTCCAATTTTTTATTAAAAACATACACACCAAAAAAAAAAAAAAATCAACGAAGCAAAGATGCTAAGCCACCAGTCCACTAGATGCGAGCCTTTGGCATCTTCCCTAAACTCCGTCAGAATGCTAACTTAGATCAATAAGATTCCACTAATTTGAAAGGGCCATGGGATTCTGTCCACCAAACAAACACTTTATAGAAAAAAAGCAGGAAACTCACACCACCATAAAAATTAAGCGACAAATGGTGCTTTTATACATCCTTCCACCTAACCTTAAGGAAAAAAAACCCCAAAGAAACCATCAAAACTGTAATAGCTGGAAGTGATTAGGAAATGACAGCTTATCAATACCATGTTGAAAGAGAGTAAGTGCACTGCAGTACTTAGAGGCACTGCAAGAAAGGAATAAATGAAAATATATTAGAAAATATTCTAAATCTAAAGTTCAGAATTAAAAACAATGTTTCATTTGAACTTCTCCAAGGCCGTTAAAGAATTAATCTGCTATAGTAAATTTGGACCATTACAAAATGAAAGGAAATGGCATGATGTTAGGAACAGAGAATGGAATGACAGATGAGATCAAAGGATATTCTATTCTTGGTTTTGTCACTGGCTTTCAAAATGTAAGTATTTTGAAGTACTAACATCTGCTAAGATCAGCAGAAAAGTTACTGCAAAATCTGTGTAATATCTCTGAACACATCTGCATCAACAAAACATACAAAACCTATCACTCGGGTGCTGCCCACTTCTGCAGACTTGCAGCTAACTCAGTGGAAGAGCTAAGGAAACATCACTTGAGGTTTCTTCAAATGAAGAAATTTGCTTAATGGCTTTTTTTACTTGATTCATCCCCTTGGTTTCACCACAATCCATAATCTGATCTTCCTGCACACCTTCTGTTCTCTTATTTTTTCCTGCTTTCTTTAATTCTACTGTTTATGGACTCAGATTTCACATTTAAAGGGTTCCTAATTTTTATTATGTTTTTTCAAAAATTGATACAGCTTCAGAAACATGCCTATACACTCCTTAATGCTTTCCATTTCTGGATCTTAGATCTGATTAGCATTTTCACTACTAAAAGTATACAAAGCCAGTAAAATCTGGAATTGAAATGGGAAAATCTGTCCTTGTAGTCCACTGTATGTGTGGTTTCTATCAGAAAGCTGAAAGTACATCTGTTGATTGCCAGTTTATCAGAACAGATGTGCAATTAATGCTTTTTATGATATATGATATGTGACATGTCCTAAATCATGAATGACTCTGAGGATATGTATTAAGTTCTTTCAACCAAGACTGGAAGCACAAGGACGTGCAGGACGACAACCTCAAAGGCACCAAAGACATGAGAAGTAAATCACTGATGCTGCATTTACTACAGAAGAACATGATTCCTGGTTTAGTACAAAGAGGAAAACAGGAAGAGGTAAAACTAAAAGCCTGAGAGCTATAAGTGAATTATAGCACAACCTGCCAAAATTAAGTCACTAAAGCACATCTCATCGGGACCACGTGACAGCAGAGCAAGACACATTTTTTTCTTCTAAATTTGGTCTTGTATTTGTTTTGCTTGTACCCTGTTGTTTCTGAGTCTTTAATGTCAATCTTTTTATGTAAATCTTGTTTTAATAGCAAGGTCTCAGTGGTACTTGGAGAGGTAGAGAGGACCCTTGACACTACCAGGTGTATTGTCTCCGTATGAATCAACATATTCCATACTATGAAGGCATACAGAAGAATCACCTAAGCAAACTCCAAGCCCTGAGGAGTACCTACAGCACCTCAGCAGCAGTTAACGTGGATGGAGCCTGCACTACCATCCTCTGGTGTTGGACACTGACCACAGACAGATGGCCTCCTTCTGCAAAATGCAAGCTGCAGAGAAGTGTACCTCAAAGTCTTAGGCAAACCCCAGAACATGATTTAAACAGAAACCAAAAATAAATCCACAATGAGCTCGTGTATTGGCTAACTGGAACTAGAATCTCAAGTCATCATTGACTGCTTCAAGCATATTCGAGAGACCACAGCTGTCCTCATCATTTGTTTTGGGTTGATTCATCTCCTAGCGAAGCTTTTCTGCTACATGACTGAAATCTAGATAAGAGCTCTAGGAGCAGTATATGGTAATTATTGGCATTGCATGTAACACATGGTGTGAAAAGTTTTCTCCTCCTTATTGTACACTTCTGCATTCCGGTTTGCTTTTCATGTGTGGTAACTCACTTATGAATTGATATGAAAACTCATAAGCATAGAAAAGCAAAAAGATATTCAAGAAACTAGAAACACAATTATTTTCCCATCTCAATAATCAACACTTAAAAAACCCTCATTTGACCAAATTTTCCAGGTCACTTAATCATTTATACCCACATAAGCACAAACATTCAGAAAGAAAGTAGGGTCAGATAAAAAGATTAAAAAAAAAAAAAAGCGTGAAGTTACTTAGCTTAGAGACAGCATATGGAACACTTTATTATTTTTATTAGGTCTCAAAAATCTGTGAAAATTATTTTGGAGGCAATATGGTATTTCCCAATTACATATAAAAGCATTACTGCAGATGATACGTATAGTAAGTGAATGTAACTATAGCCCTCTTCATGTTATAGGATTTTGTTACAACATTAAAAATAAATGTCATAAAACAGATTTAGCACCTTCAGATGACCTCTAATTAGAAACGTGTCATGCTCTTCAAATTCCATCTGTCAAATGCTGTAGATACAGGTAAGTAAATATAAATGCCATTAAAGGCACAAGTTATCTACTTGGAGAAGTTTTAGCATTTTATTTTTTGACAGCTCCTAATTTGGATATCTTCCAGTGTCAACAAAACCTGTTCAAGCAGAATCTTACCTTGTTTTCACTACATCAAGGGGATGCATCAGGCAGATTTCTACAAGACCTGGAAAATAAAAAAAGGCCTAATAAACATTTGTACAAATAGTAGTTCAATTTTCATTGATTCCAACAGTTTCTGAAGTTTGAAAAGTAAAGTAAAAATCTAAACGTATTATTGATGATACAGTATATATATACACCTCATATACTAAACATACTCTTCTATGGTATATTGGAAGCATCAAGGATTTTAGACAGTAAATGGTGCTAGTTGTTCACTGCAGTGGGGCAAGTGAAGACTTAAGCTATGCGATCAACTTAACCATAGTTTTTGCTCAGTTTTCTGACTTAGTAACAGCAGGAACATTTGACTGGCATTGTAAATGAATACATTAAGTCTCGCTGAAAGTAATGAAGGAAGGGAGTTCAGGCTGGCACTGGCTTCTTTGTCTTGTAAGACTAATCCCTGAGGACACTGCACGACAGTGCCGGGGGCTCAGCCGACCTTGACGTTAAGATGACAGCTGATTCCTAAGCTGGCTCTCTGAGCTGCAGCCTTACTGGTGGTTCATCCTGTCCTGCTCGGTGCTGATGCATAGTCTGGGATTTTCCCCCTCTTGCTTCACCGCTCATCATGAGCACTTCAATTCACATGCTGGGGACTTTCCATGTCCAAGAATGGAGGGTGTGAATAGCAAGAGGGGAATGCCAAGAAAAAAAAGAGATCTGAAAGATCCCAAATGCACCTGCCACCACCGGCTTCAAAGTTGGTTCTGCCACTTTTTTCCACCCACCTGACACCTCATGAAAAGTCCAGAAGTTTACCACCCACACTTTGCCCATGCTCCCCAGCATACATTGCCCAGGGAGAACTTTCCAATCTTCCCTATATTTGCTTAAATTTTCTAGGCTTGTCTAATCCTCTGTCCATTTTGTATATCACCCTCATTCCAAACAGCAAACATATAATAAAAAGATGTATTATGAGGACCATAGTAAAAGTGTATTTTTGAGATCTGTCAATGTGCAGAGATAAATAAACAACTACACAAATCTTAAAAGAGTTTGAATGCCAAGAAAATACATATCCGTATGTCCAAGATACTAGATTATCATGCTTTTGAACTGTCTAGGCCCTGCTTTATTAAGACTCCTAAACATCCACAGTCTCTTTTTATTCAGAGTAATAAATGTAATGCTACAACATGCAAAACAGTTTGTGAAGATTATACCTACTATACTGTTTGAATGCATCTATTTAATCTATTATTAAAGTAAAAATATTTAGAAACCTTTTGTAATACAGGATGTGTCTTTTGGTCATTCACAGCTAAACTTCCAAAAATCTTGATTCAGGAAAGCATTCTTATCAAGTTAACAATATTTGCAAATTCCTTCCTTTATGCATACAATACAGTCCCACTAAAATTAAGCACATGCTTACGTCCCACTAGATGCTCTCTTTGTTCAGATTATCATTGTCTTAAGGTCCAGATCCTGTCCTCTTATTTTAATGGCACAGAATACAGCTGAGCTCAGGTGTCACTGAAGCTAACAGTCTAATACATAAGACACGCTAGGCTACTCACCTACTATTTCTTTCTAAGCAAAGCAAAGCAATGACCCTAACATAAAGTGAAACTCTCATTTTGAAATGTTCCACACACAAACTATTGAACTAATGGAATTTGCATTTTGACCCTATTCTTTGGCAGATTTGATGGAGAAAGACTCTTGGTGGGTTTCATGGAAGAACCAAGCTCTGCTAGATAGCATACACCGCAGCTTCAGAAACAAGTTCTCTTTTTCATTACTGAACATAAATCTAAGGAAGGCTTAAAGTTTCAAATTTCAATTATTTTAGAACTAATAAGTTTAGTGCTTCAAGTAGAATAGGAAAACTGTGGGGTTTTTTAAGTTTATGTAAGAAAGGATTAAATTCTAAAACATTATCTACTTTCTATTTCAACTTTATCCAAACTTTCTGAGTAATACAGGTACTTAGATAAGTAAGCCTTTTACACTGATGCAAAGCATTAGCAGAGGGAAGATTCTCATTACAGTCAAAGGAGAGCTAGCCAATAAAAGAAATAGAGTTTTTAACTCAGCCTATAATAAATACCTATATTTAAATATAACCATTTATTTTCTGCTTGATATACTTTACATATATTGTTAATATTTATTATATATTTATCTTAAGAATAATCTATTTATATAACAACAAAGGACTGCAAAAGTTTGTGTACAGAAACGTAAGTAATTTTTCAAGTTAGTAACAAAAGGGCATAAACTGTAATGCTAAAATTCTCAACTAAATGTATTTGAACAGGAGTTTACATGAAAGTTTGTGAAGATGTTAAAATGTTTAATCTGAATTCTTGACATAAAATACTTGCTGAGAGTTCTAATTTAACATATACGATTATCCTACTTTTCTATGATTCCGTTGTAATATAAAAGCTTGCGAAACATAAAACTGGCCAGACAACCCCTTACACCTATCTTCCTGTCACTGTGTTTGAATGACAGCATCAGTTAATATTTATGATCATTTTTTTGTTGTATTTTCTTTCCACTCCATGTAACATTGTTTTGTTTTTCAGTTCTGGGTAAAAGGAAGACAATATAGGTGATATCAGCCAAAGACTATTAATATCAATAGTAAGGAATCATTAAAAATCATGCAATTTAATATTTGTTATATTTTTTCTAGAAAGCAAAAGCTGTCATCATTATTTCTGAACAGGTATATTTATTGCTGTAATGATTGCCCAGGAACGACTTCTATTTTACCAAAATAAAGCCAAATCACATGTCACATAAGGGAACATAGAGTATAAGTCTTCTATCCCGGTTCTGTCCCAAAACCTGTAAACTACTACAACAGCTGCCAACAGGTGCTTTGCAAGTGGAGTGGCAGTTGAGTGTTTTGGTGCTAGCAGGGGGCATAGCCTATGAGGTTTTCCTTTCCAATCACCCTCCTTTTCCAACTTCCCCCCCTTGGTTTTGATCTTCTATTCCATCTCGTTTTGGCAGATAGAGCCTACAGTAGGGGGCCAAGCATGGGGCCAGGGGTTGTTCACTCTCTTCTGTTTTTGCAGCATTAATATCCATTTTGGGAGAAAAACGTACAGTGCCAGAATTTGGCTCTATTTTCTCGGTCTTCATAGGATAATTTTTAATTCAGGCATTTTTCCAGCAACTGAATCAGATGAATTCCAAGGTCCTTGGCAAGAGCTCTGTTTTGATAACTTCACAATTCTATTGGTTATCTGCCTTTCTTAGTCTTTCCTTTGTCTCATCATTTAATTATGCACTAGGTTTTAAACAGTGTACAGTTACTTGATTTCACCAGACAGAACTCTTCAAAAGATGCTGGGATTATGACACAGCTCTCTGAAGAGCACCAAAGGAGCGCACACTGTGCAAGACACTAATGGAACAGCTACAAACACAAGCTACATTTTTCCATCTACTATAGTAGTCATGCAGATCATTACAACATCCTACTTGATAGCCTGCCCAGAAAGTGTGGTGGCCCTACTAAATTACAAGCACTCTGAGATGTGCTCAATAAAATAAAATATATTGCTCTTTCTTTAGCTAATGTTCATCAGCTTTGTGACAAATTCAATTAGCACTATGAAAATCTAATTTGCTGAACAGCTATATCAGGGTGCAATATATTTTAACTTGTCACACTAAAGACTACTGTTTACAAACTTTACTTTCATGATATAAAGTAGTTAATATAACTACAGATTGTCCAAAAACATATTCTAATCGTCCCATTGGGTCTCCCTGGTGATGTCACATGTGAACTAACCCAGAGTGATTTATGATGGCCTAATTATGTTTAAAGCAACTCGGATCCAACTAGCTGAACAAGAGCCCAAAGGAAATATAGGAAAGAACAATTACTAGGCCAGTCCAACATTTGTTGTCTTCTGGGTGGAAAAACATTCCTTGTGAAAACTGGATACTAACCATAAAACAAGACATAATCAAAATCTCTGTGTTGAAGAAATAACCAGCTGTCATCATTGACATCCTTTGAGCATTCACAAGTGGAATATCAACAAGCGAGGAGGGACTCCAGAATTCTATTGTGTAAAATATCCAGCTCAGTAACTGAGCCCACGGAGGGAATAAAATGACAGAAAATACTGAACGCCAAACTGACCCTCCTCAGTAGAGTATTCTCCCTTTTCCAACTAATCTCTTTTGTTTTTAAATTGTTTCCCATTACGGATTACATTACTTTTCCCTCTACAAGATTCACACTTAAAATTTCAAACTGGCAATCTTATATACATCTCTTTAATGCAAACATTTTGGGGACCAGTGGGTATTTTGAGTTCCTTTGCTCTTTGTTCCTCTTTTCCCTCACACACACAAATCTTGTATCAATAATCATACAACATGGCCTGAGAATACTGTGACTCTGTTTAAAATGTGCTCTAATTATCCATCTGGCAAAAAGTGAAATTCTGAGATTTCAGCAGCACAGGATTGTAGCGCTCTTCATCTCCCCAGGTGTTTCCATACTTCCTCTATTCACTGAATAGGGAGAAAAAGAATGAAATCTAGCTAGCAATACTTGCTAAATAGCACAGATAAAAACAGAATCGTTATGCCTTTGGTCCTCCTTAGGAGACCAATTCTTGTCTTCAGCTCTTCTTCGACCCTCAAAGCCATGAACTGAAAAGTGTGAAGTGTCTGTGATACACGCTGAGACCTGAGTAGCTCACCCTCTACATGTTTACCACATAATACACCCTGAACACAGATTCCAACACAGATTCAAGAGATGTAGAGCATGCAGAGCATGATCCATGCGTTAGTTCAGACAACCCCCTACAGCATAGAAGTCATTATGCACCCTCCTCCCCTTGTGTTACTCATTTTTCTGGAATAACACAGTCACTGGAGAAACACAACAGAAAGGAGACTGGTCATAGAAAATGTGGCAATAAACACATCAGGCACTGTATATTGTATAGCTGGAACAGTTGGTATTTATTTTGGCTTTTACATAAATATAGTTACAATGTAAGAAATGATCATAAATATTTTATGTGTACTATGCATTTCCTTCTGAGAATATATGTCTGAAAGAAAGAATCTTGTGTTGATCTTTGTATCCTAATAAAAACAATGACAAATTTCTCTTAGATCTGCTTGTCTGTTGGCTAAAACACTCTATTTGACAAAATGAAGCATGGAAACCCTTTCTGATTGCAACAGCATTATTGGAAGAATAATTAATGCCTGGAAAAAGTATCTCTGCAGTCAATTCTACACAGGCTAATTTCCGTTAGCCTGCTGTCCCCGCTCCATCTTCATAGGCACTGAAAGCTATTATCTCTTCTGTAAGGGTACATCTCCCTCAGAAAAGTCCACGAAATGCTAGGTTCACTGTGATACGTGGCAGTCAAGGACTACTCCTTTCCTAGGGAGTCAGTCATGTATTGTGCCTGTCTCAATTGTAGGACGTGTCAAGTAGGCTCCAAGGAAAACTATATAGCAGTATGCATGGACTGTGCTGGGAAAGAGCTACACATTAGCCTTCACTTAAGAAAGTGACACTTATTTTAACTCTCGCCCAGGATTCTATTTAGCAATGTGGTATGGGATTAACTAATGGTACCCTGGAGCTCCTCACAAACATTAATTAACCTTTTAGGTAATGAGCCAAATCAATGCTTTCCTTAGAAAATGTGGAGAAATGGAAAGTTACTCCAAAAAGTACTCCATAATGGCAGTGCTGCATTAATGAGTCATTCTTCCTTAGAGACCTTGTCTACACGGAGAATATATACTAGAAAACGTGTTAATTAAACAAGATGGTGAATATGATTTTTCCCTTGGTGTGGACAAGGATGTCTGTATTTAAAAATGTGTTAGCTGGTCACAGTTAATCCCAGGAGGAGCTTTTGGTTTACCATCATTACCTAACGCATTTTAGAAGAAGGCTTTTGCATGCCTGCAGGAGGAGTGGGTCAAGCACATCATCTTGTTAGGTAACTTTTCCTTAATAGATGCAACCTGGCAACGTAGCATTGCCGTTTGAAAACTGAGAAATAGCAGGGTTGGGAACAGTGATTATCTGGCTTTCAAAAAACCCTGAGACTTCAGCAGTAGATGGAAATTTCGGATGTTTGGCCTGTAGCATTTGTACTGAAAGTGGTCAGTGTTCTTGGAGTTCTTTCGATGAAAGCAACTCAGCCTGTGTTGAATTCATAATGGCTCCTTGATTGTATAGCAAACTAGCATTTTAATCTTCAAGGTTTCAAGCAAAGGTTACACAAGTGCTGGAGAATCACATTTTAAATGTGTAGAAGACACGAGCCAGGAAAGAGCGTTTCAGGCAACATGTCATCTTGACTGCTGTTGCTCAGCTGTAAATCTCCTTCAGTTACCCAAGCCCCAATCCACAGACCTAGCTAGAAA
This sequence comes from Ibycter americanus, assembly GCA_035590275.1. NCBI lineage: Eukaryota > Metazoa > Chordata > Aves > Falconiformes > Falconidae > Ibycter > Ibycter americanus. The sequence goes on from JAVJGI010000063.1 coordinate 63,076,153, forward strand.
TGTGCTCATGCTCAATACACAAGGTATAGTGTAAAGTCTGATAGTTCAAACTGCTCTCCCTTGGTGCTGACAAAGCTTACCTACTATCTGCATCATTTTACTGCTTGCTGCCCAGCTAAAGAAAGCATTATTATTACCAGATAGTAAATGTTCAGTTCTATTGCAAATAGAAGAGAAAAGTAATTATATTCCATTATTTTTGCTGAGCTTGAAAATTAGGTTACAGCAGTTAAGTGAATAAGGACAGAAAATGGTATGGATCCTCTTAAATACTCATGCCGTGAATACAAGATACTCAAACCTAAGTTGTGATTATACATGGGCACACATACAGAAACCTTTATAGCCTTTGGGAGGGCAAATTTCACCTTGTGATAATACATGCATATACAAGTACTGAGAAGTTATTGTGGTAATAAACCAACATTTGCAATGCAGCATTTTTCAAGAAGGAACATATTGTGAAGGTCTTAATGGTTGTCTTGATGTCTCAGCTACATTTTTTAAAAAATGAAAAAAATAAAGGTTGTTAAAACCCCCAAGATTACTCTCATATTTTAGTTTCTTTTTTGAGTTATTTTTATTGGACCTTTAAATTGAAGATAAATGGTCCTATCAAGCTATTGTATTTCCATTTCACAGTAGTTCTACCACAGCATGGGCTTTTTTTTTCCAGTCTAACACACAGCCAAGCTGATACATGCAGATTCAATGTGAGTGGAACATGTTAGCCAAAACCATGGGTCCTCAATCCACAATATGTATCTATCTTGTATTTAGCAGAACTCTGTAATAATTTACCAATGTATTTCTTGCCTCTGGGTAAAAAATATGTAGCTTCAAGGTTTAAAGTACATATGCAAACTACTTTAAATTTAGCACAAATTTATTCATTGTTTGCTTTTCACAATGCTTTTGGCACAGTCAGCAAAATCAGCATATTATTCTCATGCTGCCAGCAATAACCACATCTTTATACTTACTGTTGCCTAGAACAGAGCTCACTGAATCTTTGAATGTGCTTCAATTAAAGTGCTCAATGCTCAGTTACATGCTCTGAGTATTGTTTGCTAAGTAAAAACAAGGACCATCTTCCAGTTTAATTTGAATTTTTTATTTGCTGCTCATTTTAAAATGAAAAAATTAAGTCCTTGGTTCACAGATCTACCAACTTGATTAACCTCATGTCTAAGACTTGACTTCAGAAATACTTATATATCTGCCATTGGACAAATCTATGACAATTTGGAGGATCAAGTTAATTTTAAACTATGTATAGTTAAATACATCTATAGTAAGACTAGGAGGAAATGTCAAATCACCCAGTAAAAATCAGTGGCTAGTCCACAGAGGATCTTGTGCTACATCTACAACTCTTTGGAAGAAAGGTCCTTCCCGACTCCAGTAGCATACAGCACTTT
>JAVJGI010000063.1:63077583-63211717 GCA_035590275.1 Ibycter americanus
ACGACCATTTTAAAATTCCAGACTCCTCACACCTTTATTTGATTTTAAAATATGAAAGCTGTTCTAGTGGGGCTGAATACCATAGAGAGTTCGATTACGCAAACCATACAACATTTAGGTACTGACACAAAAGATAATGGAGCAAAACACAGCATGCAACTTAAAAAAAAGCAAATATTTTCTCTAAGTTCTTAAATATTATTGAGGCAATATGGCATGTATATCCAGAATTTACCATTTAGAATGTTACACGAATTTGCTTCACCTGAATTTCCATTTCAATTCCTATTACAAAATAGTAATAAAAACTTAAGATACCAAACAATTCTCAAAAAATATACTGAGTTGGACTTGCAAATATTTCTGGACAAAGTCACTTTTTCCAAAATGACTGGCAATAAAGACTTGTTTATATAGCTAACTGATTTTTTTCCCCCGTTTTCAGTCTTTCTACATCCTTTACTGATGTTGTATTGACATTAAAGCTTTGACTTATAAAATAAACACTTGAAATTTACAAACTTAAGTATCTGAGTCTCCAGACACAAGTGAAAGGCCATATATTGTGTAAATTCTCCATAAATTTTTCAGCAAGTATTACGTGCTATTATGTCACTCACATATGACATATTCTTTCCATCATGTGTGTCTGAAAAGGAAGTTTTTTAAAGCATGATTGAAGGGACCACGGAGGTCAGCACTGGGTTACATGATGTTTGTGTCACTACATCTTTAGATATTTCAATGCATATTGAATCAATATTCCTGCAATGAAAATGTGTAACCTATATTTTCTTTGCCATTATAGTAAAATGCTTCTCAATAAACTTGTTTTCATAAGAAGTTTGCCCATTCATATGTCCCAGAGCTGTTGTAATCTTCATTGCTAATGCTGATCTAAGAGCATGGACATTATTCTATTTCTTGACACATTTAAAGTTCTCTAATGAATAAAGCAAACAGCTTATGGCTGTTTGGACTGTCACTCGATTGCCCCGGAGGGCTTTAATGTCTTTAAAATAGGCCTCCTAGTTTGTATTTAACTACCTTGTCCACAGAGGTCTGAGGGGTAGAGCAGATCAAAGATGTGCTGGAAACATAAAAAGCAGCTGTCCTTCATTTACCTTTAATTAGCTACATCTGACCAGATTCTTTATGGCTTCTTTGTCACACATTCAACAGTCTATAAGCCTTCTGACCTGTCCTTAAGGACTGTACCATTACAAGAGTTTCAACAAAATGCAAATTTTAAATATTAAATACAGGACTTTGAAAAAAGTCTTTGGTCTCACTATGGAAATACTACCTGAGGCAATATTATTTTGGATTTATCTGCAAGAATTACAAATTGCTCAGTATTTGAAAAGTCAAAATGGAATGGTTCCTGAGCTTAGATTTAGTTATTTATGGTTCTTTGTGTACTGCTCAACATTGCAATGAGTAAATATCACACAACAAGGAGGAATCCTAAAGAAAACTGAAAGGCAAGCAAGCATCTCCGGCTAGCACAGAATGTTTCCCTTCCAGGAGCTGCGGCAGTCTTTGTAAAAAAAGGTCACATACCTGCCCTCCCCAGTACCCCTTTTCACGTAGATCCCACTACTCTGAGACCTCTCTACTTAGCACAGAATGCACACCGATTTCCAGTAGGATTTTGACTAAGGAGAAAGTTCTGTCATTGCTTGAGGTTCAATAAGCAGTTCTGTGTTATGCCCCATAGTCAGGGCTGCACTAAATGCTTCTCTCATCAAACTAAGGCCCTTATGGAATAAAAAAAGCTGTTAAACAGCATCTAGAGTGTATGTTAAATGACTTAAGTTATTGGTACTTGATCACGCAGGACATTATTAAAACCATTGAGATGGATGGAAGTCACCTCTTCAAATTCTCTGGATTTTTGGGTTAGGTCCTTTCACAAAGGATTAGCTTACAACAGAAAAAACTATATAAAAGACATATATACAAACTAGAAAGGTTTCAAAAACTGATTCTGCAGTCTAAACTATCCCTTGATCTCTTTCTGTGTACGTAATAGCAACTTGTAACCTCCATGTTCTATTCCAAAATGTCAACCTTTTAGTCTTCCCTGAGAAAGTTTTAATTAAGTACACCTCCAGATAAGTTAGCATGCCTTCACAGACAGGCATGGTGAGGTACATCAATGGTCAAGTAGCCTGCCTCAATATATGTACAGTAGTTAGCAAGCAGGTGTGGCTAGAAGCCAAGCTTTATTCAAAAGTCTATACTATGAGCACTATGCAGACCAGACTATGAACCTTGAGGGATTATTGTTGCACCTTGACTTTACTCTTCACAAAGTTAGGACTATGAACTTATGTTTCAAATCAGTGATGTTACCCCACACGTAGTACATGGAGAAACATGAAACTTGGCAAAAATAATAGCTAATTTGCCATCAGGGAAAAGCTCAGTATTGGATGGCCATTACCTGGAGAGTGAGACCTGACCTCAAATAAAAGCAAAATTTTCAGAACTAGCTTATAATGAGATGTATGTTTGAACAGTTGCTGTACCTCAGCATATCAAATTGTGTCCATTTTAGTTTTGTGAAGTGGCTTTCTAGTATTATCTTTGGTAACCTGTATTTGAATGACTTTTCAGAAAAGCTGTGGTTCCCCCCATCAAGATAGCTGGAACAGTTTTTTTCCAACCTCACCACTAGCTGCTGCAATGTAAACTGAAGAATCCATGATTTTTCCATTGGCTGTGAAACAACTGCATGACTGATAAGGTTTTATAAAATTTTTATGAAAACCGAAACTATCTTTAGTCCCCTGCCTAGTGAAAACGTATTCATAATACAATCCAAAAGTATAGGTAAACTATTGTTGTACAATTGTCATAAGTCCATTCCACGTGGCTACTGAAAAACTTTCTTAAAATGGGCTCCTTTTACTGTTTAACAATGATACTAATTAAAAGCATACTTAATTTAATTTTAAGCATATTTATTTCTCATTTCAATTGCTATAATATATATTCAAAACACATTTTCTTAATTTCTTTTAACCTTTAATATTAAAGATTAAATTTAATGGATTTTTTCCACTTTATTGGGAAAAATATCAACTATAACTGTAACAAAACCAGTTTTACAACAGAAAACCTTCATCTTTTACAAAGCTAAAATTAGCTGTTTCACAAATGCAGCTCCTTGCAGTAAATATTTCACTTAATTAAAAAAAAAACCCAAATGTTAAGGCTGTAGAATTTTCAGTTTTCATCCAGTGCTGGAATATTCCAGAGATTTTGAAACACATTGTTTGTTGGTTTTTTTTTTTTTGCCTGTACCAGTACTTATAATATTACACGATGACAACAGAATACATTACTGTTAAAATTAGGTCAATACAGTGACATTTTAAGATTTAGGTTTGCATTAAAAATTTTGTACTTATCACTTGCAGGCAGTGCTCATTAATTTCATAGCACTTTACACAGGTAACTAGAATAGTTTTGCAGTACGAAAAAAAAAATAATTCAGTCTCATCTTTGATTTGTTGCTGTTCAAAATTTCCACTGAAGCTTGTAAACATTTTTTTCTACAATGGAGATAGAAGCAGATTCCAAATGATGTCTCCAGAAGAATACATGTAACCTTTGTATACCAAAGAAAAGAAGTATTGCAGTAGGCATTGTTCTTCAAAGAGATCTAAAACTATATGCATCTTTCTTTTCCTTCTCCAACGTCACATCAATATTAACGACACTGTAAGATTACAATACCAATATTAAACCCAATTACAAGATGAGGCCTAAAACAATCCTTTGTATGAAAAGATATTCAGGACCCAATTCCCTGCTTATTAAAATGGAAGCAGCTTCCTAGTATGTCAGAGAATTCTGCTAATGTATACCAGTAAGGAACTAGACCCTTGGTGCAAAGGCTACTAAAACACAACAACTGATTATCAAGTATCTGTGGATAGAATAAAAAAAAGATAAAATATTTTCTTGAATGTGACCTGTATACACAATGCTGTCAAATATTCTAGGGTCTTCTACTGCATGCATTTTTTGTTGAATTCTATGTTGTTGCAACAGGTGATGACAGCACCACTATTTTGTGTTATTTTAGCCGTCACTGGTCTTCCCAGCATTTTTCACCGCTCCCATTTGCTGGCAGTATATCATGGCAAAGTTTCAAGAGAAATCTACTATGAAGTTGTGTGTTAACTGGGAAATGTCAACATGCAAAGCCATGTCTAGAATTAACCTGTCTTTAACATTTTCAGGCACCCACACCCTCTCTTCTTTCCAAAACTTAATTACATCAGCAGCTTGCCAGCATTAAAAAAACCAAAACAAAACAGAGAAAAACCACCAAAGAAGAAGGGGGAAAGGTGTAGCTGTATTTAACACAAAGATAGAGCAATAATCCTCCAACAGAGGCACAGAGGCTGGTAATGCTGAACTTGCCAAGAGACAAATGTTCTTAAAAACATAAATACCACCAGTTAAGAAGGAATAATTTTCCACTGGAAGTATGAGGACTTACCACCACTGACTATACTGATAGAGATTTTCAACTTCTTCCTTTGGGAAAGTATCTGATTTTTATTGGTCTGGTACCAAATGCCCTTGTTCTGGTATGCTGACAGTAATTATGAATGTCTAAGGATCCTTTCGCACAGAAGATGCATTTCTTCCACTAAGTTTTATGAAATAAGATATTTTTTTTTTTAAAAGAATCCACAAAATAAGTGAGGATTCTATAATCCCCTTGTTTATTTTTTTTAATACAAGCCCTAATCACTGACAGATGGTCAGTTACATGTCAAGTGAAAAAGGATAACTATAAGTCTCAATGTAGCTATGCTATTTTTAGAGGGACTTCATCACCTGTAGAGAACGCCTCTGCCACAGCATAGTGGGTCACACTACTGTTGATATTAATAAGGAAGCTCTATATCCCTTAGTCATGTTCATCCTTTCCCTGCAAAAATATGTGTATCAGAGCCAGGTCATGTAACGCAGTCAGCATCTGAAAAGTATTCTACATATCCAAGTTTTTGGAATCTAAACAGCGGGTATCCTGAAGCTCACTCTACAAAGTCAATCCTTCTTTGTCCAAATCTCTCTTATCTCGGCATCATCTTGAGCTAGAGAATACAATCCATCCTCTTCACACAATCATTAAAAAACCCCAGGAAAATTAGAGTTCCTGTATACTGACTAGTTCAATTATTGTCCTTTTCTCAAGCTGTGAAAGTTAGGAATGGGTAGACCTGCAAATCCACCCTGTGAGGATCAGAACCAGCTTGAGTGTTTGCAGAAAGCAAATGATGACAAGCACTTCTTCTACAGTATGTCATCAAAGAAGCAAAAATTTCGTGCGAAGTTCCAAAAGGCAGCATTTGGATTTTATGTTATTATTAGAAGACTGTGACTAAAAGACTCAATTGATCCATTTAATTCCTTTTTGCTACTTTGCTATATCTCTATTTGCAATTAATTACGCACAACAGAAATGAGTGATAAGATTAAGCAATTAGTGCTGAGACCCCAAAGCACCTACATTATATACACCCTTACTTAAAATCAGATGTCTTATCCTCTGGTTTGGACCCCTTTTCCTTTTTAGGGCTTGGAGAGTGCTTGGTGAACTGACAGCAGAGCAGCCAGCTTTGATTCACTAAAAATGTAGGGAAAAGGGTTTTTTTGTGAAACAAAGAATAATATATTGATTTATTTTCCCAAACTGCCAGTGAACATACCCTTCTGTGCTTTAGAGCTAATTCTCTGATCAGTTTTGATGTGATACTCAAGAAACAGAAGAGGCAATCTAGCTTTTAAGCTACTGTGCAGCAAACCTACCGGTGTTACACCACACCGCTGGCAGCAGAACAGTGCTGTGAATTCAGGATGTACTGCTGTGTGATACTGATGTCTGATTAGAGCCTAGTTCCATAACGTAGCGGAGTTTTGTTGTGTAAGGAAGCCACTATTATCTTCAGTTTCTGAAATTTTATCAGAGTTCCTTCTCTCCACAGTTGTCTGCACCTTCTGGCACTCAACCACATAAGGTGTTGGCAGTTTGTAGATTTGGAAGTTCAAAGGCTGGCCATCCTTTACATGGAATGGAGAAAGGAAAAGCTAATTTATCTCAGTAAGAGGTTGTACTAGGAGGAAGTCATGGGAAAACTCTGGGGCTGGAAGAAAGAAAATGGAATTCAGTAATGTCAGGTAGTGTTTGTATATGAAATTACGCAGAAGGACTTACGCAGAAACCAATAGCGCAGATTTGGTCAAACGCCACATATAAAGCTGAATATAGTGAACTGGGGCAAACACCAATGCTCAGGCTGAAGAGAGATTCCCAGTGTCCACTTCACGTTCAGCTGCATGGAAACTGGCAGCTTTCTACTCACAAAGACTGTGTCAGGGCAGCAGCCTTAGAAGTCACCTTAACTCAAACAGACGTGTTCATTGCCTGTCCTTCAGCACAGATGCGAAACTGCAACACGGAAAATTCAGTCTGTAATGCAGAGCGTTCTTACTGCAGCTACTGATAACAACGATTAGCGATACAAATTTTAGGTTGTTATGCTCTTTTCTTGAACATGTGCTTTTGTATACCACTACAGCAGTTATTTTTGTTATGTGTGAAATCATAGCATAATTTAGTTTGGAAGAGACATTCAGAGGTCATTTAATCTGACCTTAGAAAATCCTGGTTCACTCCACCCAGTGTAGCGCTCTTCATGAACTTGCTGAGAATGGCCTCCATCCCATCATGCAGTCTGAATGCTACTGCTCCCAGTATCAATGCCCAAGCAACACCACTGGTTACTGGCTGCCAGCTGGACTTTGCTGTGATCACTGATCACAACTCCTCAAGCCCAGTGCTCCAGTCAATTTTCCACTTAGCTTATTGACCTTTTATCTGGCTCATATCTCACCAACATGGTGACAACAAGTCTGCAGGAGACTGTGTTAAATGCCTAACGAAGTTCAAAGTATGAAACATCCGCTGCCCTCCCCTTGTCTACAAAGCAAAGCATCTCATTATAGGATGATTAATTAATGTAAAATTGTGAGACCAAACACTTAGACAAGGGTTATGCAAATTACACTGAGAACAGCCACAATCCTGTTATTAGTGGGAACAGTCTTATTCTTACTTAAATACAATCAGGCCTTTAATATGTTTGCTACTATTCTTATTTCATATGTGATTTTGTTTCTAAATGTTAGATATTATTTAAAGTACTCTTTAAAAGCAACCAAAGGGTCATTTAGTGAAATGTAATTAATGTCATTTTGGGATACATAAGCTCTTCTACTTCTATCAATGTTACTGCCATAACTCACTTTAAAAAAATGTTTTTAACAGCCTCACTACAACAGAGCAAATCTTACATTTTAATTAGGGCAAACACATAATTTAAAGCTATGAGTCCCTTTTGGGTTTAGTTCCCAAATTCCTCTTTTCAGTGTATGCAATCTATGTTCAGCATTCTTCAGCTTCCATTTTTGTCTGTGTCTGGCAAGACAGATCCAGGTAAAGAGAAACAACAAATTACAAAACACATGAAAAACCCGTGAGACTTGAAAAAACTGGGAATGCTAGCTGGAAACCTTGGCATTAGCAGCCAGAGAGAACACTCAGTTTCTAATCTCTTATTGTTTTGATATTCCTTGTATTCCACACTTGGAACTTAATGCTGCAGACACTGTAAATAACAACATATTTAATTTGTAAGTTACACATTCCTATCTTGGAGAGCCTATCAGTGTAAAATTAGTCTGTTCATTCAGAGTTAATTCAGAGAATTCATTCTTGCAGAAACATAAAAGTCCTTTAGAAGAAGACCACCTCCAGGAGCCCTGCACTCTGGAACCATTCCAGTAAGAAAATCTGTGAGAAAGCAGTCCTGCACCGCTGAGTTGCAGGAGAGCATTGAAACTTGATACTTAAGGCTGGAGAGGATATAATCTGTGTAGCTAATTACCACCATTTTTATGGTATATGCATAGGTACATGAATAAACACTGTGTATATGTTGCAGGGTCATTAATTTATAAATGGTTAGATTGCAACTTTTATTTGGTTTCCTACCATGAGACCCAATGAAGAAAACTTCACTGTTTTCCTCAAAAATAATGGCTGGTGCCTCTGCACCTGACTATTTACAATTATTGTACAAGCCTGTACTGGAAAGCACGCCATTTCTAACTAAAAATGTAGAGAAAAAAAATAGGGGTTTTTTTGTGAAATGGAAAACTGTTCTGAGGAAAGTGTCACAGCTTTCTGAACTATTAGTTTGTTTTAAACAATAGCATTCATCCACCACTTCATTTGGTATTAAAGTATTCCTTTTTAGAAAAACAAACACGCCTCTGCTGTCACTTTAAACGTAATAGGAACCTTGGAGGAGTAAAGAAGTTTAAAGTATTAGGAACAGCAACGTTTCTTCTAATTTAAGTACAGTGTGCTTTCAGATGTTCAACATTCTAAAGTGCTATCACAGCTACATAGATTCCGCACCCCCTTTGCAAACTAAACCATCAGGACATTTTCTCATTAAATAGTTTTTGAATACTGATTTTCCATGGATATCATCTTGTTTCAGAATCAAAGTCCAGCTGATAAGGTTTGCATCTCTGTAGATCAGTGTTGAATCTGTGCTATGTAACAGATGTGTGCAGAGAACATAAACTTTAATCAAAACAGTACTCCTGAGCGAACATCAGATGAAGTCACACCAGCAGATATCCAAGGAATCTGGCAACACATACATTATACTAAGAGAATAAAATTTAAGTAATGATAGCTTAACCCATGACGACTGCAGAATTCAGATGGCTACAGCTATACTAAAACTTCGCACACACCGCACCATCACTGCATTATAACTGCTTATTCTTTTTCTTTTCTTTACAGCCGTCCACCTGTTTTTATCTTGTCTTTTTTGTGAACAATAAACCAGACTATAACTGTATATGCACAGCCTAGCAGTAGGAACCATAATAACTCACAGAAGCCTTGATTTACTAACACTGTTACTTCTGAATAAACAGTATTTTCCAATTTTTCATCTTATGCTTTACTGTTTTCTTTTAATGTAAATCGTATTTGTTTTCTGTTGAAGGCACTCTTTTCCCTCAAACACATTAGAAAACACGTTGCATATTGTCCAAAAGCACAAATAAATATTTAAAACATGCATATTCTTGTTGTTCCCTGAAGATCTCCTGTGACACTGTCATTCATTAGCTTGCTCTGGGCCATTACATTTCTACATATTTTACTTATACTGGCACTCAGCCAGCACGGACTGTTCAACTCCAGAAAGGTCACATGTTTTTGTATTTTTTGAAACTAGCATGACAAACATTCTGAAGAGTGGCTCTCTCACCTGGTACGTTAAAATGTAAAACCATGAACATTGATGCTGTTCTCTCTCTGTTTAGTGCTGAAAGTGAAACTATTTTTTCAGGTGCACCAAGAGCCATTTGAAATGTCCCTAATGTGTAGACATTCTGTAGCCATATTTTTAATGGAACAGATCCATTAAACTTATCTAGAAATGTAAAAAAATAAATGCATGAAGAACAAGCTTTTTAAATTGAGCCCTGTGTATATTGCTGGACAAAAATCGTAGCTCTGACAGATTCTGGGTAGCACTCATCTCTCTTGCAAGTTAAGAAGAACCTGAGAAGTAACACAGCAAGAGAGGACCTTTGTGCAGACAGAACCACAATAGTTTTCCTCCAACATACGAATGCATCAATATTGACTCTGATGCAAGCTGGGGAAACACTGAACCAGCAACAGCATCATAGATCTGTAAAACTAGCAACACATAGTTTACTTATTTTTCACACTTTTATTTAAAAACTATTCACGACAATACATATTGCCTAACTAAATTCTTAGACTGTATGTGAAAGCTGGGCATGAGAATTACTTTGACTCATATAATTAGCTAAAGCACTTCACCATTACTATGTGAAAGTTTTTGTTTAGTTAAGGAATCATGATCACCTGTAATTTTAGCTTGAGAAAATCCCAACTGCTTTTGCTACTGAGTTTTTATCTGCATGAGCTTCATCAGTATCAGTGTTCTTCATCTTCTCAATTCACAACCCATGATTCATGATTGAAAAATCAGCCAGATTAATGGGAAACAATAATAGTAGATCCTGAGTGCCACAAGTTAATCTACACCTGCTTTACCAAACTGAATAACAGACATTCTTTATCTCCCATGATCCTTCATGAAATAATTTCTTATTTTTGCTACTGCTAATGAACCTCCTGAAAAGGGAGGGAAAAAACCTGAAGCTTTGGTTTAATGAATAATTATTTCACTGGGATTTGTAAAGTAACTACATGGTGTAAAATGCTTTTCTATTGAAAACTTTTCAGTCAATTCTCCACTGACTACTCCCCTAAGTTTAACTTGCTCTGATGTTTCCTTTCTTACTGTTTCAGAGTCCTTTAATGGCAGGTACTCTCTTTAAAATATTAGTGCTACTCAGTATTATCACTCAAATAAAGTTTGTAAATCCATTTGCTATGTGTTTGTTGCTTATATTACTCAGGAAGCTAGGGACCAAAAGAGATTAGAAGAAAGCAACCCTCGCTTGGTGACCTACATCTACGCATAGTCTCAGGCACTGATCTGAAAATCCACCCAACTCTGGGTGCTCAGTTTTCCTAAATACCTGGACCTTTAAGTTTATGTGCATACCCAGAAAACAAGTGAATAAAATGTTTTCAGGAAAATGCTGAAGTGAGGAAGTAATTTGATACACTATAAAAATAATTGCAAAAAGGCATATGAATATATACATACACATATATACAGATTGTGTAAAAATAATTTTGTTTGTATTTCCACTTATAAATTAAAGGCTCAGTCATTAATTAGAGAATTAGCATTTGTCTTTTCTTCAATTAAATTAGCTAAATATTAATAAAAGTTCAGAATTACACTGCTTAATTTAGATCACTAATTGCAGGTTCACTAAAAATGTTTCTGACTGAAGAGAATTCTTCCATCACTATTTGCATATCAACATGTATTTTGATCAGCAAGAATCCTAATACACAAGTATCTTACAAAATATGACTTTTTTTTTTAAATAATTTTTATTTCTCAGAGGAATTTATAATAAAATGTCATTCAGGGCACAGTTCATTATGATCACTGTAGCTGGCAAAAATGCTATTCCATAAACAAATTACACCATTTATTGAAATAAATAGCCAGACAGCAGTGTAGATTCAGAAGCTGTATTGCAACAACAGTTGCTGACCACTGTAAAACGTGAAAATTAAAATGTTTATGGAATTAGACACAACTGGAGAAATCCCCACAGGCAATTTCTTGGTAGGTTAGAATTGTTCTCTTTCCTGCCTGTCTGCCTGACTTTGCTATGTCTGTTCTCTATGCTCTTCTCCTACTTCTCACTTCTGTATTTGAATATATCATGATTTTTTAACCAAGTGACAAGTAACTTGAAGGTTGAATACAAATTCCGATGTAAAATGATCAAATTTGGTAAGGTGCAACTGCATGTAACTTACTGGAATATAATGTACAACATAAAAATCTAAACATGGGCATAATTCATAGCATTTCATTTCTCCTTCAAATCTAAGTTACTCAAATCAGTAAAAGAATGATATGTCCATGTTACAGAACCATTTCTAGAATGGCACAGTGCACAGCTGCAGAATAAAGTGGCATCTTTGCAAAGAAGTTATGTCTGAGAGCACAATGGAATCAAAAGGGCAGGATTAAACATTTTTACAGATCAGTTATGCATTCATATAAGTATATTTTATTTATAGGTTTTTATATATAATATATAGTCAAATTTACAACTAAATTTCATATAGCCATACGTATTATTTATATCGTTCAATTTTTGCACTCACAGTGAAGCCATACATTTGGAAAGTTTGAAATGCCACATGGTCGTGGTACTTCTGTGTGAAAGGGAAGTCAGTAGCCTGCATAAACCTCATTAAAAATTCAGGTGCAATCAGAAGACTAGATTCCAGCATTGTTTTTCTTCAACATAGTCACTTCCTTTATCCAAATTCATGTATCCTGAACAATGAAAAGTGCTGTTAGTGACAGAAAAGATGTTGTTCCTTTGCATAACTAGCAAAGAATTCTGCTTACAATGTTGGCTTGTATTCTTTCCTCTAGCTTCTGCACATCTTAATATTTTAATGAACAGGTAAAAATCAGATCAAATCTACTTTTAAGTCATGTTGCCTGATCATTTTTGGGTTGATGTACAAAACCAGTAATTATCCATACTGCTTACTAAGTAAAGCTTACTGAACTGTAAAAACAGTTACAGAAAACACGCACGGTCTTGTACGTGAACAGTTCAGGAGAGAGATGAACCAACCGGAGTGAGTACAACAAAGGGCCGTGAAGGTTATTAAGGGACCGGCGCTTCTGTTGTATATACCAGAAGAGGCTGAGAGATCTCGCTGGCACTGATTAGCCGGGCAAAGAGAAGACTCTGGGGATCTTATCAATGTGTATAAATACCTCATGGGGCTGGAGGTTGCCCTTTTTCAGTGGTGCCCAGCTGACAGGACAAGAGGCAAGGGGGAAAAAACTGAAATACACGAGCTTCTGTTTCACGTAAGAGTATTCTGTAAGGGTGAGACTGAACAGGTTGCCCAGAGAGGTTGTGGAGTGACCATCCTTGGAAGTACTCAAAACCTAACCGGGCATGGCTCTGAGCAATCTATTCTGGCTGACCCTGCTTCAAGCAGGTGGCTGGACTAGACAGTCTCCAGAGATACCTTCCAGCCTCAGCTGTTCTGAACACTTTGAACTTGTTGGCTAAATTCAGTTATATTTATCAGGGAGATAGGTAACTTAAAAATACAGGATTCTTCTATTTCAATTTTTTTTAAATACCAGCTGCTGGGAAATCAAGCTAAACACCTTTTTTAGTCTAACAGTCTTACCAGCTTTTATTGAAAGTGAAACATGATTAGGAATTGTGTTTGGCAACAGCTACATAGCTAGCTGCAGGTGTTATTTACTAGTTGCAGCTCAGGCTGCCTTTGCCCAACTATAAGAGCACATGGGCAAAAGCTGGCAAGATTACAGGATAGTATTTAGGAAGGAACCCAGGAAGCACTGACAGAGCACCCAAGGCACGAAGAAGAAAGACTTGAAGAATCTGTTGTTCAGCTAACTAATGCACTTTTATAAATTACTTCGAATGAGACTAAATCAAATAAAATGCCACTTTTATGTTCATTTTTGCTACCTAAAATGGGAGAAAAATCTTGCCTTCTTGCCTGTGCTGCAAAAAAGATGGCAGTATCAGAACATTACCTGTTTAGTAGCAAGAAGCTATTTAGCTAAGGGATAACAGATGGTGCAATGGCTTACATCTAGAGCACAGGTTCATGCAACCTTGGAAGTCTCTGAAATAATGCAGATAACTTTGCATGTAGATTCTGTGCTCCAGCATTCTGCTGCAAAACGGGGCCAATGATATTTCTTGTCCTTCCAGTGATGGCAGCAGGATAAATGCATTCGAGAGGTTCTCAGCCATTCTAACAGCAGGAGAGGTAAATGTTGCAGCTGAAAAAACTGCAGTCATCTGCTATCCTTCTGCCTACTACATTTTGTGTTAATATTTCATTTTTTTATAGTCTGTGAACAATGATAGTTTTTACCCCTTGGACTCCATCTATTCATACCTTTCCTTACGCTAAGAATTTTTTTTTTGCAGGTTTCCAAATTCATCCATATATTAGCAAAGAAGAAATAAACACTAAAGACTGCAAAGAACGAAAAATAGCTTTTCAACTTTGATTGTGAATGATGCAACTACAACTTATAATGGAACCATGACTATAGGAAGTGAAAATACAAATAATGCTAAAACTCAGAGGCCTGAAATCAGCAATGACTTTGCTTATGTGAAATGAATGGATATACAACAGTTTGCACATAAATCCTCGCAGGATCAGAACAAAGGGCTTGACTCGACACCTGCTGAAGTTGACAAAAAAGCCTTGCTTTTACAGATTTCAGCAAGCTCAGAATCAAGTCATCAATTTTTCCTGTGAAACATGGAATAGACATGACCAGACTCTGGTAGTGAAGGTATTGTTTCACATCCTATTTTCTAGAAGGAGCTGCTAAAAGCACGACTGATCCGATGTTTCTCTTGCACTGCTATAAATCACAAGCAACTTAACTGAACTCATTAGTGCAATATGAGGAAGGTAAGAAACAGGCCAAGGGTGTTGGTACATGAAGCCATATTGTACCAGACTCCCTTAAAAAGAAATTTCTAGTTAACTTGTGTTCTGCTTCGAAACTGACATGATATGGCTCAGGGAAGTTTGCTTTGGGAAAAGCCTTCATGGAGGGCAGCTAACTATTTTAAAAAATTAAGATTCTATTTTGTTAACACTGATAATTTTAAGAACTACAGGCTTCTAAAATTGCATATTGTGAAATAAAATATTCTTTGGTTTACAAGTTCACAAAAATGTGTCTGAAAACCACTAACTTCTATTCATGTACATTGCAAGAAAGCAGAGCTATTTTTTTCAAATACATATTAAAAAAAAGCGCTGCCAAAAAAAGACCTCACAGCTTCTTTAGTTTATTTTTAAATGGCTGAGTTCAGTCATAAACATCCCAAAATACAAGTTTACTGTGAAGTTACACATTATTAAGTATAAAGTTATGAATGGAGTTGCCACTCTGGTTCCTAAATTAATTGTAGAAAAATGCAACATTTTAAAAGTATATTTTGTTTGCAATCTCATATCTCTCTGTTAAGAACTCAATAACTCTCTTGTTTAATGTTAGTGTCCATTACTACAGAATTGTTTAAAATCATATATGCTAGCTTTCTTATTTAACTGGTTTACAGTTAAACTGACAGGTACAGAAGTGCTTCTGATACAGTACAGCCAGAGAATGTATTGTTTTCATGTATGCCTAAAAGAAATAGGTAAAATTATATAATGGGCATGCAGTTGACTATGTAGTAAAATGTATTTGATCATTACTGCCTGAGAAGAAACAGGAAAGTGATGGAACTCAGGGAGGAACGCTTTCTTTAAAATGAAATAGTCATTCATACTCCATGTTGTAATAAGAAAATAAATAACAGTTATATACAGCATATATATAAAATGATGTCTCAAAGGTGAACCACAGCATTTTACTAGAAGCGCTGAAATAAACCAGCCTTTAATGTCGCTAGAAATCCTAAGTCAATGTACAAAGCAATCCTTTGTAATGCTCTATCATAAATTTTAAATGTGTAAGCCTTACATGGTCCTCAGCCATTAAACATAAATGGGCCAAATTCTATTCAGACTTGAACCATTTTGGGGAAGAATGTTAGTAACCAGAGCATAAATCTTTTCAAAATGTCAGCTGGCAATCAGTACCGTAAATCATACTGAATTTTTTTTACAGGAATGACATTTTCTGAGTAAGTTATTACAAGCCTGGTTTTTCCTAAATATTCAAAATTGACCTTTCCATAAGGCTGAAGGTGCTTGGTAAGATAAGCCATCAAATCAGTAAAGTTATTTCATTTTAATTATTCACTAGCATTTTTTATTATTAATGTGCAATATTCCTTTTGTTTATTTAATTTGCCTACTGTATACATTTAGGTATTTGTTTTACAGACTTATTCTCAGAATGCAGCAGAAGAATGATAAAAGCAAATAGTTCTACTACGTAACAAAGTCCTTTTCTCTGTTAAGAATCAGGACAATTTAGTATAAACATGCAATTACACAAGCTGTAAACAACATGCAAAGTGACAGTGTAACATAAAATAATCCACAAAATCCATGTACTATTATCAAATGTATCAAAAAATGTTTATTATAAACACTAAATGTTTTACTATTGGGCTTTTTAATAGTTTCAATTGGCTTTCAGAAATATTGAAAGGCTCTATACCTGACAAATTATAGTTTTAATTAATTATATAATTAATACATGTTATTAATATAATTTTATATATATATATGTATGTACTGAAGTTAATTTTTATAGTAAGTTTAATCTTGTACAGGGACATTGGCTGACGGAATTAGTCTACATACACTTGGAGACATAACTTTGCCCAAGTATAGAGCAGCAGTGAAATGAATGTTAGTCAGGATCAGTTTTCAAAATGCATGCAATTTTGCACGGAAATTAAATTCTATAAACTATCTTCTGTTTTCTTTCCAGTGCTTGGGCTTCAACATTTACAGAAAGTAAGAAGTAACTAAGTGCTGAAGTTAAAGACAACTGCATTATAAAGTACAATACTGAAATTGAGTAATTTATCTCTAAATAAATCACGATAACAAGTTGTGTAAACAAGGGTTAACTACACTGCACAATCTGTTATTTATTTGAAAGAAAGCTTTATTAATTTAAGCTCTTTTCTTAAAGACCAATACTACAGTTAAAAGAATAATTGTTCTGCATATCTTACCTTGAGGTTGAAAACTGCTTTTTTTTCGAGTTACTTCCAGGATTTGCTTCTCCATAGCTATTTATCAGACCACAATTAAGCCACTCTGTATTATCTTTCACAGTCAAAACCAAACAACTTTGCTCAATAAGTAATTTTATTTGCATTAACTAAACTATATTGAGAAAAATTTCCTTACCACATAAAATTTTTTCTCATTAAAAAAATCATGCACAGTACATACTTTTCAGTTGGAAAGAACACATTCTTACAGGTTTGCACAGAACCACTTTTTAAAAAAACACTTATGGATAATAATAATAAAAAAGGTAAAAGAGCTGTACTGTCACCTAGTGGATAAAGGTAGTAGAAGAGTACACCTAGGATTAGTTTTTAAGCTACTTACGGGTTTAACATCATTAAAATATACCTCAGGTTTTATATTGATTTCCTGGAAGAGACAAGTAAACATCAAGAATTGGACCTATTGCTGTCACAGATCCTGTGAGTACTTTAAAGACAGACCTACAGAGCCTTTGGCTCTGAACATGTCTTTTAATTGATTCATTGTAATGTTGGGTATTACATTCTAAATCTGAATGTAAACATTGCATTTTTAAGAGCTTGGGATGTAGGAGAAAAGCCTCAGATTGAGAGGCTGACTGGTAGTGTAGACAACACAAAGAATAAAGCCAAAAAATGCTGCGTGACCGACCTTTCGTTTGCCTTCTGCTCTGAACACACTGTCTTGTTTGCGTACTCCAGGATGTCTTTAAGACAAGTCTGACAAAGAGAAACTACACGCGTGATGTTTCTGAGACACTAGAAAGCATCTACACTAAAATGTTTAAGCCACTGAGCTAATTCAATAATTCAACCTAAATATATGCATAGATTAGACCCCTCACTTATACAGTTTCTAAATATAAATATATTTTTTCAGAGACATTCTTAACATAGGAGTGGGCAAATATTTAACTGAAATTTTGCTAAAACTTCTCCCTATATTAGAGCCAGTGATTTAGGACCAAAAAAAAGTTTTGTTTCAGGACACCGGTGCCAAAACTCAAACCAAGCCAATGCTGCCACTCTCCCCAACCCTATTCGTGCAGCAGAAACATGGCGAAGAGTTGTACCAATTGTAGACATAGACATACGATGGGACTACCCTCCACATAGTCTAATACGGCAAGAGAGGAAAAAGATTTTGGGAATTTGTTTACTACTGACTACTAGAATGGATTTTTAAAGGAAGAAAAGTAATACCTCTCATTGAAACAATTAAAGGTATTATCTTCTACTTGCATTCATTCAATAGTCATACTCTCAAGAAAATTCTCTGTTCTATTCCAGCACTTGAAACACTGGCTGAAGCTCTTTATAGCCACCTCATCCCTGTCCACTGATTGAAGAATTATAGAAAAATGTAGTAAGTATAGATTTCCCTTGGATGGCCATTTTTGTGAAGTCCTTTTTTGCAGCACAGTGTAACCCATATTAGTTTTGCAACAATTACAAAATACTGTGGGAACACGCATCAGAGCATGTTACCACAAACGATTATTATCATAAGAAACAAGGCATATGCACGGGAACTTCCACAAGACGCCTTCATGGTGTTGTATTACCTGACATTAAATCATTTCACCCTTGTTTGCCTTCAGTGAAGCAAACAGATTTACTTGTTCTTAATGCTCCAGTCTGAAGACTGATTCATTCAACTAAGGTTCACACTAAGGGGGAAAGAAAATTAGAAAAAAAGGCAGATAATATCCTACTTTATATTACACTGTTCAGAAGACGGAAAAGATTAAGTCTATGGCTTTCTACCAGAAGAATCAAAAAATACCAATAACACTCTCTTTCTAGGCAATACACATACAATCTATCTCTAAATGATTTAAATAAATAAATAGCCAACCAACAAAACCCTGCAAATTGAAATGCTGTGGAAACCAGAAATTATTCTACAACCACAAAATTTTGTTCAGGATTTCAATTCAACCATATTTATAGCAATTCAGTCATTTTTTTGTCTTTTTTTGGGTGTTTTGACACAGAGTATTTTAAGAAAAAGGTTTATTTCCATATGCATTTTAACATGTTTACTAAAACTGTGTTTATCATTTCCACAGAGGAAATTATTAAACATTTGTAGGTGTCATAGTCACATGAGCTATATTATGCGTTTTTTCCTAGTGAAAAATATCCTTTTTTTTTTGCACATCCCTTAAATGGTTGGCTTCCTAATTACAAATTGCAAATATGCAGCTTAAAACAGAACTGAGTAAACTTTCTGCACTAAACAAATTCTTACTGAGCATAGTACCAAGCACAGGTAGAGGTGAACAGTGAGTTCAATGTGACTATCCGCAATTTAAAAACGAGTGGCAAGTAATATGATGTACTACTTTGTCCTTGGTGTGTGAGACTTTTTCCTCAGTCTCTTCCCTTCTGTACTAAACTCAGAGTTTAACAGAACTGTTTGCAACACATATTCATAATTCATATTCTGTAAGCAGTCAGCAGTATGTGCTTACAGGTTTTGCTTTCAGTCCACATTCTTACAAGTAAACATGTTTGCTAGAGTGTTCAAAGCTAGAACGCAAACAGAGGGCATGATCAATCAAAGTAATTTTAAAAAAGCTTTGGAAAAACATTTACAAATTCCTTCCTAGGATGCAACACATTTTAGCCTAAATTTTATAGAATACACGCTTTAAGCAATATTGCAATATTTGCAATACTGACTGATACTTCAGAAGGACTTCACCAAGCATTAAGTTATAACATGAAGTGGTATCTCCATTGATAGATAAATAATAAATGATTTACATTCAAGAGCTACTTTGGATCTAATAATTTGATTCATCTAGAGAAACAAGAGAGTTAATAGTTTCACAACTAAGGGGTGGGGAACCCGTTTTCATCCTCTGCATGTTCTTTACAAGACATTTGATATTAAGCAAGAACAGGACATTCCAGAAGTTACTCTATTTCCTAAAGCTTGATAATGAAGAGTTCAGCACAGATTTCTTCTTTATCCTTACTGTATTTTGTGAAATATTTTAGAAAATACAGATGATGTAGGAATCTTTAAAGACTGGAAAAAACACATTACCTGGAAATAAGCAAAAGAAAGAAAAAAATATTTCCACCTGACAGCAGAATTAGATCTGTTTGGTGTCAAAGCAAATGAGACAGACTGAGCTATAGGGTAAATGTTAATAGAACAAATGAAAACTGTGCCTTTTGTGCTTTGTTTTCCTAGATTTTATACAATATATACAAGTGGAATTATCTGCAAACTTTATATCTTTGCATGGACCCTAAAAGCTCTCTGAAATGCACACTGTGAGGACTTGTTGATTTAAGGAAACTTTTTTTTTTTGCCTGAACATGTGATGGCAGTTCAACCAAGCTCAAAACATGCATGCCTTAATCATCCATGTTAAGGCTGAGGAGAGTGCAAAAACTGTGGAACTGCTTTATAAAGTGGCTGAAGCAATAGAAGGTTTCATAAAAAATTGTCTGTGGAGTGCACAGAAATTTGGTTAGTGGACTTCTGCAATGCTGGCCATCTGCTTCCCTCACCTTGTCATTAAGATGGGGTCCTTGTGGCAGGGCTGGACACATTACTGACATTCAAACCCCACTAAATTTCTTTGAGCTAAAAATGGACATTCCCATCCTTCAAGCTTCATGGGATCATAATCTCACATCTTGTGCATATCTTTTCTCTCATACCTGACTAAAAAGGCTCGTGGTTGAAAATACTGTGAGGCAAGAATTTCCTGAGAGATTTCCTGCTAGTCCTGAGTTCTGTAAGGTTAAGATATTTCAGTTTCTTTTCCCACCTCCCATCTCAGATAAAGCAGGAAGTTCACAGACAAAAAGGCAAAAAACTTTTGAAAATAAAAAAAAATTCTTAACACAATTTAAGAAAAAAAATTATAACAGAAAAATGCAGTGTTGGTCTAGGTTTCATTTTTTGTGGAGACTAGGGATTATTCTAAAGCTTTATAGAAAGGCTTATTTACTTTAAAAAATCTCAGACTA
This sequence comes from Ibycter americanus, assembly GCA_035590275.1. Classification (NCBI taxonomy): domain Eukaryota; kingdom Metazoa; phylum Chordata; class Aves; order Falconiformes; family Falconidae; genus Ibycter; species Ibycter americanus. The sequence continues at coordinate 63,098,110 of JAVJGI010000063.1, forward strand.
TCATAATCACTAAACAAGAATTAAAATAACAAATGGTTTCATGTATAGCCATAAATAAAAGATGCAACTGCAGTGAGACTCAAGAGACCTTGTTTCAATCCTCAGCCCAACTACATGCTTCCTGTGTAACCTGTGCATGCCACTCAATCTGTGATGTTATAGTTCTTCAGCTGTATAATTAAGCTAGTATTTCTCTGTGTACAAGCAATTTTAAAATTCTCGTATCGTATCTTAAAAAAAAAAAAAAAAGTAAAGAAACCCCCAACAACTTGTTAACAGCTGATAATTATATAAAGCACTAACACAGAGACCAGGAAAGTTGTAAATGCAAAATTACTTTTTTTCAGCTAGGTTAATTCCAGAATTAACCTATACTAATTTTAACAATGAACTGTGACACATTCAAATGCACTTGCCTTTTGTAAATTCTTTTTCTAACATACAACATGATCAAAGACTAGTGTTAAGAGCTTTAAATCAGTATCAGCAATCTAGTAAATGGCAAATGTCTGCAAGGCTTTCTATTCTTTCCTAAAAGAGACTGCAACCTAGGAAATAGAAGCATCACCACTTCAGGAGGTGACAGGCATGAATATCAAGCAAATACAATTAAGAACGAAGCCAACTTTTCTATGGCCTGTTTCAGCAGGGACATAACTTCCTATGAATTAAAAGACCATGAAAAGGTTATTTAATTACATTGAAATATGAAGAAACAGTTCTGATTTCTTTCAAGTTCCCACCATTTTCAATGCCTAAGTTTTCATATAGCCATCAGAAGAACAAAAAAGCACAATGTGTGAAATTTGAAGGCATACAATTAATACAAGTGTTCATAAGAAATCACTAAAAATACTTTGGGAAAGCCAAGGTAGGAATCAATCAATAGCAGTTTGCTGTCTAGATATAGCAAACAGACAGCTTATCTACAAATACATTTAACACTTCATATCATCGTAACAGGTCAGTGAAAAAGGGCTCCACTTCAGCAATCTGACTACATACCTAGCTTGCAGTCAGGGTATCACAGACTGGGCACAGCTTCTGCAATGATAGATGTTCTTAGCATTACCATTGACACAGGCTGACTTGCCCGGTCAAGCTTTTAATATTTCATGTGTGTCTCTTCATGTTTCATTACATAACAGCTTCTTTTATGCATCTCACCTCTGATAGCACTGTCATTGTGGAAACATTTCTTCAGTAATAGAAAACCATAAGGTCCTCCTGAGTCAAAGGTCAAATGCAGTCAATTTATTGCAAAAAAACCCCAACAACCCACCAAAAAAATCTCAGCTGCAAGTTACTACTTCACTCCAAGGAGTTTTATATTTTCCTTGTCTTTTGAAACAACCCACAAGTGATAATGAAATGCTTAAAGCAATAAGAGAGAGAATCAGGTTTCATCTACCTGGACTGTCTGGCAGCATACTGTGTAACAATAAACGAGTGTTCTTAAGTCACAGCATTTCACTGGAAATGAGGCAGAACTTGTGTATTTTAACAGCTTTTTACAACTAGTAACCACTAGCAAATTTATTTTACTTTCTCAGGGAAGACCAGTGAATGTCCCTAATTTAAACTAAAGGGCCATTCAGCCTTGAAGACAAAAAGCACTTCTGCTTAGCACCTGAGTAATACATGGAATATGTACAGGTGAATCAAGAGGACTGGAATCAAAGATAGTTTGTCTTTAGCTGGTCTGAAAGGTCTGACTCATTTCCAGTTCTGTGATCATTTATTATCCAGAAAAGAAAGGCTAGCTTTTTGCACTGCACACAGTGGTGGTCTGCAGCTCATGATGAATAGATTTACCAGGTCTGCTCTGAATTGCATGACATAGAGTTTTCCAACACGCTCTGACACATATACACCTGATGTATGTTTAAACTTCCTAGCACAGAAAGGCCTGAATATCTACCTGCATGTACTTTTTCTTAAAGTTATACTATACAAAATACACTCTTAGCTGGCATATTATGTAAAACAACATTACAATACAGATATATTTTTCATCAGTAATTTCATGTCAGATAAAGACTTATTTCCTGCTGGCATTCTCACTTCAGTAAAGCAGAAGAGTTTGTTTTGGTCCTAAAACATCAGTTTCAGTATTTTCCAGTTCCATGTTATACAAAGTTTATACAAGACTGAACTTACATTTATGGAATAACAGAAAAGGAAAAGATAGCAATGATGTTTTTTATAGTGAAATCAGTGCAACTACTGAAGCATTTATCTGCACTGCCTTGTGATAAATAGCAGAAACTCCAGACAATTGTTCCTGAACTTGGGAGTTATATGCCAAACTAAGCTTTTCAAAAGTCACAAAGTCCTAATTAAAATTAAAGTGTTCACTGGAGGAATATCACAAAACTAAGAAAATCCACTTGGCAACACTTAACAGTTGTCAGTTTGATAGCCACACTGTTCTTTGCAGTTTACTTGTTTTTGCAGATGAAAACTAATTTCACCACTGCACTGGAAGCCCACATCTCCTTTCAGTTTTAAAAAGCCTGCAGTTTCAGTAGTTTTAAGTGTTAGCTCATGATCAAAAAAACGACTGAAACCAATATTAAAATATTTTAATTAATCAAATATTTAGAATTAGCAATTAGAAAAAGCTAAGCCAACATTGATAAGTAGTCTTTGATCTGTAAGCAAAAGGATCAAAACACTATGCAATTATGCTGATACATAAAACCACAATAATACAAAACAGAACATAATTTTAAGTGCTTCTTTTTTAACTGTGCTCCCTCTGAAATTCAGTTTAAATCTGTAGAATTACTTAATGTTTTAAATAACAGGGTTTAATTGATTAGCCTGATGATTACTCTGAGTCCTGCAAACACAACAAACCTGAATCCATCAAAAAGACAAAAGGAAGAACAACAAAATACCTTTTCATTCAGCCTCTAATAAATTAATGTTGGTAAATTCTATGCAGAATTATGCGAAATGTTTATTACTTTCTAAGACATCCTAGAAACATCGTAAGCATTGTCTATAACATCCAATATGCAAAGGAAGCATACACTAAGCATTCATAAATGCTGAGACAAATTCGTTTTTAAAATAAGTTAAAATCACTAATCACTATCTGAGCTTTATGCTAAAAATTCTTTCAACAAAGATCTGCACTCAAATATTCTTACAATAGTACTGAAGTATATTTGCTCCAACACTCACAGAATTGTAATTTCAAAATTTTGTTGGGCACAGAAAATGCCCTCCACTCTGCTTTGTAAAGCTTAGTTTCCTTTACTTAGTCCTCTCTTTTTACACCCTCAGTTCATGTATCTATGATCCTTCCAATTCTTTAACTTCCTTCTCACAAGGAAAAGAATGTCTTTGGTCTTGGTGGAAAAGAGTGTGTTGTCACTCTCTCAATACCGCTGTCTGACTTCTACATTCACCGGCTACAGTGGTAAGAGAGACAACGAAATTACAGCACCCTAACGGGTACTCAGAGCCTATACAGTGCTCAGGACTGTACCTTTATGGATTTTGATTCAGAAGACAGAAGGGGAGGGGACTATTACCTGGTTAAAAAGGCTTCACATTTATTGTAGGAACATTAAAATCATTGGAACATGACTGGAAAAGATTCTGAATTAATTTCCTTCAGAATTAAAATCAGGTGTAGAGAGTAGTAGTTCCCAATTGTAGTTCAAATGTAGTTCCCAATTAGTGAGAACAACTCTTGGACAGGTTGTTTTGGTGGCCTAAAACCTGAATGGGACACATACAGAACTGTCACTTTCATACTGTATTTGCAAAAATCCAACAACTATAGTATTAGACATTTTAAATGTAGGAGTCTATACAAACAACATCAGACAGAAACTGCTACTCAGGCTAACAGACAAAAGAAATTCTCTTCCCATAGAGATAAGACATAATGAAATGAGACAGGTGTAGAGGCTTGGTATTTTCCAACACTTTTCACAGGTCAAACTCAGTCTGAGGGTGAAAAGACTCAGGTGAAGACCACACTTCCCTTGTATCTCTGAAGAGGCCCATAAGCCAAAACTACCTGGTCCATGTGGGTGCTATTAACTTTCCTAACTCTGTTTTTCTTAAGGTCTGGTGAAAAACAAACCATGTATAAAATATTCTGTCTATATGAAGAATAAGAAGGGAACTGGATCCTGTGTTTTTGGATTCAGTGATACACTGCATCTGAAACCTAGACACACGCAGGTCTTTTAGTTATTTATTTTCTAACAATATTTGTTAGATTATCTCCAGAATTAGCTGGATTACAACCAGATAATTTCCTTGACTGTATCTCAATCTATATACTTCAATGATCCAGGACAGGCAGAACAGTTATGGATTCTAGTTTTTGCTGGCACAATTAATGAAGGGGAAGATGTTTTTAAGACTCATCTCCCTTTTTGTCCCATTCAATTCTTTGTCAGGACAAGTACACTGAGATTACACGTATATAGATCCCCATATTTTGAGACAAAGGTGATGAAAGCAGACCAACAATATACTTCATATCTACAACATACTGACGTACATTATTTTTGCTTCCTGAACAAACACTGCTTATAAGATTGTGTTGTTAGGACAATGAATTCCTGAGCACAAATACAATTGTGCAGTCTCAAAGAAGACAAGATCATAGCTTGACCTTTAAGGACAAAGTTGCTATTTAGGGTCCTTTAGCTAGTTTTGTTTTGACTGTTGAAAAAAACCCTTTGGACTCAATGCCAGTTTTGACTGAAAGACATCTAGGGACTCCAACTTTAGCTAGTAAAATTGACTGAAAAACTGAAAAGGTCCTCAATTTCACACTTATTACAACTAAGAGCAACTTTTATATTGTCATTAAGATGGAAGCTTAAGTTTTACGTGGATTTCAAGAATGGTTTTGGGTGCACGCATGTTCATAATTTTAAAACCAATGCAGAATTTAGATAACTAGCTGCTGCAGTTGAAAGCTCAATATTCTGAACTGGAAGTGAGGTTAAAGACATTCCTTCTTCCACTGACCTGATGTCATAAAAGAGACAAATCAACTTCTTTTTTAAACAGTGGCAACATCATTCCAGTTCTTCCACTTCCAATCATTAGGTACAGACATCTTCAAATCTTTTTTGTCAGATTTTTTTCTTTAAGTGAAATTCAACAGAAATGGTCTTCCAATAGATGACATATCTATTTAAATTACGCGTCAACTGTTTTTTTCATTTTCAGTTAAAAACTGCAGGCAAACTAAGTTCCATAACATTTGCCCAGAAAGTCAATCCCAGAATCCTTTTTCTAAATATTGCTTAAAATTTCTGGTATGTTCATCTAAAATTTTCAGTTCAAGTAAATGTTTTTAAAGGAAAAATTGGTTCAAGAAAATTATATTTATAAAATAATCAAAAAGCATCCATGTGCTGATGATCAGAAGAGAAGATAAATACAGACAATTTTTCCAGGGGGAAAAAAAAAAAAAGAAAAAAGAGACACTGTACGAAGTCCCAGATTGGTCATACATTTTGGTACTGGTCAATAAACTAGACCACCATATATAAACAAAACATTCCATTCAACATTATGTCAACCTTTAACAAAAAGATCATCAATCAACTGCAAATGCATGTTCTATGCACCTGTAAAATGTGATGGACATTCTTTCAAGTTTTTATTTCAGCACTGTGTCTGTCAGAATTACCCCCCACTATAAACTTGTTATTAATGTTCGGAGAAGTTTTCCAAATGTCACCAAAATGAATTAGTATCACACTGAGCCCAAGGCTTAAGAGAGTGACCATGTGCATTTATGTATTTTCCCTCCCGTAATACTGACACATTTATATCTTTTCCATGTCTGCTCCAGGTCTGGCGGAACTGCACAGTATGTGTCTCATTTATTTTGTTATAACATGGTGACAAATACAGAAATTTATTTGCACAAAGTTTGTTGAAAAATTGTGAGCAACAAAGTCCACCCATAAGATGCTCCAAATTAAAACAAAGAGATTTTTTACTAATAGTATGACAAAGTGAGGTAAAATGCCTATTGCGCTACACATTGTTTCTAATGTGATGTTAGAAGTTTGTTGGGTTTCATATGTACGTATAGGACGGTGTGTCTCATAATACAGGACCCTTCTTTATAGTGGATAAAGGTATAAGATCAAAAAGCTGGAAAAAAAAAGTAGACATATTAAAACTGGAAATAAAATACCTCTCAGCAGCAGTATTAGTTAGCATTTAGAACAATGTCCTAAGTGCTTGTGGATTCCCTGTCACTAGGATATATATATATTTTTAAAAAAATATAGAGCTAAATAAGGGAAGACATGCAATGCTTGTTACGTCAGAGAACCCTACCACGAAATAAGGCTTTCCTAATTTGCAATCATTTCATTATATTCAGTTTACTCCTTATGAACTTAATGTTCGAGAGACAGCTATAACATACTACAATATGAACATGCTATCACTCATTTAGCTACCATGCAGTAAGAAGCATATGGGGTGGGACAGGCAATGGTGTTTCAAAGCAAAGAGGCTATTTCCCATTTATAGTTCAACTTCAAACAGCATATATAAGCACATGGGTGATTTTAAGAGCTATCCTCTTGACTTTAGTCTGTCCATTACATAAACAAAGGGAGGCACAGGACTTAATCTCTAAATATTTTTACAATATTCTTGAGAAACTATAAATTTTGGTATATCCACCTGACTTCCTGAAACAAAAACTGTACTTCTCAATTTCCTCTTCACATACACAATGTAAAAAAAGCATTCTCCAAATGCACCATTGAAGTGTGTCTGATTTCGTGTAATCTAGCTAGATTTTCTATTTATGTTTTCCCTTACATCACTAATTCAATAATCTACTCTGGCACACTTTAACCATCTACAATTACTTCAGTCCTCACTTTGTAATCTGAAAGGCCCTCATGAAGAAAGCAGAATCCTGAACAAACGAATGGTGACACAGGTCACAGTTCTACTAATTTTATTTAAATGTCTGTAAATGTTTTATTAAAAAGTCAGTAAAAGTCATTAAAGGTCATAACACAAGACCCTCATTCAGATTTCACTTGAGCAAAATTCCAGCTTCTACAAACTTCAAGGACACTTTGCTTGAAGAAAACCTTACTGTAGGTTTTATGATTTGTCCTGAAGTAAAGAATAGTTACTTACTGGTACTAAGGACCCAGACAATAAATGGATACATTACATAAATATTAAGAACAGAAAACAAAACTTTCACAAAACAAGTTTTATGGCTCGTGTGGTTTAGGAATTCTTTGCTGGATCCTGGAATTGTTTCACTTGGACTAGGTGTTAGATTTCTCTCTACAGCTGTGTGAATCCTGCAGGGTTCAGTTCACAAAACGAACCCCTGCAGTTTGATTCAGAAGGTTTGGAAAGGAACCAATATTTCTTTGTTCACATATAGATTCAAGCATTTGATCATCTCTTGAATTCTTAGCACCTTTACATTAAAAGATTAATCCTTGTAATTGCTAATGAATGCTAGGCAGCCCAAGGGCCTCTTGTGTATGTGTACAAGGATGTAATTCACAGAGCTCCACAGCCTTTGAGTTCCCTGAGGATCTGACTATAAGCACGAGGAATGGGAGAGTTTTCCTGCTTTCATTTTACTCTAGGGACGTCAAAAAACCCAAAGAGCTTCCGGATCTGGAAATTCAGGCCGATGCCAAACAGACCCTAAATCAAGCCATTCAAAAAGGCCAGTAACAGGGAAATGACCAACTGGTAACTTGGATAACTCCACTCAAGGAGTGTGACACTCAATTATGTACTGAAGAAGCTGGGAATTTACAACTAAACTGAAGTCCTATAGATTCACAGAGTTAATTATTCTTTATACAAAAAAAAAAAAAAAAATCATAACAGCATTTCAGGATGAATGGACATTTGCCTATGGAAAGATGATTGCAGGATAGTCACAGTGAAAACACTCACAATCTTCATAAGCACAGACTATGATTCTTTAAAACATCAGATCTGAATTAAGATAGATTTCATATTTGATACAAATACTCTGTGCATCTCTTCCATGCTTCCTGCTTCACTTCTTTGCTCTGGCCTGCATCCTGATTTTTCTTTTTTTAGGCAGTAAACCCCTTGCAAAATGTCTCCAGTCCATAAAGTTATTATTTCTTTTTACTTGGCTTTGTCTACAAGCATAGCCATCTGTGGCTATCAAACACTGTATTAAACAGAAATTTACATCTTGCATTTGTGCCTCCTTCTGCCTCTAGCCTCTCACAGCAACAGATTAGACTGGAGGTATTAGGTTACACTAGCAAATCATTTGTTCACCAACCCTACAGCTAAGCTATCATTTATACTAGTAGAGTTCTATATCATATTACTTACATGCTGAGCTGGCTTCTAGCATTTCTAGAAAAAATGACTGAGAAATTAAAGTAAGTGATTGAAACTCATCACTCGCATTGAAACGGCTGGTGTTAATCCAAGGGTGAATCATCTTATGTCCTCTCCCTGGTGTGACTGAAACACCTATAACTTTGTTGGTGATTATGCATGACATTGCAGAAGCAGGGTGAATGTGAAGATTTCTGAGACAATGCATGTGAAAAATCTTGATGAGGCTGGGGAAGAAAGTTGTGAACAGCAATGAACAGGAAAGTTGAAGAAGGACACAACTATTAAACAAACAAAATATCTGTGGAAACATTCTCCTTCCTCTTTTTGGCTAGGGAAGAAGAAATAAGGGGTCCCCAAACTGAAGATCTTCTAAGTCTACAAAAGGTTTTAATTCAAGGGATGGGGCTCATTTTAAATCTTTAAAACTAATTTTCTTTTCTGCAGTGAAAGCTTTCCACTTCAGTAGCTCATTCAACCAGTCAACCTTCATACCAAATTATTATAATGTGATCTACAGGAGCCTGCTTTTGAAAACTACTTGTACAGTGGATATTTTGTAGAACACAGTAATAAAAAAAAATATCAAGACCTTTGCCTGTGAAACTGTTACACCTAGCATTTGCTACGAGTCACTGGAGAGCAAGGTCTAGGTTTTCAAGTCTTACACAGTTGGAGATCGGCTTGCCTGGAAAGGGAAGGGTAAAGGGGAGGGATGGAGTATCCTCAAATGGGAAGAGGATGAGGAGCAAACCTTTGCTGCTGAAGGCCCAGAATCCTGGGATCACCACTGAAAAAATTCATCATTTGCACTGTCAAAGTGAAGTTCTTTGAATTAATCCCTTTGTCTTATGATTCTATTCTTCTTAATTATTTCACACTTTGTTTAATGTGTTGGAACTGTAAAAGCTTTTGTGTACTCCCAACATATAAAATACTGATCATCACATATCCTTCATATCTGTGTGTCTGACTGATATTTCATATGGTTAATTTGTATCAAGGCATCTCAAAGCCTTTGAGGCACTGAGAACAGTGATAACAGTACAAAGTAAGTGTTAATTTATGAGCTGTTCTCTCTGATTAATACAAAAGGGGGAATGCTTTTAAATCAATGTTCTACAACATGAAAATTAATCTCCTTGTATGAGAAGTCTGAATGAGGTAACATAGAGCCAAGAAAAGTGGCATTTAAAAGCAGAATCAGTAGGTTGAATGTCTGATAAAAATCTTTAACCAGATAGCTCATTGGAAGTAGGTTTCCTAATCAGAAAGGAATGTGGTATTAAATCATCATATTTTGACAGTTTCTGGAAGCATATGTGTTACAGATTCTCTACTAATTTGGAAGGCAGCAAGCCTCCATGGATAGGAAAGCACACAAAGCACATCTGGGAATGCAGAAGTAGTCCTGTGTATGCTTCCATGAAGCATGAATGCTGGCATGAAGCCAGAATTAGGATAAAGTTTAGGTGTTAGATCTAAAAATGATTCAGCACATGTGGCCATTATAACCAGTATTCTTTAAAAAGATTACATTTTATCAATTACATATACTGGTGCTGCAAATCTATAAATCTGTCCAGAATCCTGCTTCTGTTGTCTCATGAGCATGAGAGAGGAACACAAAAAAGCATGCACATTGCTATTTCTGCTCTCATATGATAGCAGAAAAAGAAATAAAGATGGGTGGGAAAAAAAAGAGAACATTCCTCGTAAAAACAACTTTGTGTGTGAAATGCATCTGTGATTTTGCAGTAATGACATGCGATGGTTATATTGTCATGTCACCAGAAAAAGGAACACTGTTTGGGTCCTGTAATCAAGCTTTCCATGTCAGAAACTATTTGGATTTCCTTCCAATTTAAGTATCATTTGAACTTCTTGAGTTTCGATGCACATTTTAAGGAGCAACTGCAAAAACGTCAAACCACTGATACACTGTTCTTGAAATTCAGTTATAAACAGGCTTAGTCTGCAACTGCACACACTAGAATAAAGGCAATAAACTTGCTGAGGGTCAGTGCATGAAATAAGGCTGAGGACAGCGTTTGTCACTGGTCCTCCATTTGCATAATCTGACCACATTGTGGGCTAATTCAGGTTGTTAAACCGTACAATCATAAGAATGGCTGTACTGGGTCAGATCAAAGCTCCATCTAGCCCAGTACCCAACAGCAGATGTTTGAGGGCTTGAAGAACAGAGTGAGCAGTGATACCCTTCCCGCCACAATAGACTTCAGTAATTTACAGCTGAGGGATTCCCCACACCAGAGGTGGTTCCTTCTGTATTTCATATTCCTCAGGATTTCTTTACAAACTGGAAGAGTCCTGACTTGTTTAAATGTTCCCTGTATGAATACTGCTTCATTGTGAGCCTTGTCACCATTCCCAGAATCTGGCCAAGCTCTAACATATCTTTATAGAGACAGAGTGGGACTGTAACTGCATATGGTCTTCAGAATACGGTAACACAACAGCTGTACAAAGAAACACAAATTTTGTTCTTGTATTTTGTTCCCTGTTCCATTCCAAATAATTACTAACATTGGATTTGTTTTGTTTTGATTGATACTAAGCTAATGTTTTTGCAGGACTATTATTTCTGTCTCTCTTGCTAAAGGAATACAATACAGATATTTCTACTTCTGTTTAGAAATATGTCTATTATAAGCCCAAGATCTAACTACTGAGTAATAAAAGACATCTCAAGGTTTGTCTTTTCATATGCAAAGCTAGGATTTCCCCACATCCCCCGCCTATTGATTTACACTAACCTACACTGATTGTAGTTGACATACTATCACAGAGCCATTCAATGGACTTTGCAGACTCCATTTGCTGTTCTCTGTAGTTAGCCTTGTTTTAATTTTCTTCTGTAACAGTATCATTCACAGACTGTCACCTCACTATTCCTCCCTTTTTCTGAGAAGACTCACCAGTGATCTCCATTTGCTGTGAAAATTGACCATTTACTCTTAATTTGTTTCCTTTTGTTCAGTTATTTATCCAATGCCAATAATTTTTTCCTTATTCTCTGGTAGTTGCTTGAACAACCTTTGGTGAGGACCCTGATCAAAAGTCTCTTGAAAATCCAGCTAGACTACATTCTTCGTACACATTTGACTCCCTCTGAACTCCCTTAATTTGAGTTCCCTTTGCTATGCCCATTTTTACTCTGCCCATACGCTTACTAATTCTACACTTGATTCCAGTTCCTGCTAATCTGCACAGCACAGGTGCCAAGTTCCTTCCTCTGTAGTTCCCTGGATATTTCCTGAAACAATTTTTAAAAAGCGTCAGGAAAAAGTCACTCTACAAACCAACAGAATGGTGGTGTTCTGATTTTGCTCCCTGAACTGGCTCACCATGGAACCCTCCAGGTCCTCTCACTGCCAGTCAGGTGAGCTCTACAGCTAAAGAACAAATAAAATATCTAAGGAAGGAAAAGGAACAAGACCATTCTTTCACATGATAGCTAGCTGTCTGTCAGCTGAGGCGCAATACTATATGAATTGTTTAAGTAACTTGACTGATTTTCAGTAAAGAGCACTGGTACAGGTGTACTGCCTTGTAGCAAGCCAGTGCAAGGAGAACCTCAAGCAAACAGCAAAAATATTGCAAAGTGGCATAGCTGAGTGCAAAACAGATTTTAACCTAAACCTCAGTTCTACTTGCAAAACTGCTTTGATGGGTTGGGAAGGATGCTACTGAGGCGGATTTTTGTAAGAGTCCGTATTTATTCACCATAAATGTAAAGGGAGTCATTAAGTTCTTTTAAGTAACTAGACAGGTGAAATAAAAGCAGTCTTCACCCCGGACACAAGCACATACAAACAAACGTGGGTAGAGAAGTTTGGTTGCGTGCATTGGCCCACTAATAAATGAAATAGCAAAAAACCCAGAAAAACTCATGAAGAAAGCAACAAAGTAGTGCTGAACACAAAAGGTTGTTTTGTGATCCTGGGGTTTCAGATTTAGCAGTTTCTGCTCTCACTGGTGCAGCTGTACAAAGAACTGTACTAACACAAATAAGGAGAAAAGGGCAACACAAAAGGCAATTTTTCTTCTTGCCAATTACATATTGGGAAAATGCATGGAGAAACAGAAGGAATGATACTGAGAATCAGCAAAAAAGGTATCATATGTGGACTGTTGGGAGGATATGCAGAACTGGGGGAAAAATCTCCAAAACCTCTAACTTCTGAACCAGGCACAACCCTAGAAACGAATATAAGGAATATCATGTTTGTCCTTGTGCTACTAATTCTATAAAAGGAGGAGTCAACATGGCTTTCATAGAGGGAAGTTATGTATCACAAGGCTACGTCAAATAATGCCTGTTGTCAGTCAGCAAGTGAAAGAGATTAAACTGATTGATAGAGATGGGGTGCCAGAAGCCCAGAACGTGGTAGCCAAAAGCTGGAAAAACATACTGGGAGAAGTATGAGTCTTTATATGCTCTGTTCTGGTATGAGTTTCCTAACCATTTACTCATGGCCGTTGTCAGAGGGACATCATCGGACATTTGCTTTGAGCCAGCGCATGCATTCCTATCTTACTCTGTTCTCACAGAATTTATTGAACCTGAACAGTTCTGAGGCTTCCATCCCTCTGCTAGATGTGGTTAAGACTGTCAAAAGAGTGAAAAAGTTATGAAGGGGAGGCAGCAAAAGGCAGCGAGACACATACACACAGAGCAGGATTACATGAGTCTCCTTTCTTCACATTCCTAAACAATTCCAGCAAAAGCTTCTGCTGAAGACTTGGCCACAGTTTTTATCTTGAAACATTTAGAATTTAAAAGAGCATTTTTTGTTGTCTTCAAATATATTTGGATTTAATGATAAAAATCCCATGGAAAGCATTTTTCTTTTTTAGCAATATGTTCTGTTTCCCTGTCATATATACAAAATTGAAGGTACCAAACCCACACAATTACAGTATCTTCACTGATATATCAATATTTACATTTCCCTATTTTAAGTATGGAAGAGAAGATAAGTATCTTAATTAGGGTCAAGTAATTTGGTTCATAAGTTGTATTGCCTCAGTTGATCTCATGTAGATTTTTGCTATAGTTTCACATATTTTTAGAAGTGTTTATCTTGCTAAAGAACATTGTGATTAAAAAGCAAGGATTTTACCCTAGCCTAAATTAAGCGTACTCTCATTTAATAGGTTAAAATTAGATATTAGGACATATGCAAACACAGACTTTTACATACGAATATTATGAAAATCAAAACTGTTCTTAGCTCTGCTGTTGACTGATATTATATTAAGTTTCAAAATCTAAGCACACTAAAACTTTGGGAAAATGAATTTCCAATTATGTGCTCTGCTGTTTTGAATTGTAAATGGACATTTAGAATATAAACAGTTATACAGTATAAAGAATATAAACATCTGTAAATAATAGCATTCAACCACCTATCATAAACGAAAACAAATTCCTTTTAGCATCATGTGCAGAAAACACTTTATTTAGAGATCCATAGCAGTATTTAGATACAAGTGTAGTCAGTATGTTAAAAGCAACTGGGTCTGGGTAAGAAGTCACGGGGAAAACCTCTGTGGCACAGGAAGTCCTTTCACTTTTCAGAACGTCATCCATCATGCTGGGGAAACGGCAGGAAAGTAACCTACTACTACTTAATAGGCTTCTGCATAGCGAGTTGCTTTGAAGCAGCAGCTGCCCACAGTAAATTTCGGTGACCCTTAGAGCCTTTCTCCAAGTTTTCCAACTGTTTTGTCTCCTGAGTTACAACTCAGTGTTAGGTCCAAGTCACCAGCACCTGACAAAACTTAGAAGCTCCAACAATGTGAGAATGTAAAGCTTTCAGGGATGTTGTCTTTTCCATACAGCACCAGCAGAGAGACCTGATGCCATTACATTTACCAATAGAGAAACTTTTTTCCCTCTGAGACAGGGACTATTTTAGAGGATGGCATTACACTATGCACATGTGCGCTATTACAGAATGTAAGATAAACAAAATGTTAGATTCCTGGCACAGGAATTAGCACTCTGTCATAATACCAAGTGCTGTATCTTATTCTTTAAACCTTAAACCTGTAATAGTTTAAACCTGCTGTTTGCACTAGAGTGGTGAAAATATATATTAACATGTAATTATAGAGAATGGCAGAGTATAGCACCCTAAGTGTCCTACAGACATCAATCAGTTAAGCCTTACGATACTTATTCATGCCTTGCTAATCAAATGCACTCCTGCATTTTTTGTTCCAACATCTGTGTACTCTGCCAGCAAACTACTTGTTCTGCTTAACTCCCTTCTTCAACCATTCCTTCTCACCAGAATTTGTGAAACAGAAGACATTATACCACTCTCCTTCAAACAAATCCTATCATTGTCTCCTCCTGTCCTTGCTGACACCAGGTGTCACCTTTCTTCTTCAAAGTCCTTATCTGTTTCCTTTGGATTGCCCTCCTTTCTTTTCCCAATGCTGCTCATACATTCTCTTCCTCTTTTGTCTTCCCCTCCCAGTAGCAGTCTGCTATGGGTTCTGTGCATGCCATACTACTACTGTATCACCTTATACCTTTCACAGTGTCACAGTCCCTCCTTCTAGAATGAATAAACCACAATAAAATTAAAAGATTGAGGGTTTTCAAGAAGGTCCACTTCTCTTCTGCAAATTTTGCAAACCAGGATATTAGTAACTTTTCCCATTTTCCTGTACCTCTGATTTCTTATTCGTTTTTCAAATGGACTATCTAGAGAATAAAAGTTTCATTTAGCTTCAGCAGTGGTGAGTAATCTAGCTTGATATAAATGCTTGGCATGCTTGTGTTAGTGTTGGATCTCCAGCTACTCTGTTAATGTTCAAGGTTGGGTCTTCTGTACTGAACACTGCTAGATTTAATTACATTAAACACCAAAAATAGAACATTAGCACACTATAATACTATGGTAAGATCACCACTTGTCCTTTACACTTGCACATAATAAATCGATTGTAAATGTCCTTTTAGTTCCTCATATGAATAAAACATGGCAGGGGGTCACATAACAGCAGAAAGAATACTCAAGATCATCTGTCCCCAAATAACAAGTGGGTGGGATAGCAGAAGAATATTTGCCTTTCTTGGAAATTTGTCTGGGTGGTTAGAAAACTAATACAAAATGAGATTAAATTGCTACCAGTATAGAGCAGAAACAAACCTGACCAAAAAAGAAAAAATTGTAACATGGAATCAGAATTCATTACTTCCTCTATTTTTGTGAGACCATGCAAGTCAGTGTTCTCCCTTATACACCACTCTAAGGATTCCTGAATAACCAAAGAAAGAATTGCTTCATGAGAAAATATCATAGTCTGTTTTCTCATTTAGAAGAATTGTGAATGAGTAGGAGACAATGATTAAACAAGAAGAAACCTGGTAGAATGATTTTTAAGGATAGCCTATGCTTCATGAAATTCCAACACGTGAATACCCCACATCAAGTAGTCTGAAAGCCAGACAACAATAGTCTACCAGTTATGGTTTCAAAATAAGATTTCACAAGATTCCTAAAAGGGTAAAAACCCCACCCTAATTTTGTTGTTTAATAAGATTCTATGTAAATCACAACTGGAAAAACCTGTACATACACAAAGTCTGGGGATTACACTGGGTTGCCCAAAGAAACAGCAATAATATCTTCAGCAAGTATTGAGAAAAAGGGTGAAAAAATAGGTATATCTGCAAAATTATGAAAGACATGCTCAAACTAGTTAGCCTTGTTACTGGCTGTGTACTTTGTCTTTTGTTATTTTTTTATGGTGGTGGTATAGAACTCAGGGCAAATTAAAACAGCTCATATAAGAAATGAGGTATAAACTTGGGTGATGAACATGGTAGGACTTACATTGCTGCAGTTAGTATGGTGAAGTATTGTATTTAATACATTTTTATTATGACTAGCTGAAGAATAGTTGTATTTCGGTGCAGTCAGCTATGAGTTCACTGCAGATATATTCTCGACCACCAAACTACATAACAGGATGTTTGTACATTGGCATAACACAGTCTCAATCATAAAGGCTGTATGATGGCACACAACTCTAAAACTATCAGATGGTGAGATATCCAATTGTACTAGGTAGGGCAGCAGGAGTTAATCTGGAAAAAAGCACTTTGCAGTGCTTAATTTGTTGTCTGTATTATGACTATACAGATTGTGTGGGATTTATGAAAAGAATTTTGAGCTGAAGGAATGTTTCCAAAGGCATATAAGTTGCAAATTATTTTAAGTCTTGCTACTTAGATCAAATAATCCTTGACTACTTAATTTGCTTTCAGTGGCCACTGACAGCAAGCACTAAAAGCTTTATTTACAATAAAAGAGTGAGGAAGAAGATACACAACTTCACAGAGCCATGGGGAGGAGAATGTGTCATCATTTGAGGAAAGCTATAGATCCTAAAATTTCTTTTCTAATGAAAGACCCAGAAAGAGAATTCTTAGGGAAAATAATTGAAGAAGAAGAATGGTCTCCATCTGGGAGAGGAGAGAATATATGAACTCAGATTAGATGGCTTCCCAGAAGGAAGCAGTCCTAATTTGGAAAGGAAAGATTAACTTTAGAGATCAATTTTGAAATTGCATTCAAGGGGTAAAGTGCTATTGAGTAGCTCATGCAGTTCTTAGCAAGTGTGGTTTGAGTAAAAAAGCAAGCTTAGTTTTGAATGACAATACTAAGATGACTGAATACGTCTCAATCAAATCTTTGGCTCCTTCAGTTAAGACACACTTCAGAGAAATCATAAGCAGAAACTAGAAAGAGACTAGCTAGTAAACCCACATTTCATATTATTTGTTTTGTAACTTAGATCCCAATTTTAAAGTTGAAAATATAATTCCTTCTTTTGTTAAAATACTCTATTTATTTTTCTTTATCTTTTTAAACATGTCTAGTGTCCAGAGTGAAATGAGGTGAATCTTACATATGCAGATTCTATGGAGAAAACAAATCCCAAACCCCCAGTGTTACTGAATTTTAGTGCAGTATGAGAACCTCAGTAATTACAACTGGCTTCATATCAAGCAGCAAATGGCATTTTGAGGACTGGTACAACAATCAGATCTTGCTTGTAGCTGGCAGATCTAAGTCCCTTTTTGTGAGGATCAAAGAATAATGTAAGAGCTTCCAGTTTTTCATTAATATGACTTTGTCACGGCAGCTCTGAAAACCACCACAATATAAACAATAAACTATGTTATTATAAATCTTCCAGCCAGTGTGCTATCCTTAGCTCCATGCACTAGTTCAGTCCTGGTTTTTTGGCCAGGGTAGTCTTAACCTGGTTGCATGCTTTGGTGCAAGTCTGGAGTGAATTCACACAAATCCTCCTTGCTCCAGGAATGAAGGTGGCAACAAGGGAGAAATGCACATCTGTGAGCAAACCCATTCCTTTAGCAGCAAACATGAGATCATTGTTTAAAAGCAAACAAACAAAAAACCACCTTAAGTGCACTGACAATTCCTCCTCTCACATCAGTCTTTAGGCCATGCCCCTCAGTGGACACAGTAACCAAATCTTTCTTCCTGTGGTACCAGTAGGAAAGCACCACAGAATAGCTCTCTGCAAAGGCCATTTCACTACTGCCAGACAGTAGCTAAGGATTCCAGACAGGTTGCAAGACCTCTATGTCCAACAAAAATGGAAGGTCCTGAGACATAAAAGTTATGTAGTCAAGGCTGCAAAGAGATTTGAAATTAGATTTTTAACTGATTGAGCCTTTTTGCTAGTATGGACCTATTTTTCATGGCATCAAATAAAAATATATTTAGCTACATCAGCATCTTTCTGTAAAGTTCTTCTTTTGTAACTTTTACATGGACAATGCAGGTTTCCTTTCTTGATATCCACCAATATTCCAACAATTTTAGAATGTGGAGAAAATGGCATCTTTTTTTGATCCCCGGTTTTATTTGTTAATTGTGTTTATTATTTAATTAAATGAGGCACAAATTAACTCTATCTATTTCATGTCCATCTGTAAATTTATGTCAATAGGGAAATGAACCTATTATAAAAAAAATAAAGTTGCCAGTTTCTGGAGAATAGAAAGATACCAAAGCCATTTGCAACTGTGTATAGAAAACATGTTTTCCTTTTCTTATTTCTTGGTTTCAATTACAATGTCAAGTTATACGAGATGTTTAATATAGAACATCAAGTTCCAGTAAAAAACACAGAACATTCAAGGCCAATATTTTGTGCATTTTATCACTTACATAAATAGATTTTTCTTTTAGAAGAGGTTTAAAAATAATTTTTGAAAAAACCCCAAAGAAACAAAAAAAACCCTGACAAATTAGTCTTGAAGTTCTAAAGAATACACAGCAATCAGCAACTAACTGAATATTTGGAACAGAAATCAACGTTACTGAAATATGATATTATATAAAACTAAATATTAAAGATGATAAACTGGACACAAAATCTTTATAAGAAAACTATTTGTATGCACTGCTGAGGAAAACTCAGGTTTAAGCTGAAATAAAATAATAAAAATGACAGCAATATAGCATAAATAAAGGGAGGCTGAAGAAGCAGATTAAACAGTGAGTTTAGAAGAGCTGAAAATAGGATTTTGTGCAAATGCACCAGTGTTTTTGATACAGGAGGCCTGCTGGCCCCTACCTAATATGATCAAATACAACTTAGTATAATTTAGAAACAAGATAAAATCACCCATACTCTACTTTCCATTAACAGCCTTACAACTCTGAAGGGACAGAGGGCTCAAAGGCTCCACCTTAAGCTTCCAGGGTTGTTATGGGAAGTGACATTCCTAACCACAACATCAGGCTGACAATAAACTCTGAATTGGCCCCAGAGACTGCTCTTATTTCTGTTACTGTGGTCCTACTCCTGTTAACTGTCTTAGCTGTATCACACAAATTTTACTGCAGACTCTCTTCTCTACAAACTGAGCTTATTTTTATGTCATATTTTCACCTCCTGAATGCAAATTTAATTTCTCACGCTGTTACCCATTAACAAGAGCAACCTGGTCACTCTGTACAGTAAGATTTGATCAAAAAGTACCCAAGGAAATCATATAAGTGTATCAGGGTGAAAAACCATGAATGTGTGTGTTGCGAAAGAGGTTCCGTTAAAAACTCAATTAATGCTAAATAAAATGACAAAAAAGAGCCTACAAATTTACTTAAACTTTTCAAATTTCATACACACTTTGGTGCGTGAATTATCTGAATGTCAAAATATAAATAAAAACAAAGAACACTAATTAGAAACCAAGAAACTGCCTTGAGAAAGGAAGCTTTCAAAAAAAAAAAAAATTGTAGCAAAGGAGATGTATATAAAGTTCCCAACTCACTATATACAGAGGCTGAACAACAGAAAAATCAAAGCTGAAGAATAGCATGAGCCTTCTATTTCCCTACAATTTGCATATGAGTAGAGGAAGAGAATTGGTAATGATGATATGGCACTAATTATAAAGTCCCTGGGAGGGGGGCTGGGGGGGGAGGGAGAGAAAAAACACCAAAGATTGTGACACCTAGTAGCAGTTAGGGTCACAAAAAGAAAAGAGCTAAAATAGAAAGTTGCAGAGAAAACATCTGCAAATAGTGCTACTGTTGAGAGAAAAGGGAGAAGCAAATACTCATGCACACCATTACCAAGCTGCCTGAAACTTAAACCAACAGCATTGGTATGGGATTTTTCTTGCAAGATCAAAAGGAAGCAGCAATGCCATCTGCTGTTTGCTTTGAAAAATTGTTAGAGCAGATGTTCCCATCTGTGGACCTTCCATCCCTTCTACTAGGAAACCCCTTGAAAAATAACCATGAAATAACATGGGGAAAACATCTGCATGGTATACAGCAGACCACCAGTAGTGAAGCACAGGAAAGCCAAGAGAGGAGGAGAGAAAGGGCTGGAGCAATTCAAGCACGTCTAAGACTAGGTCAGAGACAGGCACCCCGTTGCGTGGCATAACCTCCATATGTATACATATGTATAACCACTCACTGGTTGTCTTTTCCTTTCGTTACTCAGCAGGAGGAAGCCAGATTTCTCACCCATCGGACCTATGTCAGGCAAGACACTCTGTGTGTGTAGCTAAGCCAAACACCACAAAGAACATGCTAAAGAACCTGTATGGCAAGGCACAAAAGAATAACTTACTCCTTCTTCTCCCTTTTTAGAGGCTTATAACTCACCTAGCACAATAAAAACACGCTAGTGTATTTAACATTATGGATAGAGAAATTATGTGCTTTTCTAAAACTGCTTTTATTTCAAAATTGAAATTTTCAACAATTTATATGGAACATTCTATGTATTCTGACAACTCTTCCAACAATACCAGTACAGTACAATCACAGGCACCAAGATGTTATGATACCATCAAAATACTATAGGAGACACAGAAAGAAGATACAAGATTCACCAAGTATCTTATGTGTATCCTGGGAGTCTTAAAGGGGGCACATTTACCAGTCCTACAGCACTTGCAGAGATGATTGTAAAATATATTACCAACAGAGAAACTAATTTAAAAAAATATATCATAACAAAAGACATTCTAGACAATTGTGAGAGTAGAGAATTAGTCTGCCTGAATTTTAAGAAAAGTTCATGGCAGAACACTTCAGAATGCTGATGGATTTGCACAGCATGTGATTTTAGTGAAGAAATTACACACTATGACAAACTTCTGAACGAAGCAAGAGAGTAGATGATGAGCATCATTGCAAAAAGTCTGAAGAAACAAATTACATAAAGTGAATTCTTTTGTTTCATTGGAGACACCACAGTGAATTTTTCATTTCTCTTGACCTCATGATCTCACATTTTAGAACTCAAATAGCACTACACTACATAGATATTCTACATAACTCGACATTTCAAGTTGCCCTTGAAACTGTGCTGCCTAATTGCTTTGCTGACAGCAGCCTGGAAAGGGAAGCAGTTTTTTTTTAAACTGCCATGTTCTTCAAACTGCCTTGGTCCCATCTCATAATGTGTTTGTCCTTGTATATATGAATAGACCTATTTCTTTCCTGGAACTGTGGCGGACCAGGGTGAACATTAAAATTTTTTGACCTACCACATACCTGCTATTGTCTCAGGGAAGGGATAACTTGTTAAGCTTTGTTCTTATCAGACCACTGAGTCATGAACCATATACTATAATAATTTGTTCCTGACTCATTAGAATGATTGAAGAACACATTCAATCTTTCTAAGACTGACTGATGAACTGGCAGATTTTAACTTGTGGGTGGAAACGCAACTAGCACAGAGACACTTCCAGAAAGGTGGAATAGAAGTGCACTGAAGATTTTCAGAAACTACAACTCTCTTTGCTAGCTCACTTCTTAAGGTGTACCTCTGATGGATCCCTTAAGTTATTACAATGACAGCGTGGATATATGCTTGTTAAAAACAAAGACTTCTTTCATTTTTTAATTTGAAATGGCAGCCACAAGGATTGCTTGATTTCACCATCTGCAGCTTGAACACTGTTGGGCAGCTCTGGTTATCTGAGACTGAAGACCTACCAGCCCCTGTTTCATGGCCTTTTAAGATTCCAAGAACACACTATTGCATCACTGGGGCAAAGTCAAACACTGGATGTGAGGGAATGCCACAAAGAGTATTGGGTTCTTTCTTTTTTTTGCAGATTGAACTTCTCTATCATGGCCTGGAAGCCTTACAGTGCAAGTTGGGCAAAATTCTTCCCTTTCCCCACCACACTGAATATACTAAGTACAGAAGGTAACACACATTATGCCAAGAAAGAGAAAAATCCTAAAAAGACTGAAGGAACTGCATGCTGAATGTTTCCATTCCAAACGAAGTAAACTGAAAAAAAAGAAAAAAAAAGCCATATAGGAGATGCTAGTACTTAATTACAGCTAGTCTAAATTAAACTATTCTACAAAACTCCAGATATTTGCAAAGAATGAGCCTGACAGAGCTAGGTCAGACAAATGGAAGGAGGGGTGTAGTGCGCCAAGCTTATGAATGAAACCTGGGTGAATTAGCACCAATAAAAGGACTGGATTTTGGAAACTAAATTTTTTTCAGTACTCTACAGGACAGTCAATATAGGACAGTCCTTTTCAGGGTGACCTTCAAAGTACTCTAGCATGCAAGACTTCAAGGGGAAAACAAGTCAGGCCTTACACAACAAGAAAGTATAGAAGGGATGGAATGGTGCTACATAATCTTTCAATACTTTATGATGACAGAAACACAGAATGGGCTGAGGCTGAAAGGGAACTCTGGAGATCATCTGGTCTAAACTCCTGCTCAAGCTGGGCCACCTTGAGCCAGTTGCCCAGGACCACATCCAAACAGCTTTTAAATTTCTCCAAGGAGGGAAACTAGTGAAACTTCACAACCTCTCTGGGCAACCTGTGCGTGCCACTGCTCAATCACCCTGAGTGAAAAAGTCTTTCCTGATGTTCAGAGGCAACCTCCCATGTTTCAGTCTGTGCCCTTTGCCTCTGGTCCTGTCACTGGGCACCAGTGAAATGAGCCTGGCACTGTTCTCTTTGCACCCTCCTTCCCCTCAGATATTTGTACACGTTGAGATCATCCTGAGCCTTCTCTTCTCCAGATTAAACAGTCCCAGCTCTCTCAGCCTTTCCTCATATGCTCCAGTCCCTTCATCATCTTGGTGGCCCTTTGACGGACTCTCTGCATTATGTCGCTGTCTCTCTCGTACTGGGAAGGCCAGAACTGGACCCAGCACTCCAGGTGTGGCCTCACCAGTGCTAAGTAGAGGGGAAGGATCCCCTTCCTCAGCCTGCTGGCAATATTCCTTCTGATGTGGCCCAGGATACCATTAACCTTCTGATGCAAATGGTCCCATTAGAAAATGCCTTAGATTTGTTCTGAATGTGTTCTTTTACCACACTACAGCTTGTACAGATATTCCTAACTTCTCGGGCACTTTAACCCATCTATTCAGAGTTTTTATAGGGTCATTCAAGTGGGCTGTAATCCTTACACATACTGTTCTTTTTTTAATCTCTTGAAGTGCTTGAGTAATGACTAACCTGAAGTAAGACTGAATAGCAAATATGAATACCTCAAGATTACCTCTTCTTTGACCACTTTAGTAAAAAACCCCAAGTTGTTGGCAAGAATTATTATCTGAGAATTCTCCCCTAATGATGTCCCACAAGATTTCTATGGGGGTGAAGTATCTGTAGAGCCTCACAATCCCTTTGAGTAGTTCAGAAAAGCATAGGCTTTTTGCAGTTTTCAAAATATATTTTTTCCAATTTAGCAATTTGCAGTCTGTGCCCTAATGCTTGTATTTGTCCTATAAACAACTGAGAAGTGGTACTACAACTACATTAGCATTGTCAGCTATGTAGTTCAGTATGAAAACATCACATTAGTTCAGGTTTTAGAGACATTTGAATCTGGATTTGAACTTTGCAGAAGAAAATACACTTATTTTAAGGTACAGAAACACAAAAGCGACTTTGGAAAGTCTGGAAATTAATTTGGCCCAGCTATGTTTCAGATGGCTACCATCTGTTTCTTAACAATGAGATACAGATATATAAGCCAGTCCTTCAAATTACAATAGAAGGCAGAGCAATGCGTGCACACGTGTATCTAGCCAATATAATAAATAAAAAATAATATATGCTGATTAATCACACAACCATTTCTTCTTTCTGCCAATGGCTTTTGGTATCGTTTTCCCTCCTTTTGCTGCTTGCTCTTTCTCTCTCTTTTCTCTATTCTCTATTTCTCCCTCCTTCTAGTGATACAAAGAAAAATTAATCGGAATTACAGTAGGCCATGATAAACATTTGAGAGAAAGTGAGATTTTCTTATTTATATGTCCAGAGCTTGGTCCTCTGACAACTCAAAAGACAAACTCCTTCCTAAATCTTAATTGAAGGCTGAATCATCACCCATAGATCAGAAATGAATGGATTGATTAGAGGCAGAAAGAAACAGTTTGCTTAGAAATATTGTAGTGCAAATTTTTCAAGTTCCACAATGTGTTCAAGTAATCAGTATACAAAACCAGGTAAAAAAAAAAAATTAACAACTTCTAGTAACATCCTCTGACACACCAACACACTAAAAATACTGTATCTGCCATCCAAATGAATGCTTTTCAGTGACTTAAAACTATTCTGTCCAATTTTGCCAATCTATTTTTTCTGAAATCAGAAGTCATTCAGGGGCAAAACCAGATCTTCAAATTCAGTGTAAGTATAGTGCTTAAATGTAGCATTTTATTAGGAAACGATAGGTAAGACAGAACTTAACAAATGCACACAATAGTTTTTGTGTTTTCTGTAATTTTAGCTAGATTTTCAGATGATAAATAAGTACAGTATTATTTCTGCAAATGAACGTAGCTGAACAGTATTTTGTATTACAAAATGCTTACATATACCTGTGCATTATATGATCTGTTAACAAAACTCTATTAAGACTACAACAGGTTGTTCTGACATGTTCATGTAACTGTACCTTTTACTGTAATTAAACATATCATGACTCTTCTAGATTTATATACTACTTCCACTTGCAAGCTTGAAGTTATTCCCACGGTATGTATTAGGCTTGCTTTGGGTGGGTATAAGAGATAAAAAATTGATGCTTTGTTCCAGAAGATATTCTTCTTGACATAGTATGTCAAAAGGACAAAACTTTGTTTCAAGGGATTACAGCTGCAGACAATTATTGCCATCATCCTATCAGTGACTGTCTTTACCCTATAGGGATGAAAAACACCATCCCGCAAGGGATTCCAGAAGTGGACATGTATGTGTTATCAGGAGGAGCAGAATAACTAATTTCCAAATGTTTGTTCTCCATGTGACAGTCCCTAAGTACAAGCAAAACTGTTGCTGCTTCAAAGTGCAGAGAAAGTAAATAATAAAATAATGTCACAGGGCAAATTTCAGTATTACTGATTTCTAAAGTGAGACATTCATATTACAAAACGTCATTTGGCATACATCTAGTGCTTTTATTGCTTCAACTTTATACTCTCTGCTTTTGATTCAAAACTTCAAGTAGGTTGAGGAATGGCTTCTTTCTCTGTCTGTGGCTTTTAAAGTAGATATTTCTATTCAAGTTACAAATGCAGCATTTCACAATGGAGCATATTCAATAGGGATAGAAAAACATCTACTAAGATTCTATTGCTGCTGAGAAGTTCTGAGAAATTTATTGTTGCTGGCTTCACTTTCAAAGCATATTCTGGCCTCCCATCCAATAGTTTTCCAATTTAATATGTCTAAATATGCAATCTGTAATCAGTTTACATGTATACATTTCAGAATGCTCTTTCTGTAAGTCTTGCTATATACATACTATTGGACCATCTTTTCCTTCCAGTGACCTGGAGATCTACTGAGGCGTAATGATAACTTAGGTGTTACAGAAGCTGGAAGCATCACTGGAAATGGAACATAAGTTGATTCAGATTCAGACAAGTTTTGTTGATATGTACAACATTTGTAAAACATTCTGTCTGCTCATCCCCATTGTCTATAAGAAATACTGTTATATAGGCTCAATTCTTCCCTGGAGTCATTAATCTTAGAGGCCTCAGCTGGGAATCTCAAACTGTGAAGCAGCTGTCAATGCTTCAGAAGGAAATGTGAGCAGCCAGAATGAACACTAGTGCTGTTGCTTGCTTGTTCCTGCCATTGTGCAACAACACTCGTCCGCTCTATAACAACATTAGAAATGCACATTTTGACCTCCCTGAAATGATTTAAACAGCTATTAGATTTAGCCGCAACTTTCTATTAAGAAATGTTCTATATTTTCATTTTAAAGGCTTTTTCAAATTAAAATCCCCCAAATTGTAAAATTAAACAAAATATCAATGCCGATTTTTTTCTAGTAATATTCTATCTCACAAACAGAAAATGGATTCGTTTTAACTTCTTTGAAAATATAGAAAAAACATTCAATTACAAACAAAAAATTCTTCTCAAATTGTTTTTAAGAAGAATTCTTATCCTGCACTATTTTTATCTTTACTAATTTATAATTCAAACAAAAGAAAAGCAGTGGTTTTAAAGCACTAGTTTGTAACTTTATAATACCTCAACTTGTATCTACAAAAGAAGATATGCAAGGTTATTGACTTTTCTTATGAACTCAAAACCAAGCTGCATGTTTCTATGCAATATTTTACCAGAAAATTCATCATACATTGGGCACTGAAATGCAATATCATAAATTCATTTCAAATTACATTGGCCACATATTGTCTATTTTGTTCCTTATCCTTGGAGACTGCCAAAGGAGGTAGAGAATACTGGATCATACCCAGAACCTTAAATTCATGAGAATTTATGTTTGTGAAACAGCATGCTCCTCAGCCCTATAAGCAAGCAAGAGACAGTGAAGCAGAATAAGAAGCCAACGCACTGTGAGCAGATGATTAATGTGTCTAGCCTTGTAAAGAGTCACATCTGGTATTATAACTCCTTGCCTCTCCAAGTTTGGTAACCGAGTAGCATATATTCTTCTTAAGAATTTTGATTGCAAAAAAAATAATGGTTTGATGTACAAACCTCTTCAAATATGCTTCATACAAAAGTTACTGGCTTAGAAGTTGAGTCAGAGATTTAATGAAAAGTATGCTGAAGTTCGGTAAGTAAGATATTATCTTCTCTTGACCCTTTTCCAAACAAAGACTGTCCTGGAAATAACTAGATGTTATTAGCTCTTCCATTTTTTCTTCTTGCTGTCCTGCTTCTGAAGATGTTTTGCAGTTCCTGCTGGTACTAATACAAAGCTTAGCAAAACAAGCATAGAAATGAAGATTCGAAAGAAGGAATCAGATGCCACTGGGAAACACTGATACGTAAGTTAAGAATCCAAAAAGAAAATAAAATTTCTAAATAAATGTGTATGGATGTAGCACAGCCAATTATCTCCAAATGATTGTCTGCAAGTCTATCATCTACAAATTCACAGTGGCATTACTTCCTAAGTTTACAAGAAAATGATGTAATGATTCATTTTGTTATTTCATGGACTGAGAGAATTAAGATGTAAGAGGGATTGCATTGTCTGTTTCCACAAAGAAGCTTTTGCTAAAAAATAGTGACTCACCCACAGATATACTTTTATCATACCATGATATACAGAATAGCATCAGAAGACAACTGAAGGTGGTCTTGTTTGTAGAAGACAGTAAAAGATAATCTTTTAATAACCTCATAACAGAAAAGGTAATCTTGCCTTGGAACAATGGCTGAATTCTCTTATATATTCTTCCCTTTATTCTCTTCATATCTGTTTTATAAGGTAGTGCAGTCTCAGGTTTGGTCTTATCTTAAATTGTCAGTCAAAGGAAATGGACAAAAATAAGAAGAGAGATTTTGAAATGGAATGCATTTTCATAAAATACAGCGTTTGCTTTCTAGCTCTCAGGAAAGGTGACAATAACTTCCATCTAATGTGCAATATATACGCCAAAGTTTGGAGCAATAACATCTGCAAATAAAATTCCTGCTGAAACAAAGTAATAATTTTCTTAGAGCAGAAAAAATGTATTCACTTGTCCAAAAATCTCAGCATTAGCTTTATTTCTATGCAACCAAAAATGCTATCAACAAAATATTTGGAATGCTATCAGAACATAGCTTTCAATTTTAGTCTTTTCTAATGGTCATAACTATAACTGGGGATGATTTTCCTTACATCCACAATGTTGAAAGTTTCACTTTGAAAAAAACATTACAGCAGTATACAGTCAAAGTCGATTTTATGTAGGGAATTTGTTTGGAGAGTCTTTCCACATGAGCAATCGTGTGCCTGTTGAACACACTCAAGAGTATGAGTCTGCAGCCTGAACCATCAAACTCCAGATCGCTGTGAACAAGTGTAGTCTGCATAATAATTTTGTCTTCCTTTCTGAGTCTTTGCAGAGATTTTCTGCACTGGCATTGTACAGTTCTGCAGCAGAACTTAAAAGCCAGTGTTGAGGAAGAACTCTGAAACAAGGTTTACAAACTATGATGAATCTTGGATAATTACAGCAGTTAAGTTTGCAAGTAAATAATGAAGTTGGTGAAGAGGAGATCTCTATGTAGACACTTCTCGGTAATTTTTGAGGTATATTGGACCAGTGAGTGCAGTCTAATCAGAAGCTACTGAGAATCCCCAGTTGTTCATCCCATGTATTCACAAGGAATACTGGATGAGTGTCACCTGTCATAATGAACCCTGTATGTTTTTGCAACATGTCTAGCTTGACCTTTCGGCATTTCCCTCCATCTCATTTGTCTGGTCCATGAACAGCCTCCTGAGTCACCAAAACACTGTATATTAGGGGTCTTGCACTGATCTTGCTGCATTTTGCAAAACATTGAATCTTATGAAATGGACGTAGCCAAGAGAGAGGTGGGTTGAACCTACCAAATTCACAGTTACATATCCCAGCTTTTGTCATCCAAGGCTAGACTCCCACCTCAATTGCAGCTTTCTTTGGAGTACCGAACTGCAACGTTACTGGTCTGTAGTATCCCCAGGACAGTCTTTTTCCAAAAACCGATGGCTGTCCGTTTCTGCTGTTTCTTGCGTTTTGGAAATCAGCAGCTTGCTGTTCTGCAAAAGTAGGCTGATTAAAAATGTGGCTCCCTTGATGAATGCTAGCTGTTCACAGGCAAACTCAAACACAAGAGTGTGCTTCTGTAGCTGTCCTGTTTGCAGATTTGCATGTTTTTGCAGAGAATTTTACACTACAGACATACAGTGTAAGGTGCACACTGAGTCTCAGGTTCACTGTAGGCAGCTTATTGAGATGTAAATATTACCAATAATTATTCATGATTTGCAAATCACTCATAAGTTATTTTTCTTTCAATCAATTTGACATTCAAAATTGTTTCACAAAGTAGCTTGGACTAACACTAAAATGTATTAAATCAAACTAATTGCAATATCATCTTTTTGTCAGTACATGTACCACTCATCTCTTTGTTCTATATACCAGAGGCTTCTCCTTTTCACTAAGCACTATCTTTGCAAACAATGCGTAAACTAAAAGAATCCCCTCAAAACACCAGTATTCTGTTTGCCAGAATATCTGCATATATTTTAATTTCTGTACCATTGTGCACCTTTGCTTTCATTTTAATTCAGTTCTTTTAATCACCATTTGCTAGCTATGTCCTCCATTCTTTTGCTACATAAGCAGAAGTTAGTTATTCTAAAACTTTGATCCTTAACCCAACACTGGTGCACAAATCATACTCTTTATCCACTACTATCCTTTCTGTACGAACCCTCACTTTTTTTTCGTTGCTCTTGCCTAATGTAAAACTATGACAGTGGGGAAGAAAAATTAGCTTAGATTCTACAGGGCACTGAAACATATGCAACCTTTCCTGTTCCCTGTACTATACAAGAAAATTTTATGCTGTACTGGACAGAGGCAAGAAAACAGAATTCAAGAAATGACATGTGTAACCTTAGGCAAATATTTGACTCACAAAAATGATAGTCAAAGACATAGAAAAAGCTTTAAACAGCACAACCAGCCATACTATAACCAGCCAATCCCAGCTTCCCCACACAGGCATGGTCACAACAGAACAAAAAGTTCTGGAGGCAGAGATGAGACAGGGAAAGACAGAAATTCCTAGGACTGACAGGATGCAGTGCACAGTACTCCACAGGGATAGATAAGAACAGATAGATGAGGACAGACTGCCTGCTGGCTTAATAAAGTCTACTAAGGCAAAGATTAAAAACAATAGGCTGTGCCAATGAAGTTTATTGGGTCTCTTATGATTTTTTTATTGCCACTAATGTGACCATAATTTTCATTATTTAGATTTTTGTCTTATAGTAACTTGCTTAAGATAAGAGCCTTTCAGTTTTTTGGTTTGCCTGCGTTTTATTAAAAAAAAAAAAAAAAACAAAACAAAATGTTATTGCTTTCCTAGTCTTAAAAAACAAGAAATATTGTGAGCATTAATCTTTTTGAAGAAGCCATTTAACCTACAAGGTATATATCCCCACATACATACAGATTTTCAGCATGTGGGACAGCTTCATTAGAATGTCTCACAAACAACAAATGAATGGATTATTAGAAAAGATCTTGAGATAATGAAAGATTATTCCTTTTGCTTATGGAAAACTGATTTTTGCCCAAGGTTAGATAGGAGGGCTTTGAAAGTACTAGAAACCAAAGACAGATTTCCTGAATCTCTGTCTTAGGGCTTTAACAACAAATCTTATTGCACATATACTGGCAATATGTGCCAATATAACTGACTATAAACTTCAGTATTTGTTGATGCACCTAATTTTTTTTAACAAGTAAACAATACCTATCTGTATTACAACAGCACACAAACAGAAAATTTTTACATGCTATCATTAAGTTGTGAACACGTAGACTGCTTTTCCCTCTCAAATTATGGATTGTTTTCAATAAATGTGCTAACAGCAGCTATTTCTAGCCAAAATACATCAAGAAATCCAACATGTTTTCTTTTCTCACAGACCTACTAACACAAATGGAAATATCCAAGCTCTCCTACCTCCCTTCCTTTAGCAATATAGGAGCATTAGCCTAATACAGACCCACTTGTTCAGCAGTAGGCTGGACTGTGGTTCAATTTGTGTAGCTGTGTATTGCACAGAGGGGAACTAACTAGCTTTCATTGGACTTGTCAACAGCGCACAGAATAAAATTCAAATTCTTTAGAGCTGTTTTCCTACTAGTGGGAATTATGTAGCATGCAATACTCTCCTACTATATTTAATCTCATTGGTTATGCACTGTCCTTTCTTTAAGCCCTGCTTACTGCGCCATTTGTCAAATACGCGTCTCTCAGATGAAACAATTCCCTTCTAAAGCTTTTGTCGTGGCCCTCAGTGGTCACCTTCAGTGGTATCTTGGTTTCTAAATTCTCAGCAGTTACGTTAAGCCAAATCAATCCAAATCAAAGCCTCCAATGATTTAATGATTGAACAGGAAGGAGTGCTGGATGACCCACAAATTCTTTTACACTTCATTTTCTTCTGGGGTAGTATACATTAAGACTAATATTTTAATAATGTGAACTATTCTCTGTTGCAGGCACAGGCAGGTTAGTAGGCGATAGCCAGCCCTCACTGCTCGCACTGCAACCCATCTCTTCAGGAACAAATCCACCCTACTCCTCCAACCAGCTCCATCTTCCCACAGTCCTCAGAGCCATTTAGCTACTTAGCCCAAACAAGCCACAGCTGTACATTATCCACATCAGCCGACCTACCACCCCAGAAGCAACTGTATACAATCAGTACTGATTAGCATTCTACAAATCTCTCTACAGTTCTCCTGCACTATATGAGTATGATCTACAGCATCTAGTTTGAAAAGAAACTATAACTGAGACCCTATATTTCAGTAACAAATATACCAAAGCAAAAATTGCCAGCTACTTTCTTCTTCAACCAAATGAACCTCCACAAAAAGGAAGAATGGGAAAGGAAAAGAAATATCTTGGTTTTAGAAGAAAACTTGGTTTTAGAGCTCTGTTTTTCATGGAGGCACATCGATATGGATCATTAAGCAGTTAGGATGGAACACAATGTTGAACTAACAGAGAGAAAATAATTTCATAGCCAGAATCCTCACTTCTATGTAAGGAACTTTTCCCATAGTCTTCTAACTCTTTAGTTTATGTGAGAAAATGCCATTGAAAAATACTTTATTAGGCTCTCCAGCATGAGGTATGATCCCCATGTTTCAGACAGCTTCCCTGGTTAACAGTGGTAATTGGGAGGCAATTCTTCAGCACAGATGCTGAATTCCCTGTACTCTGCCCTCAGCTCCTCTATATTCAGTATGTACCTTACTAATAAGAGGATCACAAGTCACACGGAAGGACAGTTTCCTTTCAGTAGTTGATGACCTTTGCTCTTCCATTTCATGCCACTTTGATCATCCTTTTGGCCTCTTTTCCTTAGGGTGACATAGTGGCACAAAAGAATCTGTCCCTGGCACTCAAAACATCCTCCTGACTACATATGTTAAGTGACCAAACTTCTCTTTTAAACACTAAATGAGAAAAGGATATTTTCAATTATCATATTTGCACACAATGCACGTTCCAAACCCTCTTATAACTTTCCTTAACAAGACAAACATAGTTACGTATTTGTCTCATGACTGAAATCCTCTAACATTCTATGCCTCCTTATGCATCCCTTATTACCTGTCAGCCTTGCTGGGATATCTGTAATTTAGAGGAAAAGCAACAGTAAATAAAAAACCACTTTTCTACCACTTGTGTGAGAAGCATCAGGTGGCCCAACATACATTGAACACTTTTTCTTCTTGCTGCGGGCTCAGATAAAAGCATCATGAAAACAAGGAGGAACAGAGAGAACAGCAAAGGAATACAAAGAAACACCGTTATCTGACAACCTCTGCCAGCCTCCAGTGATCAGCAACTGCTAAACATCCTAACCGGACAAACCTGGCAGTAAATCATACAGGTATGCTACCCAAAATAACTGGTCTAATACACCATATGAAAAAGGGAAAACTAGTCTGTCAGAGCCACAGACTCTAAAGGAAATAGTATCACTGGAAACGTGAGCAAGTTTTAAGAGTGGGCAAATTTCATGCAGTGTTTGACAGTAGGGATAGTCTAACTGGAATTTTCATTATGTTGCAAACTTGATACTTCTGAGAGGGGAAAATTCAAAATAAGAGGAACATTTTAACAATTTCCACAGAATAAAAATTCAAGAGAAAAAAATATCAGGACTAGTCTACTAATTTTGCTTTCTATAACGTCAAATTTTCCTCTGGCAGTATTGATATATTCAGTTTTCCAAGATAAAAAACATAATTTCCTAACACGCCAATTTTATTACTTTTAAAAACATAAAACATATTATGTTATCAATGTAATGTGACAAGCTGAAATAAATATTTAAATGTTACATATGAATATTGAAGACACGTTGTAATAAGCAAGACTGGACAAAATCAGCAAAAAAATATTTTATTTATCAAAACCATACTTATTTGAAATGAATTCAGAAAATTGTTGGACTACCTCATTTCTATTCTTGTTATTGAGAAGTTATCAACATAAGCTGCTCCTACAAAACTTTTAATGCACTAAAACTGCATTTTTCTCTTTTATAGAAAAATCTCTTCCATTAAAAATATTTTAACCAGTTTAAGTCAGTCTGAAAACAGATGAGTTCATGTAATCCACTGGAATGAGTTACAGAGCCTGCAGAGGGTTTGAACAATTAGTTTCTGTGGTTGGGAAGCCTTGAACTCTTCATTTTGTGCTTAGGGTTTTGGTTCTACTCCTTAAATACCAACAGAATGATCAGGGTGTTGGTCCATCACACGTCTCTAGGATCTCAGGGGCTAAGAATGATCGTGAGTTACATACTGAAAGCACACAGGTGACAAACCATAGAAAGCAAATGCATGTAAGGGCTGAGACCAAAGGTCTCCTGAAGGTGGAACAGGGCCATTTCAAACCTGTGTTGCTGCTTTCTCTAAATCTAATCATGATGCAGCGTAAGTAGTAATGTTAGTAGCCACGTATTCCCTCTCCAGTCTGTAAATACTGAGGTACAGAAGACAGGCCATCTTAATTAAATGCTGCCATCAAAAAAAGAGTAACATTTACCTCTCCTTCTACAGCTTGTCCGTGGAATAAATTATATATCTTTAAGTCTAAACTTTGCCTGCTCTTTAAATATACTTGCCCAAAGACACTGCTAAATACTAACATTGGCCTTGGTCTCAACACCGTTATATCTGCACAGCAGCCAAAGCTCCCGTGCCAATCTGGCACAGCTCTGACATTCAATATACTGATGCTTACCTTAGTTGATTTGGGAGAAGCTTATTTCACCAGAGGTGAATTCTGCTACTGGATGGTCCTAAAACACAGTGTGTGAGAGGATGTGAGGACTGACATCAGCAAAACAGACCACATGTGTACGGTTTTTTTCCTATGCATGTTTATTATTACGCATACATGTTTGGTTTTTTATTTAGCTCTATAGTTCAGTGTTTACTTGACCCTAGAAAAGCCAAGTTGCAGAATATATGCCTACACATGAACATTTGGCAAGGCATATTTTTCTAAATAAGACATTGGTCTATTCTCACGATTCACATAAAAGATCTCATACTATTGTGGACATTTAAAGAGTTATCCAGGAAAATACCTAACTACACAAAAATGTCTGCTTTAATTTATTGATTCATTTTGGACCATCACGGGAAACTTAGGGCCTAAAAATATCTTACCCATAGGCTTTATGTTCACATTTCATATGTACTGAGAATGACTGACTGTACTAGAGGCCCTTGGTACCTGTTGCTGAAGTTTCTGTACTCAGTATTTTTCTTGGATTGGACTTGCAGCCAACTGGTTGTAATTGACCCTCTACTGGGACAAGTTAGGATAAGAACATATGCCTTTCCTTAAAGGAGAGAGAGAGAGAAAGAGAAGGAGAAAGGGAGAGAGAAAGAGAAATATCACCAGTATTTATTTTAAGTTGCCTTCATTTCTAACTTTACTGGCAGAATGTCAAGCTTCTGTCATAATGCAGAACTCCATTTAAAAGCAGCTCCTGGAAAAAAAGACTACACAAGGAACTGTACCTAACTAAAATACAAAATTTAAGAATGGAGCAGCAGAGTTTTTCTGCCCTGTAGGGTAGACAGTCTGCCTGATATTGCCACAAGATTTCTGCATATGAAATGCCAGGTTGGCATTTCTCTTTAGGGCAGTCATTAGTCAATTTGTCATACATCATGCAAACATAAATTACTAAATTATAACTGCAAATGTGAAAACCTCCAATGGTTCTTTACCTCAGGCCAACTATTTCCAGGCTAAACAAACTTGACACCAGGCTTCAGCAGCAATTGTAACAATTCCATGAGAATCTCAAGGGAATTTCTGGCTGCACCATGTGAAAATATGCAAATTCTATTTAATTTTTAGTGTATCAAAAAGGAACTTTATCTTTACTAAACTCTTGCATGCAGAAAATATAATAAAACCCAAAGCTAGCGTCTGTTTACATGAATCTTTCTGCAACATGCTATATATATACACATATGTATGTATATATAGAGCTTTGGTGCACATAAATGGAAACTACCACCATCTTATCTTCATTGATGAGCTCACACTCATGCTATCTTCATTCTCATTCTTGGCATATAAAGCAAACTTCCTTCTGAAATTAGCAGTCCATTCCTGATGGAACTCGGCATCATCCTGTTACTGTCCTAGTGCCCAAATACAGGTATATACTTAACTGGAAACCATCCTTTTTTTCTTTAGACACATGCAAAAGTTTACTATTTTGAAAACTGCCATACATACATCTCTTTCTACTAAAGGAGTACTTCTCAGTATCATTACTAGTAACATACATCAACACTTCAGATTTTCAGACCTAAAGTTAAATACCAAGTTGCAAACCACTGATGAAATCTAGCCCCTCTGCAAACAGGTAAAATTCCTTCATTTGTCATTGAAATGCTCCAGCCTCTGTCATAAAATACCACAATGGGGAACAGCCTGCACAGCCATAGGCTCCTGTGATATGTTTAATAAACACAAATATTTGGTGCCACTATTAGGAATTGTTTCCAGAAGACAAATCATCAAGTATCTCCTGATACTATATTAGGATGATGATGCAATATTTAACAGATAATTTTACCTCTCCCAGTGGTGTCCATAACTCCCACACCAAAAGCCACACATGTACTGATGATGCAGTTCATCCCAAACCAGCTTTGTTTGCAACACAGATGTGCCCTTCTCAAAATCACCGATCAGAGCACTAAAACTAGCATGGTCCTGTTTAGCTTAGAAAACTTCCATTACAGCTGAATATAAACTATTGAAACTAATGGTAACGTCACACAGAGACTTGGTGCTTACAATGGATTTATGAACAAAAAGCAGGCAAACTAACAGGTTCTAGCTGGATGAAGTAGTTGTTCTTTTTTAGGTGGTAAATGGCTGTTGAACAGCTGCTTGTCCAGACAGGCAAAACAAGGAAAAGCCTTTTCCACAAGAGAAAAGCAGTGCTCATGTGCCATAAACACACTTCTCACCTTCCTGCATACTGCTCGACTTGTGCATCTCGGTCCTCCCATTCCTCCTGTCCCTAGATGCATTTCTGGGCCCATAGGAGCTGTAATGGACTTACAAGCTATGTAATTGCTGCGTGTGACTTCAGCAGCAGCAGCCGTGCAGCCTTGAGGGGGAGGTAATATTAGACGACAACAGAGCATCTGTTCGGTTTTATTTTAACATAGCAGCCAGTCATGGAAGAACCATCTTTCCTAATTGCAGTATGAAAGCAAGTATGGCATTAACATGGACCAAATGCCCATAAGCTACACTACCACACGCAGTAGCAAGTATGGCTGGAGTCTCTGGAAGTACCCATAAGAAAACTGTCCCAAGCTGTCTTGCAGTCCCAGCTTAGGTATTCACCTATCCACCACTAAAAGGGAATCAGCTTGAGACACACAAGTAGTCTTGCAGAGAAATTCTTGTATTCTGGATAGTGCATAGGCACTTTCCACAAGGAAAAAATACTCACATATGTTTTACACTGTTGGCAGGTGAAGATAATCTGAAAAAGTGTTAAATTATGCAAATGAGAAGTCTTCTCCCTCTCTCTCTGTCTCTTTTTTTAAAGCAGAAATTTAACCTCTTCCATGGATTCAATGTCATAATTTGTTGCAGCCAAGAGGTTTGTAAGTGCTATGTTATCAAAACTGGAATCATAAGAAACTGTATCAGAAGACACTGTTTAAGTACAAGTCCAATTACTCCAATCTTTTTTTTTTTTTTTCCCCCTTTTTCTTTCCTTCACGTAGATCCACTTAATCCCATCTCTTAGTGTGGGCAAAAGCTGACAGTTGCATGACAAGGAATGTTTCCCTTTGTAAAAGCCTACTTCCTCTCTGTGTAGTTTTAGCGTAATTGAAATGTTTCCTATTAAGCTCAATCAAGGCAGCAATTATCTAATTACTCACTTATGCTTTTCCAGTCAAAAATGGTACAACCAAGCATATTAGAGGGCTGCATACATATTTATTATTGGTTTTATATGTCCCTGTTTAGGTTTAAGCAGCAATCAAACATTTTTACAGTATTTTTGTACTGCCCCTAAGTCAGCTTGCTACTATTTTCTACTACAAAGAATTGCGCAGGTCACAAAACCACTTCTATTCTGCAGTAGGTAGATGGTAATTTCAGACTCAAGTTACTCCTACATAATATGGCAAAGAGAAAAGGAGGTTACAAACAAAGCCATTTTATACGAATGGGCCTCACATGAATAAGTTTGCAAGGCTGAAATGATCTAAGGGAACTTTTAGGCCTTTTAAATGCACCATACTTATAATGAAACTTTTTTTTAAAAAGAAGAGCTCAACTGAAGAGGGATTTTACAAGACCTCCGTAAAAACACACCTTCAGTATGTCTATACATATTCTTTAGAAAGATCCCTGAAATCAAGAGTATCAATGCTGCAGGTGATTCTTTATTCTTTATGGCAGTAAATTAATTGCATGCCTCATTTAAAGAACCATGAGGTCATCAATAATTAGTTTTTTATTAAAGTACACCAGAAATTACACTACATATATGTACCCCATGCCAGCATTTGTTGGCTACCTTGTTCTTGTTCTGTATGTAGACAGCTATCATCTTGTTATTTCTCTGAATAAAAATACTTGTTATTGAAAAATTATTTTTTTAAAAAATTAAGAAACTTTTTAATGCATGATACTTTACTTCAGAATGCTTCATTGCTCTTAAAGGCAGGAACAGAACTGTATTAAAATATCTTTACAAAATCTATATACCATGCACCACTTTCTGGTTGGAATTAATTTTACTGATGCAAATTATGTTTTCAAAACTGACTTGTGACTTTGGACACCACAGTTCCTAGGCTTATAACCTGATACACTATATGGTAACAGCTACATTTTCAGAACAGTGCTGAGCAACCATCCATTGAAACCTAAACCTCTTTCCCTATCCCAGTTTAAGAACTTGAAATATAAGAATATCTGCAGGAATGAGTCTGTCCTTTTTTTTTATGGGCACTTGAACCATATAGTTTGGATCATGAACACTTAAAGCTCCATTTGAAGCCTAGGAAGTTCTTCCCAGGTCCAAGGTAATCTTGTTTTCTAACTGAGCCTTCTTAGAGTGGCCCTTCTAACATGTATGGCTCTAAAAACACAGTACTCCTTCAGCAGCCTCATGCTGGTTGGTTTTCACACAGTAGCCTCTTTTCTCTGAGATAGATTATAGCAGAAATACAGCCACAGGAAACTTCTGTCCTGTGTTGCAGAAACAGCACAGCCTTGAGTCTTCACATAAGGCCTCCTGCAATGCATGACAAAGAAAATTGAAAGATTCCCTTTGACTTCATGTGGCCCGTAAACAGAAGGGGAAGACTTTTTATAACACTTAACAGCGTAAGAATAAAAGTAATGGACATGCCAGCAAAACACTTGCTGTTTCCCCCCCAAAATGGTACATAAGAGGGCAAGAGAGTCACCTCACACCCTCACCCTCATGCCAGTCCCTGCCTGGGGACACACTGCTCATATGTAAGGCAAAAGCAGTGATCTCTGTAGCAGGTCATCCTCAGCCTCCTGCAGGGATTTTGTCTTGGTCTGCAGAACGTCAGTCAGTTCAAGCATATTCATCCTCTCCTCCTGCCCAGGCCACATCCAGATTGTGCTCAAAGACAAGAACTCAGTACTTCTTTCAAGTTTCAAGTTTATCAGTAAAGACTGCTTAAAAGTTACGGGAGCATTTAATAATTTTTAAAAGGAGGAACTAAAGAGTATGAAAACTTAATGTTACATGGAAACAAAATGAGACAAAATCCCCCTATTAAAACTTATCAGTCAGACTGTAAGAATTAATGTTACAAAGCATGATGCCAGAATTACAATTGTATTATCCCCTGTGCATAAGACATGCTATGCGTACATGGCTTTAAAGCACACACACGCAGCAAGTCTGGAAACACTTAGCAATGACAGCCTGCACCAGTGTGTAGGAAACCTATCTTTAATTTCTAGACCCAGGACATCTGGGACAAAAGTAGAACTAAATGACATTCATCACATGGCTGCTCTTTATTAACTTGCAGACTATAATACTTTTTTGTCATAATGTTATGAACATATTCTGTTGTCTACTTGTTAAAGTGAAAATGTTCATTGTTAGTAGAAAGCATAATTTTACAGGAAAAAAGAAGTAATTTCAGACTTATGTTGTCATAGTTAGAATGTAAATGGATACTTATGCAGTATTTCATAAATTCATGAAATGCACTATTTTTCCCACCACCTGACTGTGATGTTGTTTCATATACATTATCAACAAAAATACAGCTGCCTGGAGTTTCTGGAAGATATATGTATATAGAGCACACACTCACAGCTCATATACATGAAGGTAATATCCATGTGAAAAATTGGAGAGGTATGTGATACCCATGACTGCATCACCTGCCCACTAATCCGGCTCCCTGGGAGTTACTCTAACATTCCAAACTCCTGAGCAGCTTCAAACAGCTGCCACTGGGAAAAAAAAATAAATAAAAATAGCCCCAAACCTCCATATATGACAGTAAAATGCTTCTCCATTTTTTCTACATCTCTCCACAAAATACTCCCCTAAAACAAACTGTGAAGCACCCCCATCTGAACTACAAAATAAACAAATCCAATTTTTAATTTCTACCTGCAGAAATGGTATAACTCCAAAATCCAGTCCTTTTCCTGGTGAAGTTTAACATCAAGGTGGTATTGACTAAAAATGTTTATTCTAATAACTGCAGCTATAATGAACAGTTCCAATTTTAAAAAGCATTGAAAGATTCAGAATTCCCAATATCCCAAAGCAATGATTGCTATATCCTTAAGAATGAATACAAAGAAACAGCCTAGCTGCACAGAGGAGATTTTACTTCGGATTTAGGGGAAAAAACCAACCCACGCAACTATGAGATTAAGATATAACATTCAGGGGGAAACTGCTGTAAATTATACCAAACATACAACCCATGTAGTCCCTTATATTGCAAGAGAAAGACATTCTTAATCTCTAACTTTATTAGGATTTGTTGATGATAGCAAACTTCTCGTTGCCACCAATAATAATCCGGATAGCGCAGAACAGGATCAGAGTCATTCCCCCTAACAGACGCTTCAGAAAATTTCCTAGATGATATGAACAATGAGACATATAAATGCGTTGGCTCACAAAGTACTCTCTGGCATCATTGTAGTTCACTGTATAAATAAATAAGTCTGTGGAGCAGGTACACCTCAGCTTTAAACAGGTCTGGTCCACACATTATATGTTATCAATAAGAAATTTTATAGGGGCGTTTACTCTCTTACATCTACCCAGGAATACCAAGTCCTGCAAACAGCTTATACGTGCAACGTAATGACAGGAGGAGTGCTGCTGAATTCAAGCATTTAACTGTTAAGAAGGTAGATGCTCCAGCAAAGAAGACATCAGCCTGGCATTTGGATATGGAAGATTATTTTCTTAGTTGTTCATTCTGCTGTCAATAGCTATTTGGACAATTTGAAAGACCTACATTTTTGAAGTACAATATTAACCCCAAATGGTCTTGACTCTTGATTTGAGCCCAATACAGCTGCCACAATGCTAAGAATATTTTTCACAGCTAGGGTTGTCAAACACTGGAATAAGCTGCCCAGACGGGCTGTGGAATCTCCAGTCCCAGAGATGTGACAACTTAACTGGACATGGCCTGAGCAGTCTGATATAACTTTGATCTGCGTTAAGCCGGACCAGATGACCTCCAGAGGTCCCTTATTACTAGAATAATACAGCCATCTAAGTGCTAATTGTAGTAGCAATAACAGTAACAACAAACTGTCTCTTCAAGAAAAAAGCTCCACATAAATACCTATACTAAACAAGGTAAAAAAATCTTGAAGTTTCCTGTATGTAGACTAAGTACAACATCTCAAGATTTCATATACTCGTCTGTTTAGATTTTGTTTTATGAAAAGTGATCTACCATGAC
This sequence comes from Ibycter americanus, assembly GCA_035590275.1. Taxonomy (NCBI): domain Eukaryota; kingdom Metazoa; phylum Chordata; class Aves; order Falconiformes; family Falconidae; genus Ibycter; species Ibycter americanus. Next base: position 63,139,616 of record JAVJGI010000063.1, read on the forward strand.
CATGAAACAGATGCTATAACTGGAAATTCATTCCATCTCATTAAACAATTTAAATTATACACTTGAATAAGGACAAATTATTAATGAAATTTAAAAAGCTTAATTCAAATGTAAAGATTATCTGAATATACGAAATAAATGTGACTTCTTTTCCAAAGATAAAGCTTTGAAAAATATAAAAAAATCTGAAAATTGTAAGGAGTAAGTTTGTAAAAAATTGTGGTGGATATAATCAACACAAAGCCAGAAAGAAAATGCAACTAAAAGGACATTACAGCTCTGTATTCTATTATGATTACAGTAACATCATTGCTAAGTAATTAGTAAAACAGTTGATTAAGAATTCTGTTTTCATGACATGTTAATACTTAGAGAATTTTGGCAGTTAATACCAATAGCTGTAGGAGAGCAAAGTATAAAACACAGTATTTATCCTAAAAAAGTTCTTTATACTGCAGAGGATAGATGTAATGGAAATAAAACAAAGAAAGATTTATTAAAAATAGCTACTTCTTATTAATTTTTCCTGAGGCCAATAAAACCTAAAGGTAGAAATGTTAAGAGCGGAGAGGGAAAGGACTAGGAGAATTAAAATCCCTAAAATCTTTAAATCATTGCAAAGTCAATAAGGCCAGTGGGGATTGAGAACATTACGAAAGTCCCAACTGTACACGTAAAATAAAAGAATGGATAAAACATATGTAAAATGTGAACATTTTTATATTAAAAAGAACAGTGTTTCAACTATTATTGCTCTGTCTGATTAGCAAACTGCTTTCTATAAGAATAGTGAAGGCTGGAAAGCATGATCTGTACAATTTACCTCACCAATTCTCAAGAAAAACATGATGTCAGGATCCTGATGGTAGGTGGTCTTTGAAGGCAATATGTTGATTTCGCATAACACAGAATCAATTTAAAGTGTATGTGGAAATAGACAACGCACATCCAAAGCACAAACCACAATATATTACCTTTGTACACAGATATGTAACAGCGCAAATTCCTCCAAATTAAAGGTTAAACTGCTCCCAGAGGAAGAGCAGTCTAGCCAGCCCCACAGCAATGTAATCACGTTACAGACCCCAGAGGAAGTTAGAAGCCATCGGGACAATCGCCTTTGGACTCTACCGTAGAGCTAGACACTGCTGCCAGTAGCTGATTTTCCACAAGCAAGAATCTGTTTTTAAAAACAGCTCTAATCCATTTTGCAGCAAGCACTACAGCCTAAAGAGCAAGATGAAGCAGGAAATGGTCAAAGTCTAGCTACCTTATTCACATGGAACTGTTTCCCATGTTCTCACTAATAAATATTCAGCCAGGGTAGTTTTGTCATTTCATAGAGGATATACTGGCCTGCTATTGTATCACTTTTGAGGCTGTAGGATCTAGAAATTTATTTCTGATTGTTATTTCTTTCTCACCTTTTTTTACTTTAGCTCAGTTTGGAATTTTGCACTAAATAATCATTAGATAAAGAGAGAAATGAGTTGGATCTCCCTCTTCTATTAGTTTAACAACTCAGGCTTCCTCACGTTTGTTTGCCTTCTTGTATTGCCAGCAACACCCCCACCCCACTTCAAGCAGCAAGGGTGAAGGAGGACCCTCTACTGGTACAGTTATTCTGTGGGACACAGCTGTAGGGGACTCATCTAGCACATGAGAAGGCTGGGGATGAATATCTTCAGGCTGGAGAGAATTTAAACCACATCTCCTATGTTTTGTGCTTGTCAATAGCAATTACACAACAAAGAGCACAGCTGTATCCTGCTCTCAGGAGAGACATTCTCAGTTTGGATCCCAGCTGGATGAAGTACTCACTGTGCAACTCTAAAACATGCATCTTGGCTGAAAAGAGAATCAAGAATACTGCCCCCTGCCCCCCCGTGGTGTTTTGAGCTGACTCTCCCTTCAGATAAACCCAATTCTCTCCATTGACTGCCCCAGTTGCTTAACTCTCACAATTCCATGCTCTTATGATACATGGACACCTACTTTTTAAGTATTGTCATTCTTAAATTGAAGGCATCAGGTAGGTGTTCTGGACACCCTCCCATTAGGCTAAGGCTGGGATGCTGTTTTTCCGTCATCCCCTAACCTGATGTTGCAACCGCACAAGTGTAGTGCCTGAGAACACTCTAAGTCTAATGGCAGGATTTGCTAAAAGCTATGCTTCAAAGACTAACAGTATTTTGTGGTAACAGCGCCATACAAAACAACCATCAGCAGCACATGGCTACTTTATTCTGAGTCTGTTCTTGAATCTCAGTCTGTTCCTGAGGTAAATGTGTGCTGTAGCTCAACTTCTGGCAGTCAAATAACTAAAGAGAACTTTCAGTCTAGCCCTGATGAGCTCCATCCAAAGATCTAGAAACTCACTTCAAAAGAAACTGCCACAGAACATTTTCTCTAGTGGCTTTTCATTCAGCTTGGCATAGCAGCCGTCTTTTCCGTCCAATTGTTTCTCAGCTAAAAGCACATCCTTTCCTCAACTGCCAATTTATTCATTTAGTTAAGAGACACACAGCCAACATGTCACACTTTCCAACTTGCTTACAACTCAGTCTTGTAACACCTTCTCCTCTCACATGGGGAATCATTACTGGGGTTCAGTATAAAGTCATATTTTCTTTAGATTTAGTCTCAACGTGAGTATTTGTCCGCTAATGCAATAATTGCCAAAGCATATTAAAAAGGGATAACTGGAAAACTAAATATACATATGAAGTTACTGATGATGTAAAAAAGCCTAATGATTAATTCCCTTTTCAGACACTAAATACAACATATCCTCAATGTTATACACTCTTATATAACTTCATATACATCTACTAAAAATTTTATAATGGCCTTTCACAAAAATGCTTAAGGATGGGCCCAATGATGCCAGATGTTGAGAACTCTCAATTCAAATTCATTTTAATGAGTGCTGAAGGTATTCTGAATGTCCACCCCAGTTGCTAGTTAAGTAGTGACCTTGCAGTCACACTGTAATTTCTGAATCCTGGTAAAATTATGCAAAAAGATATACATAGCACCAAAATGAAGTAGGTAGGTTCACCCTATTTTCAATTTACTGTTAAAAATGTCCACTTTCCCTCTCTCTCAACAGGTCTGATCCTTTTCTACCTGTTTACCCTCTCAGTCTTCTTCTACTGCAGTGACCAAGGAAGAAAACAGCTGCCCAGCTCCTACATGCTCATGCTAAGAAACTCAAATGTTTTCCCATACCATTCAAGCTTCACATCATTTCACATGTCCCACTCTCTCTGAACGATACTGTGGACTGTGATCTAAGTTTAGAGAATGTGCTGCTACTAAACAGTTGCCTGTTTTTAGAGGATAAAGGAGGAATATTTCCTATGGAGCCAATTTATCTGAGGTTCAATCAGTTTCCCACCCTCCCAGGAAGATTACAGACACAGGCATATTTGGATTCAGAACACTACAAATTAGAAATCTAACATTAAAAGTAAAGTAAGAGAAATTACAGTTTCTTATAGGCTGCAGTTAATACACAGAAAAATCGGCTAAATAGATTCATTCCCAGAGGTAAATGAGATTTTCACCTGCATTTCTATGGAAAAGGGGAATACTGAAGCCTTCAGACTGTTTCTTGCCTCTCCTACAGCTGAAAATAGCGAGAGGAACTGTAAACCGAGTTTTGAGAGGGATAGACTGAGGGCATCTGCCTCAAATTATGTTGGGAGCAACTGTTACATAGTACGCTTGTACTTAAATAGATGAATTTCTGTGCACTGCCAAGATTGTAATTTCTAGTCTGCGTCAGTCTCTACCTCTGTTTCTTTTGGCTCTAAGCAAGGCAGAACCAGAGATGCTGTATGACTTTCCTAGAGAAATAAAAAGGGCCCAGACATACAGTCCAGTTATCACAATTCAACTAGTTAGCATGCATCAGCTGAACCATGGTAAGTGTCTTTGTACCTATTCTTAGTTCTAGGAATAAGTGCTTGGTCGATTTACAGGCCAAACTATTGACAGAAGACTAAACTGTAAAGCAGTAATAAAGCATCCTTCATGTTGTGCTTTCAGAGTCTGTGCTAGAATTAAAATTGAGGCTCACTAGCTCCTCATTCTGCACATTGGTTTTAAGACGCACATGGAGCAATACTGAGGAATACACCACACTCATATTTGCTTCTCCCAGCACTCCAATATGATATTTCAAGAGCTGAATTGAGTACACAGTAAAGCGCTCCAAAATTACTCTGTAGTAAACAGAAATCAACTTACTGTTTTGATTTACTGTTTTGGCTCTGTCTTGCATGGACTTACGCATGTGTTTAGCTTTAAAAGAATGAGTAGGCCTACCAGGGCTAGTGGGGCTACTTAAGTGCATAAGACTCTCCAAAATCACTACCCTATTTTCTTTGCACTAAGGAAGCCTTAAAACTATGTTATTTATCACATGGAGTGGAATTTATCTCATCTACCACCCTAGGGAAAAAGTCAGGCATCTAGTCTAAGGAAACAATTTCCCATTCAACCAGGATAGATAAAAGCTCCATAGGAAAACATTTATCCCCACTTTAGATGCCAATCTTAGGACAGTTTTGGACAAGATGTCTCTCACTGTGCACTTAATTAATACAGGAAGCTCAGATAACTAGCTTAGACTAGACACTGAATTTATACATGGCTAAAATTAAGGAGACCTCCAGAAACTTGAACCATGTGTGAAAAATCCAAAATGTGAAATTGGCCACCGAATATAAGGTTATATTAATCTCATCAAGAGAGTCAGATAAAAAGCAGTGGAGCTAAAGCAAACATAACCACCAAAAAGATTCATTGTTGATGTTTTGGGTTTATTTTCTGTTTTTTAGAACAGAGTGCACATGAAGTCAGTACCTCATTAACAAGAATCACGCATACATATATACAAAGGCATCAGATGCATATTCTTGTTTAACATATATTTTTACTTCTTATGAAAACTACAAATGAATACAGGTCTGCTGCTCTAGGAGCATTCACCCCCAAAGAAGTATGACTTTAGATACAAAATTTCTCAGGACTCTGCTCTCACTGTAAGAAACTTAGAATGCATGGAGAAACAATGGCTATTTTTCGACCTAATTTTTTTCTTGTTCCATCAAAACTGAATTGTTACTTCTTCAGAATGAGAAACATACTGACTGCAACCTAGTTAGCATCTAAAAAGCAGGTATTATACTCATGAAATAAATATACATATATTATTCTTGAACAAACAAAGATACAGTTAGTATGAAGCCAAACTGTATGTGTTAAGAGGCATCACAATCTTTTCAGCCTACAGTAATCATTAAAAAAAGGAAGGTAGAGGGATATTGAAAAGGAAAAGCATCAATATTCTTAACAGGCAATTAAGGATTTGCCCGAGGGACTTCAGAAGTACCATGTAATTAGAAATTCAGTGCTATAATGCAGACAAATTAAAAATAAATTCATGTTTCTCAAAAAATGGTTTGGAAAATGAATGAAATATCCACATTAGTATTTATAGATACAAATTGTAGTTATGCAGAATAATGCTTGTTAATGTAGGCATGCACAGATACACTTGCATTAATTTTAATGCCATTAGCACAGCACAATACTAAGGATTAATTACAAACATGACCTCCAAAATAATAATCTAATAAATATGAGAACTCTATTTTAATCTGATAGTTGTAAAGTAAACATTCATTTGAGAAACTTATTAGGAATAGAAGCATATTGAAGAACTGATATGCCACAGCAAGAAAATAGTGAACTTTATGCAGAACATTTTCTGGATCAGAATTTTTTCTTTGAGAGTCAGCAGAAAAATTTTGAGAGTAGTAAGTTTTTAATTTTTCTCACCTTCTCTCAATGTCCCATTTTTCTTTCCCAGGTTTCAAGGAAAGCAGGAGAGAAATATGAACCCAAACACAAAATATTGCCCTGAAACAAAAAAGGTGGTGGTGAGGGCAGGTTGCAAAAGGTCCATTTGTCCCCTACTTTTTTTTTTTCAGTTCTGTTAAAAGATCCTCTAGCAAATTCCATAGGACATAACAGATGGGACTTTCTCCAGCAGACACCTCTCCATCAATTACTATCTTATATGTATGGAAAGGCATGTAAGGAAATGAAGTATTTATTTGCTCATGATGCATTGAGAACATTTAGAAGATAAAATATACCAAAATACATAGCTTATTACCCATCTTTAAAATGCTTGTTTTAACCTACTAAGCTGTGGACCATAACTCACTGTGTCAAGGTACAACAAAAGTATCAGTAAAGAGGTGTTACTAGGATTTTAATTGTTAATGCTTCCAGAAAGAGGTAGACCATTAGACTACATTACAATGGAGATAAATATCACAATAGTGACACTCATGCTCATGAGCATCAGTCAGCTCTTGTCATGCTCCTGATAATCTGAAGAGTTGGACTTCTCCACACTGTCGAGTATTTAAATTTTGAAAGAAATCTAAATAATTACTTCTTTCTCAGAATTATTGCCTCAGTCCTTTAATTCTCATCTGAGTAGGAAGACACTTACAGAAATTAAAGACTTCTGTGCTGCTTTAAAGAAAAAAAAAAAAGGAAAAAAGAAAAAAGAATATTGGAATTTGGAAAAGTTAGCATTAACTAACTTTTAAACTCAAAGTTAAAGTGCATTCTCAAAAAAACTATGGAAAAAACCAAGTATATAACAGAGAAGCCAAAGCAATTCACTTATACTGATCAAGACACTACTGTTCCAGCTGCCAGTCTTCCACTGTTTTCCAGTTGAGGAAATCCAAAAAATGAGAATTGCAGCAGCTCCGTGCTTCCTTGCCTACACACCCACACCCAGGGGACCTCACCATAGAACACAAAATGAGCTGCCTTTTCCAAACAATTTGTATAATTCAGCTGTGTGTGAGGTTGAATATTTATTACAAACTACCTATCTTCCTTCCTGGCTAGGGAGCAGGTGCATGTAGATTCACACCTTGCTGGCTGCAGGACAGATTAGAATTTGTCTGCCTTTCCTTTGCTTGTTACTGTTCTACCTTTTCTTTTTTTTTCTATACTGTAGCCTTATTTCATTTCTCTGGATACATTGATACTATAATTACATTATTTGAAATTAACAGGAAAACAACACCTTAAGTATTTTATTTCATTATGATTAAGTATAGGTAAGCTACTGTTACATAGTTTTAAAAAAAAATTAAAACCATGCTGGACATGAGGACTTCAATGCCAGACTTCTGTCTGTTATGACATGATATATGAAGGAGCTGTAAATCTCTGCCTATCTTTGGTTGGCATCCAACTGGAAATTGAACTCCTGTCATTTTTCTTTAAAGCTTGGGTGTAAGTCCAGAATCCTGGCCAACATCTCCTTTCTCAATAAAATAGGATCTAAATACATTGAAAGATGTGTGAAAGATAGAACAGAACTTACAGATGACATATTTGCCTACTCCCTGCACCACCAGTAACCAAAAATGCTACTTCATAAAAGACCTTTGTATTCCTCAGTATTGAAAAATAGTATATAAACCCATTTTTAATATGCATGTATATATAAAATAGATTTTGAACCTATGCAGTTTTGTTTTGGTGGGTCCCTTAACATATAAGCAGTAACAGTTATAGGGATGTTTTATATTCCCAGTTCCTTATAGAAATGGATTGGCAAAGCTGTTTCCAATACTTTGCCAGTGTACATTTTAATAGGGAAAAATAACTGCTGATTATTATGAAACAATGAGCCACATTTCAAGTAATCCAGCCAATCAGTAGAAAGGATTTGAGGCCTTCTGGTTTATATTTGTGTGCAAACAGCTGTATTTCATTTTTTAGCCTCTTTGTTTTCCAAAGCTTTTTAACTTTTTGTCAGATAAAATCCCTGTTGTCATGGTGGCCAATGCACTAGCAAGATTAGGGTGGAGGAAGGGGGGAGAGTTACAGGGGAATGCAAAGCCCCTTGGTTGAAGTTTGCAAAAAAAACCAAACAAACCAAATAAAATGAATGTGTAGAATAAGAACAGTTTGTAGGTAAAATATCAACTCCAGAATATACTACTTGGAATTGTAAATACTGGTTATTGTAGCGATCTTGAATCACAACATTGAATAACTCACTGCTAAAAGATAGTATAAAAAAAAATACTCTCTCACAAAAACTTGACACCATAGAATTCTTAACTTCCTAATGTTGATAACAATTTATAACAATTTATAACTTCCTTGGGAAACTGTTTGGATTTGTTTTAATAAAGCAGTTGAGGAAGAATGAATACTGGAAGAAGTCCAGCTGCAGTACATGCAGTTCTTAAAAATTAAAAATAATAAAATAATTTAATGACTTTGTAGCAGTTTATTGCCTCTTTTGAGATTTACTTTAAAATTTAATAAGTTTGTTGGACTATAAAAATCTGAGTAGAATTTCAGTAGGGTCAAAAAGTCTAAATCTAGCTGGCACTGCAAATTAAAATGAGCTTGGTGTTCTCAGTTCAGACCTCCTGGGACAGAAGTTAATGTCACAACGCTACTGTACACAGAGTATAATAGTGTAAATGCTCCACATTCCATGTACACAATGCATGTGGCTTGCATGCTGGCTTGATCAAGCCTATATATTCATATTATGGGAAGCTTTGATCAGGGAAGATCCAAGAAATAATTGCAAGACTTAGCTGACAGCCTAAAAGAAGAACACATCAGGTTAGGCAATGGCCAGAAGTCTAAGCAGAGAGAGGCTTCATGGTACAGAAGTCATTTAGTGCATGAATGCATCTGTGCTTTCAATCTCTTTTCAAAGAGCAGCCACTTCTGAGAACATGGAGAACATCCAAAAGAAAGCCCCAGCATTTGAACTCAGTGGGCCAAATTCAAAGGCTTGCTCAGAACTCTCTAACTTGCAGACATAGCTTTCTCATGTCAAACACAGAAAGCAGTTAAAGTAACCTTTTAAATCTTTTCTCTCTGATATGGCCCAAGTTGACCCTCAAATTCCATGGGATGCTTTGCCACAAACTAATCAGAAATGCAAAATGTACTTGTTCAGAATTGTTTACGTAGTATGTAAAAGTGATTTTTTTTTTCTTTAATACTAAAATTTGGTCCATCTGTTGAGCAAACAAAATATCCTAAATATATACAAAGAGTAGAACTGCTTCATTCCACTCGCTATATATGCTGTGGTAGATGCATTTTCATCAGTATGTTTGTCTTGCAGACAAAATTAATATCAGATGGTGGTTTTGAAAAAGGGCAGACCTAACATGAGGTGATTAGTTTCAAAAACAGATTTTTATTCTTGATAAATTATTACCAAATACAATCATCTGTTGATTGAGGATACAAAACAGATTGGTCATACCATAACCCACAGGTTAAATGAAAAAAGGAAATAATAAGTTTATTTAACATAGTTTTGCATTAAGTTCCCAAGCAGTGCAAATCTAAGGCAAATAATTAGATTTCCAATTTAAAGATATACATTCATTAAATCAAATGTTTCTTGAGGTCATCTATTTATTTATTGGCTATTCTATCCACATTCTGTACTACATATGTACCTGGACTTTTACACATGTGTATAAATATGTAATTTCAACTTGCAGCCAATGATTAATATACTTTGTACAGGACTTATCAACTGGTATTGCCATTGTCATTTTATTCAATTAAATCCATAATCTATTATTTTGCTGATTAATTGTGAAGAAATTTGAGAAAAGTGTTGGTCTACAAAAATAAATTCTAGTTGAGTACTACAGAGGAAGTGATTCTTAAAGTAGTAGTAGGAGTCCCTGCTAGGAGTAGGAGCTTTGACTTACTAAAAGCAACTCATAGCAATACTTGCCCAGTAGATCTTATTGAAATGGTAGCACAATGACTTATGTTTCAGGAAGAAATCACACTCAAACTACTTTCTTTTATATTAAAGACAGTTGTAGCTGTACTGTGTTTAACATGAAAACAGAAAAAAAGAATGTGACCCCAAGTTTCTCCAACATTCACTGAATGACTAAAAATTGTGACATTTTATCATATTTCCATTGTATTCTATGACATGTAGTCATCTAGGCAAAGTCTCCTGCATAAAAGTTATTATTAAAATGATAAAATTACAGCCATGCATATAAGCATTCCAGGCTTAGCAGTGACAGGCACACGAAACGAAATCACGGAAATTTCCCATTCTTGGAGACAGCTCTGTGATAAGTTTCTTAAAGCTAACTACCGACTAGAAGTCTTTACCTTCTTCATTGGGCCCATGCTTTATTAACTGGAAGTCTTCTAACAACCATAAATCTTATCCAGTTCTTCTGTTAAAGCTTCTAAAAATAGTATGCTAAATCTATAAAAAGCTATTGTTTTGCTTCTGTTTTTGCTAATGTGCAAAATGTTCACATATAAGAAAAGCTTTATCCTCACTTACTTCAAACTGTCAGTAGCAGGTTTACTCTTACAACATTCAACCTGAACACACTTTTACCATATCGAAGTTGGGAAAAAATAGAAAATTTTGCATTCTTGAGTAGACAGAACTATTTAAAGTGGAAGAAACAAACACATCACTAATTTCTCCTCAACATCACTCTGAGATTTTTAAAGCCTTTGTAAGCAGTTAAGTGTTTCTAGACATTGCTGCTGAATAAGGGCAATTTCATTTTATACTTTCCATATAGTACTTGAAAGTACGCGAGTACATAAAGTTCCACTGACACATAAATTACAAGGAATTGTGGGTGGGTTTTGGTTTTTTCTCCCAGCAGCCTGTAATTCTGTAGTAGGTATTAGAATTTTGTGAAAGACGCTATATATTTTGTTAATGAAACTCATCTACTGTTTAGAGAAGAGCTTTTCTTTTTTATTTTATTTTAAATTTCTGCTATTCAAACTACCTATGATATTGTTAACTTGTCCCATTTTATTAAATGGCTTTTTCATTGCAGATTTTTTCCAGTTGGGAATCCCTAAGAACTTTATTATGATCTTTAGCCAGTGGAATCTAAATATTTCTTGTACTGCCTTTTGAGTATCTTTTGTTCATTCCACGTGCTATTACTTAGGATTTGATATAATTGACTCCTAAGCCCAAGACTTCTCTGAATGCCATCATTTGATTCATAAGACATGAAGCACACTGAAGTAAAGGGATCAGCAATCATTATTAGAACATCATTCATATGAAGTTTAATTCTTCTCTCTCCCTATCAGCCATCTGTATTTATTCTCCTGTTGTGGCCTTTCCCCCCACCTCACCAATTTTTTGCATGCAAGACACTCCATGGTCATAAAATAAATTGAGTATGGGTGTTCCTGTCAAAGGACCTAGGGATTGATTGGTTTACAATCTCTTTGGTGAAGTGTATTTTTATGTATTCAGCTCTAAACATACAGGGGAGCACCTAGCTAATTGTTATTGTGTTCTCCAGCTTCATATTATTCAACAGTAACAGTAAAATTATACAATTAAATTTATATCAGACAGGAAGGGTGAAATGGACAGCATCAGTGGGAAAACTCTAAAAAAGCAGGACTGAATGAAGAGGAAAGTTAAGTACCTGAAGTGTATATATATATATGTAGATATGAAACAACAGCAGCTACAAGATCACAGGTCAGACTTGTCTAGTAGGTGCCTGAATTGTGCCAGAAGTACTCACAATGCATTATTATGTAAAGCATGCAGAAACCTGTTCCTCAAAAGTGGCAAAACATGCCCTTTGAAACTTATTTCATTTTGCAGAATTCACATCCAAGCAATATTCTGTGCTGCAGTCCACCATTTTTCATCAAATCTGTGATATGGGGAAGATTTCACCAGTTCCCTTATTCTTGCTTCAGAGACTGCAGCGCAACCTCAAATGATTTTCGAAGTACTTTTGCAGGTCTTTTCTCATTATAGTCACAGAGGGGTTTTAACAGCGTGCTGTCATCCTCTACATGTCTACAGCCTCACAAGAAATGTGTACGTGTTCATAAACAGCAAAAAGCCAAAGTTCTGCAATGTCAATGACCAACATTCCATACCAGTCAAGCAGAAGTTCATTGAGTATTTCTCAGCATTTACTGTTCAGAAGAACAGAGTTCCTTCACTGAAATGGATCTGCTGAGTCATAGTTCAGTTCCTTTTCACAGAATCTGGAAACTAGTGCATGGACTAAATTTGTAATTTTCCTGTATATTCACTAACTATCTAACAATGTCCCTAGGAATTCTCATCTCTACATGGGCATCATTAAGCAGTTTAAATAAGGGTACACTGGTGTTTTCTATTCTTCTGTTCCACCCACCCTCAAATGCCTCCTAAGTTTAGAGTATAGCATTAACTTAGCCTGTAAATTTCACAAAACCTAAGTATCATTGCTACAGAGACAAGCTTAACCATGCTTAACTTAGCAAATACATCACTTGAACATAACATATTACATAGCTCCTGAGGATCATAAACTAGCTCTGGCATGGAGTTGTCACTAAGAAACAAAGACAAATTACATCTCCACTGACAAAACAATTTGTTATCAGTGGGCTCAGCTGTGACAACAGAAATGTTTGTCTTCTTTTCTACTCTAGGTCTGAAAGCCAAGAGAATGCTCAGTCACCACTGTGGATGCTCCCACAAAGGAGCTCACTCTCTAACTTTTTCACTTTGATTTTTTTTTTAAATCATATTTTTTACACTTCAGACAACATTTGTTTGATCCATCACCTTAGGTAAAGTGAGCAACTGGTGAAGTCTGCACCTGCCTCACTGATAAAGTGAGATTCTGCGGTATGTTGACTAAAAATGTACAGGTTTTTCTATTGGATATGAAAGGATGCAAGAAATATAACTTCTTTTGTATAATGAGTCAAAAATTACAGAAATAATGTGTAACTTTCTTACTATAGGTAATGTCAGTGAAATTGAACAATTCTTTATCCTCTAGTTTTAGTGGAGTGTGTCTACATCTCTCTGAAAAGGAGATTTCCATGAGTCTTCTAGTATCAGATCAAATGTTTTATGACCTTTCCTGAAAAAAAAAAAAAAAAAAAAATTACCAAAACCAAACTCTATTTCCTGGAAAATTTCCTCTTTAGCCCCCCCCGGGTTCTGAAGTGTACTGTTTTTTTTCCTTCCTGGCTCTAGGCAAAGATAGAAACTCTAAAACACAGGTACCTTGGCTAAGTAAAAACAGGACAAGATTTTTTTGTTTGTTTGTTTTGGGGGTTGTTTGCACTATGAAAGATCACATATGGGAAACTAAGAAAGCAAAGAAAGAACCCTCAGATCCTGGCTGAGGTAACTGCAGAGTGATGAACTGCAGGCAGAAAGAATGGAAAGGGACTTCACAGCCCAAAAGAAAAAAAAAAAACAACACACACACAAAAGAGTTTAAGCTTCCTCTTGGCATGCAGAAGTTTTCTAGGGGATGTGGAATAGCCTTAGGCTTCATGGGAGTTTAAGAATAACCACTAGGGAAAGATCATACTGTCTTTCCACCTAATGTACTTAAAAAGGAGGTAAGGAACTATAGTTAGGGGCTTGGATCAAAACCATGGCTATTTACTGCAGTTCACCATGTAATTGGAAAAATAAAAGCACTCAAAAAAACCCACCCAACTCCCAACCATGCCTGATACTGGCCAATTGCCCAAAAGCAGTAGAAGGAGATAGGAGTCCCTATATCATATCATCCTGTCTGTTTGTGTGCACAAAAAGTTCCAGAGTCAGAGAAGTGCAGCTGCTCTCTTCACAACCAGCTCAAGGCTCTTCCTATTGAAAGCTATCTTACACTCAGTGGGATGATGGGTTTTCAGAGCTGATGGATCAACAGCCCTTTTCCTTTGATTCTAGTGAAAAGACCATTTTTATTTAGGTTGAATGCATAAATAAAGATAAGAGATACCCATCTTCAGTAGCTTATCTTCTCTTTTGCTTAAACATCAACGTGTAAAATTTGCTTGAGTGATGTTTGAAAGAACTGGTCTTCATAAATAACAGGAAAATGGCTTGGACAGCATTGTCAGGATGCTCATAAATATGTTGTAGAACTTCAGTCTATATATGTTGTTTCTGTCATTTGATATTAAACATGGATTTATCACAGCAGTGATATTGGATGCTGCAAATTTTTAACTACACAGTTAATTTCTCTTTTGAGTATTCATGTGTAACCTATAAGCAATAGCATCCTACTAAAAGGATGTGCACACTATAAAGATTCTTTCCTAGAAACTTAATCCATCAGAAAGAATAATTTCCTGGCTTTGGAGGACATTAACCTTCCTCAAAAGGAAAAGAGATCTCCTGGCACATCCATTTATGAAATTTTTCAGAGCAAGCCTTTCAACCTTTTGCTTTCGGCCTTTCATTAATTACAGAGGGTAAGTGTGGCACAACATATGCAACAGCTTTGAGAAAACACAAGAGAACCACCCAGATCCTGATAGCCAGTGGATGTGATGGAAGTGAACACTTTCCTGGGGAAACACTGGCTCCAGGACATCATAAATCTCTCTTCACTGAGATCAGCTGCCTGCCTGCCTTTCCCAGTTCTGAACATTTTAGTTTTTCTCCAAAGCATTTCTCCCCTCATTGGGACAACACAGTGGTGCTTCATCTATCAAGTTAAAACACAGCAATGCTCAGTGCCACTAAGGATGGGGTGAATTGACTTTTCTACAATCAGAACACGTTCATATTTCCTATACAGCTAAACTCCATTGATTAAAGCTATGATGCAGCTACCTTGACAACTTTGAGCTCGCAGACTAATGTTTGTGTGTGATGGTTTTGAGCTGAGACTAAAATTCTACTTTCTAAGAGGAGGATAGCAGCTAATTAGTTATTGCAAAGCGTTCTGAAGACAAAAAAGGCCATGCAAACCCTCATAGTATTATTTTTCTGTGTCACAACTGCACAGATAAGCAGACACCACAAAACGTGCAACATTTGCAGCCCCCATTTTTCAGAGGTGTTGACTTTTCCAAAGCAGGACAGTAAGGGGCAGAGTACAGAATTGCTGAGTATGCTTGATGAGGAACATGAGCAATGAGGCATAGCACTATCTTTTCTAAATGGAGAAACATAACCAGAAAGAGCAGGAAATGTTATTAGTGAAGCTGTAAAAAAATATCAACAATTTTATATAAAAGCAAGTTTTAAACTAGTTCCAAAGATGTGAGATACATTTAACAGTTTCCTTTTCCCCTGCCGGCTTTTTAGACTACCACAAAAGACAAGACTGCAATAACAGAACTGATGCTGCAAATAAACATAGCAACTTCTTGATTTTGTCAGCTGTTTCACTTTCAAGCATGAATTCAGTAATTTTTCAAAATTTGCTAAAATATTCATATAGTGTAACAGACAGAAAAGCCAGAGAATCAGCAGTAGTAGAATAACAATAAGAAAACTTGCGCATAACAGGAAAAAACCCAGAATTTTATGTCTGGATTCTCCTTTCAGTAACACATAATGCCATTAGGATGGTTTCTGTACAATCACCATATTATCAATACACCACATTGGTGCTATGGTAGCCCTGTAAAACACAAAGACAGTGGCTGGATACAAACATGGTTACATCCAATTGGGTTAACTGCTAGATAGGGGCTAGCATTAAGTTTCAAACTTCACAGCAACAAAACCTGGTAAGCATATGAAACTTCAGGGTGAGATAACAGACATGTGCTGACTTTGTAAAATACCAGCAACAAACAGTGACGATTTGTGTGTCAAACAATTTCTGTGCCAAATATTCACAATGATGTGATCCACTACTTTAGCCGACAAACTGAAGTGCAAGACAGTAACCTTACAGAAGGCATTTCCCCCTCCTTTGCCTCAGGAGAGAAAGGTAATCTAGAAATATATCTAGGGCTGAATTCTACCTGCACCCTTTAGTATTTGAAGTGACTTGTCATGAAAACTGGGATCAATGTAAAACACAACAGTAGCTCCCCCACATGTTGAGTGGCCATGACAGTTCAAGCATGCAATTTTACAGCAGGCAGAAAACAAGATTGGGAATTCAGGGTTAAAATCTCCAGTGAAATTTTGTCTTATAAAGTAATGAAAGTTGACCAAGAGAGTAAATCAAATGGATCTCCTAACAAACTGAAAACAGCTGTTTGGCTGAGTTAGACTCTGATTTAAGTTTGGTAATTATTGCCCTACTCTGGCTCAAGGTTATTCTGTATTAGTGAAATAGGATATCATATGAAAATCATCCAACTTCTTAATTTACTGTAGCATCAAAAATTCCACTGTAGAAAAATAAGCCAGAAACATAACATTCTAAAAACTTACCTATAATCCTTTAACATGCCCTTTTATTTATTCTTCTGACACACAATTACACAAAATTTAATTACAATAAACTAGTGCATCTAATGCCAAACAAATGACATGTCACCTCTAGTCACTCCAACTATGTTTTCACATAAATACACTGAAAAACAACTTTAAACCTGGAGTCAGTGATACAGCATCTTGGCTTAACAGCCTACTCCCTGGACTATTATGCTCTATGTTAGCATGCAGAAAAATTGCTCAGATTCTTACACGAAACCACTCCTACACAGGAAACTTTCCTTTATGGTATTCTCATACCAATAACAGCACAAAGCTACTACATTTAATTTTTCAATGTTGAAAACCTTCTTGAAGAAAGCATGGTAGACATTAGATTAATTTAAACTGAAGGCACTCGATTAATAATTGATCCCCCAAAGTATATTGTGGTTTTATTTGTTGCTTTTATTTAGGTTATTAGGTGCCTTTATCACCTAAGAAACATGAATCAATAATCACTGTTAATAATGTAATTACTATGGTGTTGTTGGTCTGCTGTTGGACATCAAACAGTGTAAAAGTCCATGAATGTATTTAATTGACTGGAGCATCATTTTTAATGTCTAAAAAGTGAAGAAACACCACGTGTGTTCTGTGAGCAGCATACTAGGATTTCTATTCCGGAAATTCAACAAAAAAAATTGGCTATCCCTCACAGACAGGCTGCAATTTTTGAGTCAGTACCAATTACTGTACATTGCTAGAACAGATCTTCAATTCTAAAAACATGTGCAACAAAAATATTTTATTAAAGAATATTACGATCCTAGTAAATTATTACAAATCAAAGTGCTTATTCTTTCTGAATCTTTCCAGATCAACCAGAAGTCTCAATTCAAACGATTCAGGTGATTTAAGGTCAGCTCCAATTAAACACTGAATTCAGCTCAGTACATTATTATAGGAATAATTTCACTTGGAGAGTGATTTATCATAGATAACTCAGAGCAAGCTAACTGCAAACAGGCATTTCAAGAGTATCCTTACTTTACCCAGCACAGCATCTTCTTCTTTTTGTTTCCCATTTTCTCAGTTGAGATATATGCAAATTAAACCTTTGCCAAAACAAAATGTGTGTATATACATTCTAAAAATGTGATAATTACCAAGTATATGCCACAGAAATAGCATTATGAAAATACCACAATGCTAACAGATTTTCTGATGTCAACAAAGATTGGACTGACTCAAGCAGGAATAGTAGTAAACTGAGTCTACTCTTTTTAAAACAGAGTGGGCTGCACACAAGCCTTTCTGAATATGTAACACAAAACAGGCAGACATCAGTCTGAAGTCCCTTCTGCATATTCTTTGCCAAGGAGCAATTTCCATATTAACATTGTTTAAATACTCATACAATAGAAGCCAATAGAGGCACTTTGGCTCTGAAAAGCATCAAGACACACACCCAGCCAAAGGCCCTCCAGCAGCATTGCAGAAGCTGCCAATGGGGAGCAAGTGAGGTCCCCACTGTTTTGAATGAGGAGCCCCATAAGAGAATGAGCTAAATTGAAAGAGAAAGAAATAAAAGGGCACAGCAATTCTAGTTTATCTACTGATCTCAAGATGCTTTGTACTTAAGGCAACATCAGAGATAACTCCACCAGCTAACCACCAGCCAGAGTACAGTGAGTTCCAGCCTTGCCCCTTAGAGAAAGATGGGAAGCAGATGACCTAAACCCAAGCTTTACTGGCTTATGTGGCTTCAGAGATTTCCCCTGTACACTTTCAGGCAGTCCTTACAAGTACTTTTCTAGCTGCTTCCCAGTCTAAATACAGCTCAAGCCCATCCAAGTTCAGCAGTTTGGCTTTACTAGAAAATACACAGTAGACCTAAAGAAATCTTTGGGCACCTACAAGTCATTCTTCAGCTCCCGCATCTGATGTAAACTGTCATATCATCTACTGCTTAACGTATCTTGTGCATAAACACACTCTGGATCCATGAATGACATCTAGTGCTGTCATAGCTAAGGATAATTATCAACTATGTATTAATAGACTTTTCTTCTTACACATCAGTTCATAGAAGCGTGTAACATATTTCCTTTAAAAAAGAGGATACACATGGAAGAGGGTGAAAACAGGACTCTATCATTAAGCGGAATCAGGCATACTCTCAATAGAAGCGACAGAAGTCTTTCATTGGCATTTAAATTAAGTCAACTTTATTGAATTTAACATATTGACTGTTGATTTCCGTGAAAAATAAAACCACCAGCAGAGGATATAAGCTTCTAAAATAAGACTCAGGACAGCTTTATTCACACCTTTCCAAACAGCTCTGTTCAGGAGCTGCCTAACCCTGAAGGCAGCTCTCTAAGCTTAATGCTCCATAAGCTCCTGGTGATGCTTCTACGCCCGTCAAGATCTGCCTTTCATAGCTAAATTCCTGCTTAAGCCTGTTCAGGTTTCAAAACTTAAGTAGAGCAACACACAGGCCTCAGGGGGCCCAATCCAATATGCAAACCCACAACATACTTGACATGCATACGCAGACCCAGACCTTGAGAAAACATGTCTGTGGGCACTAAAAAAAAAAAAAACCAAAAACCCCATTAACAACGGAGATATTGGTAGTGCTCAGCCTCAGTCACTTTTTTATGGGACACCTTAGAGACCTGGTTCAAATCTTAGGATTCAAATCTTTCCTCAATCCATAAGTGGTTCAACATCTTCTACCCGACAGAAGCAGGTACACGCTAGCTTCACTTTGAGGTTGCCTTTCAGCAGTAGCAATGGAGAGTGTCATTGGATAGAAAGAGCAAAACACACAGCATCAGAAAGACTATAAAAGATAAAGTATGCCTTTATTGCTTAAAATTTCAGACTCACCTAAAAGTACAGAGTGCTATGTTCTGGTATGGAGGGCATCAGTCCAGGCTGTTTCACTTCCTGAGAAGTGTTCTAGCCACCTTTGGACTGGTTTGCACACAGGAATATAGAAAAGGTCTTTAGCATGACTATTCTACATTATTTAATACAAAATTCCACGGTGTAATTATGTATCTTGCAGGGGAATGCACAGTCTTGAATATTCATTGACAAAGCTCCACAAGGCAACTATAAGGACTCCTGTAACAGCAAAGCAACCATCTCCAATGCAGACTGTTCATTTACAGGCAACAGCTAGATCCTTCCCCTTTTAACCCTGGCATACACTGTGTACATAACAAGAGCAGCCTTTTTGCAGTTGCATGTATCTCAACTCTGTTTTTGTAAAAAAAAAAAACCAAACAACAAACCCCAAACAAAACAGTGAAAAAGCGCTTTGGTTTGGATACCCATTAAATGGATATTTTTTCTCAAAAATGTCTGACAGAAGTTTCAAATTCTATTAACATCAATAAAGTAGACTTAGTCCTTTAAAACACGTACTACTTTTTTTTCCTCAAGGAAACTATGTCTTATTTCCCTATTTCATGCAGGAGTCATGAATTAGTTCTCTAGAATGCTTCCATCTCTTCTGTCTTTAGAATATTCAAATGCTGAACAGAGAAAATAAATCAGAGATGCATGAACAGTTATTTTAACCCCTGAAAACATACAGTTGACATTTTATTTTGTGTTGTTCTGTTTGCATGGTGTTTTGATTTCAAGATCAATGATGTTTTCCTCTTAATGAAATTATGCTTTCACATACTGACACAGAAACTTAAAAGATGAGCTCATCCACCACCAAAATGCCCCTGCAGTCAGAATGCAGTTAGTCTTACAATAAGCATTTTGAAATTTCAAATGACAAATTCTTAAACAGTGATTACAAGATCCAGCAATATATGACCTCTATTGGTTAATATTTTGTATGTACTGCAATCCAACCTCTTTCCTTGTATCTGTACCAGACAGCCATAATAAAAATTAGACCGTCTATTACAATGAACAGAAACATTTGATTCCTCTGCCGTTTTGTCCTCCACAGTACAGAGTTCCCCCCTTCATGACACATCTGGAACAGTGTCCAGCGCTACAGTATTTCCAAAGCTCCTTTTTGTAATAGGATCCAGAGTAGAGGTTAGTTCTTTAAAACTCTTCACCAGTCAGAGTTAGAAAGACCTGTTCTGATTTGTTTGACATCTACAGAAGACTATTCAAAAGGGAGTGTAAATCTTGAGCTACTTTACCAAAAATGTTACACTGCTGTCAGTATCTCAGTATGTGGTTATTGGCAGGGTCCGTAGGCCAGTGTCCTTACATATACTGCAAGTCAGTGCCCAGCTGTACAGCAGCTGGCTCCAACTAAGTCCAGGAAAGGTCGAGGGTAATATGAATCCTCAAAGCACTGCTGGCTTGTTGTGCTTATCTTTGATGGCCAAAGAGTGCAAATGCCAAAAAAAAAGAAAACAAACACTTTCCTTCACCTTGGATTTCTTAAATGATTTAATGTCTTTGTCTCCTATGAGAAGCAGTTCAAAACATGACACTTGTATCTGCAGACTGGTCACTGGATGCCACTGTGTATGATGCAGAGACAGCAGAAGCCGTTAGCCAGGCAGATTTCAGTAGCCTACCTTGACAAGGACATGTAAGTATCCACAAAGATGTTTGCTGACCTAGCAGTCTCAGTGGCTTCTCAAATAACTTTCTGCTGATAAGTACAGGACTTCTGTTTTGCAAAACCAAAGGGCTGGGATTTAGCCAATTTGGTCTTTCACACGCTAAAGAAATTGTTCTGTTCTGAAGTTGTACAGCAACAAAATGCTGGAGCAGAAATGACCAAAGAAAGGAATTATCACATTGATTCTGCTGTGGAAAAAGCTAGTCAAGTGGATTAGACTGGACCACAATTCAGAGTTACATAAAACTGAAGAATTTCTTTAAGAAAATTTCTATATTGATTACAATTTTATATTTAGTATGCTCCAAGCAAAAAAAAGTGAAAACACAAAACTCCACAAAAGCACACTATATACTTTACTAACAAATCTAACAGTATACACACGTAAGAGTCAGGTAGACTGAAAAATTAAAGCCAGACATGCCCACAAAACTTGCCATTATAAGATACTGTTAAAGTAGGTACTTCTCACTATAGATTCATAGAATCATTTAGGTTGGAAAAGAACTTTAATATCATCAAGTCCAACCATTAACTCAGGACTGCCAAGTCCACCACTAAACCATGTCCCTAAGCATCACATCTACATGTTTTTTTAAACACTTCCAGGGATGGTGATTCCACCACCTCCCTGGGCAGCATGTTATACTTCGTTTTGATTCTCTGCTAGCATAACAGAGTTCATAAACTTCTGATAGTTTTGCCATTTGAAACCTAACCCTTTTTTGCTACAGTATTTGGAATATAAACATGGTAAATGGCTACAGAAGTAAACAGCCTGATGCATAATGAAAATATATAGAGGTCAGGGAAGAAATTTGGTGTATTGATTAGCTATAAAGGCAGAAACTCCAGCCAATTCTGGTCAAAAGAACTCAGCACTCAGGTACTGCTCCTGATTACTCACATGGTTGTGCCACAAGATGAGGCTAGCTCATCTGCTTGGGCCTTTCACGTCATCGCCCTCTGTCTACACCCTCTTTTCCCTCTACCCATGACCCCTTCAGCTATCCACTTCCAGTTTCATTTTATTTCTGAAATGCTCATTCAGGTATTTTGGTAAAGGTCAACAAGATTATTTTCTGTTGAGAATCACTTTGGCAGCAAGACAGGAAAAAAAACCCCAAACCCAAAATGACATTTCCCATTGCATATGATGGCCCTAACCACTCAACAGCAAGGACCTTCTTGCTCTGACGTCAGGAATTCTGCAGTCTTTGCTGCACCGGAAGCTTTACCAGGGAACAGGAGGGTCCTCATCCTTTCTAGCCCACCAGCCTTGTGGTTAGAGGATAGGGCTGTGGTTAATTTGGGTCTGAACCCTCTCAAACTGATCTTCCAGAAGACAGTAGGCACACAACTAGCCCTTGTGATTTCAGCTGGACTACTCACACCAGCTTCTCACCAGTATGCAAAAAAGTTCCACTGTTTGGCTTTAAAAATAATGTAAGTCTGGATTGTCACAGGCAGGAGCTAAACAGGTTGCCACCAGCACTTCCTCAGACACATGGATACAGCTGTTCTCTGGTAATGATTTTGTGCTTTGCACCTTGGAATAATGAATGCTGTTTCTGTGTTCTGTATTTACTAGTGGGTCTAGACACTTGCATTTATTATTGAGTCTAGGTTGTTTAATTTAATTGTAATGGAAAGCTTAAACGTTCACATTTCAGAAATGCCCCCCATGGGCATTTAAAATCCATGGATTTAAAGTGAAGAAAATCAAAATGTTCTTAATGCCAGGTAAGGATATTTAATACAGATGATGCAAAGTACCTAAGAGTTCTATGATGTTCTTGGACCTCAAAAAGAGTACATTCAGATCAATATGTATTATACTAGTAGGCAATTATATAAAATACATACACACATGAAAAAAAGGATATACACACATACATATTCCAAACAGTTCAGGAATGTCCAGACTGCCTTGTTTTTGGCTCAGTTCTATTAAAACACACGTATATAATAAAGGATTTATAAAAAAAGAAAAATCAACATTTCTCACAATATACTTTTTACATGGCCACTGAATTTCTATTTCAATAGAGGCATTCACATCACTGTAGGCTGTAATGACACTAAACAGTGCTTCTTCAAAAATTATCACTGAAATCAGGTAGGGCCAGAATGACAATTACTTCTAGATGACAGCTACTCACATAAATAGTCCCAGAAAACTCAGCGGGACTAAGCACGTCAACAGTTTTGACAATCTGGATCTATAGATACAAATACCAATATGCTGACCTTAATTTAACAGCAGCTCTGTTCTTACCATGCCTTTGCTTAATTTAAGCTTAATACGTTAAGTGTTTAGTCTTAAATCAACATAACAAGACTATCAATAGCTAAAGACAGCTGTGAATCTTAACTCATACCAAAAAAAAGTGGTATTATTTATTTTGAGCTTTCGGGCAAAGGGAGCTCAATGCTGTTGCTTTCTCTAGTAATTTTTTTCCTCTTAAGTTATTCCATTTCAGTACTTTAAGTTATTGCCTGCAAAAGAAATTAGAAAATGCTTTCCACATAATACTCGAATACCTGAATGTAATCCAGTGTACTCATAGTAGATATGAATTGTCAGGTTGCTGTCTTTTAAATAATGTTTTAAAACATCTTGTTATTTACATTTTAAT
Organism: Ibycter americanus; assembly: GCA_035590275.1. Lineage (NCBI taxonomy): Eukaryota > Metazoa > Chordata > Aves > Falconiformes > Falconidae > Ibycter > Ibycter americanus. The sequence goes on from JAVJGI010000063.1 coordinate 63,163,137, forward strand.
GTCTAAATTTTGAGGTCCAGTTGCAAGTGTTTACCATAGCAAACTCGGTCAAGCTGGTGTTTGACCTTTGACAGGAAGCTGCCCTCACTCTGGCTAGTCCCAACAAACTAGGCCCAAGACAATAAGCTGCTTTATAGCTATTAGCTAGGTCAGTGTGTTTCTCCAGGAAGACCTCAAGCTGAAAAGCCAACACTCTTGACAACCACAGCCAAGGTACCAAGGGCCCAAGCACTAGACATTAGAAAACAAATGGAAAAGCACACATGGCTACATCTGGAATCCTAATGGGCCACCAATGGTTCCCAGCTAAAGGAAGAATTACCAATGTTATTTTATCATCCCTTGTGCTAACTTAGCTGTTTATGTACAGCAATAAATGATTTTTTAAAAACATATTTGGGTCATTATGTCATATACCACCAGCAAGTACGATTGTTTTATTGTGCTTGGAGTCAAAATACACTGCTATACCCAGATGTGAGGGAAGTTCAAAACCTCTAGTCCTTCTGTATTCATTCCTGTTGGACAAATGGATTAAGTTTTTAAAAGGGAAACTGAGAATTTTTATGGCCTGTACTCCCATCTCACTAGTAAAATTCGCACTGATATTTTCCTACAGAAGTTTGCCTTGCCAATGATAACATTAAATATTAACTTAGTAAGCAAACCAAAATTTCAACCAACAGGAAATGCCACACATTTTACTGTCAAAACATCTCCATTCTCTTCTTCCAAAGCCACAATACATTATACTAAAGAAATAATTTTGATGTGCCTTTTTTACCTGAACACCTATTGAAATCCAAGGCAAAGTAAGATACTGTGAAATAAAATTAAAATACATATACATTTGTTAACAGGCTTAATAAAGGGTAACTCTGCAGTTATGGCCCTGAATTTATATGTACAAACCCAAGCTTTTCCAAAATCTACTATCACAATGTTGTGTTTCCATGTAATGAAATGTAGAATTTGTGTAAAGACTCTTGCACATTATTTCTAACTTTAGTACTATGGTATTAAACATTGAGATCAAAGCAGAAAAAACAAGTTAGATTCTTCAGCATTTGCTGCCTGAGAAAAATATCAATGACTCAGTAAACAAACAGTGAAAATAATATTATTTTTAAAAGATACTGTAATAATTTAAACAAAATGTTCAACATTTGTTGACAACACTATTCTCAAATTGACTGTATCCCAACAGTTTAAAATCAACATTTATCAAAAAAGTATTTCACAACTTCCCATTCCAAAACACATAGAAGGTATTTTCAAAGAAGTGCAATTTAGCAACCAACAACTGAATGCAATTTCAGTGAATGGAATTCTAATAGACTTACATTTATTTTAATATAGGCTGGATCAATTTGTAATCAAAATGGATAAGCAATTGAAAGAAACCAGGTTTTATCTTTTTCCTCTTCCATTCTCATTCCCTTTTTTCCTATTTGTTGCTAGCCCTGTTGCACTTCTGCTCTCTTTTTTCACTTTTTTTGGGGGGCCACAGCTGAGGAGTTGGGGGGAACACTAGCTCTCAGCTGAGAAAGCCATTTCTCACAGAAGAAATACAAAACTGGATAGAACTATACCAAGAATCTACAATTAACTGCAATATAGAATACAGTTTTTCATGATCTCGGTTTTTTAGTATCAGTAAATGTCAAGCTGCAGCTGAACAAAGCTGTAGCATTTTTAGGTCTAGCTAGCTTCCCAGGAAGATTGTTAAGAGTGTGCACATACTCATCACAGATTACACTACCACTGTGCCAACCCATTCACAGTGAGTCAAGGGCAAACCCGGTTGGGAAGACCACTGAGAAGCAAATCATCCAAAACAGAAAGACACTGTGACAAACATATGCACGTCCCAGACATGCAATGCTTAAGATGATAATGCACTGAGTAACATGCTCAACTACATCATAGTGAGTCAGGATGGATGAACTGGTCAATAACCTATAGATGACTTCCATTAAATTAGCTGGGAGATAGCTCAGAAGATTGTTGAGATTCTTCTATCAAATAACTGAAATTACTTCAACACATAATGACTAACAAAGAAGCAATTAAGAAAGCTATTTGCAGAGAAGTCAATACTAGAAGTAGCTTCTTTTCAACAGGTTTGATCGCCTTGTTTTTCTTTTAATATTACACTGCGGGCAACCCTTACTTGCCATGGAAACGCAGACATGTGAATTTGATACCCTATACTTGATGTGTTTTTAAAGCTGACAGCAGAGTGCAGAATGTGAAATTTCCTTGTTTCTGCTGCCACATGGCAGGTTAAAGGCACAATTAAGTAAACAGCTAAGTGTTTCCCCTGATTTCCAGGAACAGCAGAAATATATTAAACCTGAAAGAAAAAATACAACCCAGCAACTGATCTCTAGACATTATAAAGTTGCTTCAGAAGTGTCTGTTCCATATCCAAAAGTTACACTAAACAGGGTAACAAAATACTTAAAAATTCAGTTCCGGCACTTCTATAAAGCACCACATCTCTATATAATGTAGTGTGCTACTTTATAATGCTTAACTTTAGGACGTTAGTATATATGCCTATATTTACATATATATGCATACATCTATTTTTATGTATATGCTAACATCCATATATAGCAAGTAATTCAGAATACCTTTTCCTTGCTGCCTTTCCAGATGTTTTTTTACTTAATGAAAGAAACAGCAAAGATTAGAGGACAGTTTCAGAGAACCAGAAAGCACTGACAAATCCTCAAAAGATAAATAAATGTTTTCATACCCACTGATACCTTACATATGCCAATTACTCTCTCATGTCATCATAGGAAGATTTGATCCATATGAAAAATAGATTTAAAAGATATTTAAACCCCAAGGGACCTTATATCAACAAAAGTGAAAGAAAAAAAATAATTATGTACTCATTTTGTGTTTCATCTGCATATTAGTCCCTTTTCTCCACTCCCTGCCTCCATACTCCCCCCCCTTCTTTTTAAGGGAAAAGAAATGAAATGATTGATTAATCTTAGTGTTTGCCACATTCACCTGCACAAGACCCTATCCATCTTAAGCACAATTCATTACATTAAAACAAGTTTTAAACAACACAGAAGGGTTTGTGCAAGTATGTCACAAACAGGAATTTCATCAGAGGTGGATACTTAAAAAAAATAATTGTATTTACAGAATTGTTACTGATGAGTTCTGTTCTTGCCACAACAGCATTTATATTTTCATATACTAAAACGAATTCTAAAAGCATAATTTAAATATCCCTTTCAAAATCAATGCTGGTATTTATTGGCAGTCTCCATTATAATTTTGGATGTATTTAGCAGCAATAATGCATAATTTCTACAGTTTCTCACTGTATTCTCACAAATCAATTAGAAAACATCAGTTTCTAATTTTATTGGTCTGGCATTTTTCACAATAACTACATTTTATTGTGGAAAAAATGTGTTTTCCCTCTAATGACTATTTGGCAAATGTGTGTTGAGTATTTCTACCATTAATTAAAGCAGCTCATTTTTGTTTACTTCTCTATGTCCCAGAATCTCCAACAATTTTAAAAAGAATGTACTTAGCTGGCAAGGGGCCTGTTTAACAGCTTGATACAGCACAACAATATATTTCACACATTTTGGGTGAGTCATAATAATGGTGATCTCTTCAGAGTATCTGTTTGAAGAGGTGGGGTGAACAGTTTTGAGAAAATAATTATTTAGAAGTACATTCCCTATCAGACAATAAGAAATATTTTAAACCATTGTATAAATATGTTTTTAAAAGCAAAGAGAAGTTTGCAAATGGTTATGAAATACTTCCGCATGTGATCATATTTTCACAATAATGGTGAATATCAAACATTAATTTTTATTGTTGAATAAGATACTGGAGCCAAGAATACTGTAGACTGTAAAGCACAGTCTGTTGCAGCGTATTTCCTGGCCAACTCTTCATACCACAGATGTCGGGCTACTATCCCAAACCATTCCACATACTTACCGGTGCTCTCATTTTTTCATATTAGAAGTCCTGTATTTAGCTGTTCTCTTCAGCAGCATTAACCAAGCAGTTCATAAAGTCTGTTTTTAAATGCAGCTGCAAATAGCTAATTGCTTTGTGAAGCCACTTGTTTCACATTCCCCTTAAGATCAGCCATCTACCATTAACAGAGACTAAATGGCCTGTGACTTAGGTTGAGAAAGTTGTTCAAAAGCCAACTAACATCTTGTTTCAGAGGATACTTTTGAAGCAAATGCCTAACATCAAGTTTAAATATAGGTCTATGATTAAGTACATGGAACCATCAGAGCTTAAGTACAAACACTGCCAATAGTGTCCTGCTAGAATTATAGTCTTCTGAAGACTGAATAGTCATGAAGCCTTTAGGCAATATTAATAATGGACACCAATATAATTTCAACACAAAGTATCACAGGCCAGAGCTTCCAGCAAAGGTATCTGCCCCACACCTGAAGACTTTTCTCAAGTTCTCAGCAGCCCAACACTACCTACTAACATCAGTGGGCACACAAGCTAACTTTGCATGTGAACTGAAATCAACTGCCTTTCAATAGATTTTTATAGAAATGTCCAGGTTTAAAGCTGAGAATCTCAGGACAGCCCCAGACAGTGCATCTTACTGAAGCCTGAAGTGTCCAAAATCTGAATGTTTATAAAGTACTAAACTTTGCCATGGGTGTACAGCTGATTATTATCCAGGTTTTTTTACATAGGCCAGTGTATTTTTTGGAGGCAGAGAGTACTTCATTGGCTAGGAGAAAGGCAGGAAATTTTTCTTTGGCAGGTTGATTTTTTTTTTTAAATTAACAGATGTTTGAAGCTGCTTCAAGGTTTGGAATGTTGAATAAATCCCAGTGGAGATAGATTAGTGGCAGAAAGCAGGTGAGGTGGTCAAAGGTGGATGTAAATACAATTCATCAGATGACCCTGCAATTTGTCACATTGGTATCACCATTGCACATGTGGCATATATAAAAGCTTTGGCAACTGAAAACGAATATCATTCCTCTAGTCAGTGTAGTCAGAGAGGAATTGTACAGCAACCCAGAGAGGTGCTACCAATAAATTAATCAAGAAAAACCCCAGAAAAAATTATTTCTTAGTTTACCAAAAAGAAAAAGAAATGTACACTGTGCATCCAACACCAAGGATACAGACAGAGCAAACTACTAAAAAAAAAACCACCACCCCAAAAACACAGGAAAAAACCAAAACCAAAACACACACACCTCCTCAACCTCTAAAAAAATGTTCTTCCATAACTGGAAAACTGAGCCAGGCAAACATCACGTCTCAGACTAAGCATGAGTCTTAACATGACCAGCTTGTCAAATCAAATACTTCAGGTATGTTCCTAGACTCCTCCCAGGTACTCAGTTCTCACATCACAGTATCTTTAGGTGAAGCCTTCTACCACTTCTGTTTGAGAAAACATCCTACTCCACTGGATGATTTGTAATTACCTCAGTTACATTCTCCTTTGTCATCCCCAATACTACAGTAAAGCAGTATATCCATGCAGAAAGTCATAGCTTATATCTTTAGTAAAAAATATCGTATTTCTTCTCAGCAACCAACAAGGAATTCATCAGTGTGCTATATGTTTTTGGCCTCACAAACTACCAGGACAACTTCAATGAAACAGACGTTATCTTTAAGATGCTTCCAGACAAAAAGCCGAAAAGCTGAATCAAATCAGGGGACTGAATACTTAGTCATTATTGGTCATTAAATCAGTCACGTGAGAACACTGCATTCATTTGTGCATCAATGTCATCGGCGCTGCAGTAACAAAAATGTGAAACAAAATCCAGCAGAACATACATGACATTAGTATCTTCCATACTATACACCAGGTACAATGCTTTGATTCTCTTTTCTAAATCATAAATGCTTAGCAAAACATGAAGAATTCATATGCAAAGATTACAGTAACAGTTCTCCCACACACCTGATAGCCAGAAATATGGGCCTCCACATAAAGAGTTGTCTTCCTGGGAAGAGAATAAATTAATCAGAACTGTCTAAGAAATATTGAAGTCTGTCTCTTCCACAAAGATCCTAACTAACCTAACTTCATGTTACAGTTGTAACACCATTTGCTCCATCCATACAAATATGATATAATAATATAATAAAATACCATATGATGCTCTTTTAAGTTGTAATGAAATGCTATAGCATCAATATTCTAATATAGTTCGGACTGGAAGGTTCCCTTCCTGTGAATAAAGAGATGGTCAGCACCAAGCAGCACACACACACACCTGGCATCCTGGTGAAGAGGTGGGCCCAAAGACACTCCTTCCCCCTCTCTCTAGCCAAATTCAGCAGAGGACTCTGTTGAAGTCCAGCTGGTACAACCAGCTGGGAATTACCAGAAAGGTGTTCTCAAACAAGGGTTCTTTGGTTTTGGAATCAGTTAACTCTGATTGTCTGAAGTGGCTCACATTTGATGACTGATTTTATCTGCTTGTAGAGGCTATTTTTTGCCACTAGAAATTTTAAGGGAGGAAAGACGGAATTTAAAATTTTCTACCTTAGTAGAAACAGGTTTCTTAAGCAGCACTACAAACTGATTATGTTAATTGCAGCATGTTCATAATACTTTTGCTAGACTGCATACATTGTCCAATAGGTTTAATAAACAAGCAGATAGGCAAGATACAGTAGAGCAGAAAAATATTAGAGGCAAGAGTTTTTTCACCCCACCAGCAGTGGTGGTAACAGCTATCACCACCAGGGCCAGGATCTAAGGCAGGATCATTGGTGTTCCTGGCTCAATTTTAGGATGTATCTGTACCCATATTAATTTGGAAAACCTAATTTCAAGAATGCTGATAAATTTCACTACTGTGAGGAAAATAAAGTGTGTAGCTGAGTATTCAAAACTACTAAGAGAGAGGTGGAAAACAAGATGCGTATATACTTGGAAGTGTTGGAACTGTTACTGTATCTTAGGGATATTGTGGGTTGGTTGGGTTTTCGGGTTGTTTTCTTTTTTTTGTAATTCAGGAGAGCTACCCAAAGTTAGTGTGCTTCTCTGATTTTTAATTCATGGCTTAAGATTATAGAGTTACTTTATAAGATTCTTCTCACACATGACAAGAAATAAACGTGCAAAAAGAATGTTACATTATCTTGTTCTACCTCTAGGAAAAAAAATGGAACAGAAAAGCACGAAAGCACCACTATTATACGGTGATGAGATACAGGTCAAGGTATTTCATAATTAGATGTCCTAGACAGGACTTCTTAGGACTTCTACCAGGAATGCATAACTAAGCATATCTCAATGAAGTAAAGCAGTAGCAGTGTTCACACTGTATGTTTGCTGTGTAAGCTATTCTTACAGTGCTTCAAAAAGGACTTCACAACAGAATCCTCCTCCGAAAAGTATACAACAGAGATACTAGATGATGTCTCAGTTCATATGATTTACTAAATGGAAAACAAGCTACAAAGTGGTATTGACTTGATTTGTTTTCACATATTCCTACCTAGCAACTGCAGATGTCTTCACAGTCCTCTTCAATAAACAAACAAAAAAATCTTAACAGTCCATCCAACTCTGAATTACGTTTATCACCTTCATTGATCAGTGGGATGTTCCCAAATTGAATTTCTTTGTCCTTTTCAGAAAAAAAGTAATCCCCAGCCTTCAAAACAATTTATCTTACTTTTATTTCTGACACATCTTCCTTCTCATGCATCCGTTTACTCATCCTGTTGTCCACTAAAACCTGTATGCCTTACAACTTTACACTTTCCATCTTCCTAAATTAATACTCTTCTAGCACCCTGAACACTGTGTACCAGAATAGCACATTATTATTACAACAAACAAAATCCATGTCTATGACACCAAAAATCAGTTTGTTAACTTATGGCAAGACAGGACCCATCAATATAACATTTAAGGTGGTAAAACAAAAAAACCATCCTGAGTAAGGAAGGAAAACATTACATAAAAAAAAAGTATAAGCAGTGGTGTTCTAAGTTAGGAGCACTAGTTCATCTTTTCACTGTCAAGAGTCAAAGAAAGAGAGCATGGATAGTTACAGTATATTCTTAATGAATTTACCCTATCATTTAGTGAGGCCCAGATTTTTGGTGATGAAAAACACCTAACAGCGTCTAGATGCAGTTCATGCTTTTCTGCCAGAGACACCTTTGTATTTCAAAAGTCATGGTAGAGTCTTCTGCATGGCAAGTTTTTTGGAGAAGTCCTTCAAGGCAAGAGCTGAAAGTAACATGATAAATGGAAGGGTAATGCCAGAAGAGTCCAGAATGACAGGCAAATGCTTTCAGAGAAAGTCGTGAGAAGTGACAGAAGCAGGTCTTGTTGCAGAAAAAGTGAGTGTACTGCGTTGTTTTATACCATGGCCCACAAGGACGTGGCATGAAGTGAAGAAACGTATGTTATGCCAAAAAAATTCCATACTTCCAGAGACCAGTAGTATGAATGATATGTAACATCTTTGCTGTATTGGGTTTGCATGACAAGGTTTTGGTAGCAGGGGACTACAGGGCTGGCTCCTGTGAGAAGCTGTTAGAAGCTTCCCCTATGTCCGATGGAGCCAACGCCAGCCAGTTCCAAGACGGGCCCACTGCTGGCCAAGGTCAAGCCCATCAGCAATGATGGTAGTACCTCTGTGATAATATATTTGAGGGAGGGCGGGAAAACCCCACACAACAAATTGCAGTGGAAGAGAGGAGTGAGAATACATGAGAGCAACAACCCTGCAGACAGCAAGGTCAGCAAAGAAAGAGGGGAGGAGGTGCTCCAGATGCCAGAGCAGATTCCCCTGCAGCCTGTGGTGAAGACTATGGTGAGGCAGGCTGTGCCCATGGAGGTCTACAGTGGAGCAGATATCCACCTGCAGCCCATGGAGGACCCCACACCAGCACAGGTGGATGCCCAAAGGAGGCTGTGACCCCATGGGAAGCCTGTGCTGGCGCAGGCTCCTGGCAGAACCTGTAGCCCTTGTGGGAAGAAGGGAGGGGTGGAGGGAAGGTGTTTTTAAGATTTTATTTCTCATTATTCTACTCTGATTTGATTTTTAATAAATTTAATTAATTCCATGTCAAGTCTGTTTTGCCTGTCACTAATTGCTGAGTGATGTCCCTGTCCCTATCTTGACCCACAAGCCTTTCGTTATATATTCCTTCCCCTGCCCACTTGAGGACCGGAGCAATCGAGCAGCTTTGGTGGGCACCTGGCATCCAGCCAGGGTCAACCCACCACATTTGCATATTTCAGCTCCTGTGTAAACATTAATGTATGTGACATACATGAAGCTGAGAATATTTACTATAACATATTAGAAAAAAGGAAAAGTGTTCTACTGTGCTCTGCTTCTGTCACAGCACAGATTACAGAATTTAATCTGATTACTGTTACCACTGCAATTTAATGAGCCTACTTCCTGAATGTAGCAACAATGGTCTTAACCCCAAAATATTTTAGTAATTTTATTTAAATGAACTATTGCACAATAATTATATTTATATTCAAAACATCCTGTAAAGCCATCAATGACTGTGCAACCACATTTCTTTATGAAGATTAAAGGTGAGAAAAGCACTAAGTGAAAAAAAATGTAGCCTGCATGTAAGCAAATTCTGAGCTTCTTTTCTGAAGACAAGAGTAAATCATGCAATGAACTAATTCATGCAAGAAGAGACAAAGAATGCTAATAGAATTTATTCATTAAAAAATTACTACAAAATTGCTTATACAACTTTTCCAGTTACAAAAAATAATTTTAAATACAGTGATGGAGAGTTTCTAGTAGTACGTGGTTTTCATAAATATTTTGAACACTCTTCCTCCCAACCTTTTTTAATCATTATGGCTCTAAACCCAAAGTTTAGTTTCTCAGAAGGCCAAATTAAATTACATTTTGATGGCTGAAAGTTGGCATACGTGATACAAGCTGTGCTTCATTCAAGTCCTCTGTCAGCTTGGGTACTTGTGCTATTTTCATTATGCCGGCATCTACAGACTATAGTAAAAAAACCCAAACCCAGGGCTCCTAGTGCTAAATAGTCTACAGACATAAGGGAAAAAGGGACCAAAGCAGCTTACAATTCTAGTAAATGAAAGCCACTTGCCATAGTTTGACCTACCTGGAATGTCAGTAAGTCTGTCTTATCACAGAGGTCAAGGAGTGAACGGAAATAGAAACTATGGAAATATGACTAGGTCAGTAATGGAGTGCAGGTGATGCTTTGATTGAAAGGTCCTGCTGCTTGCAGGTTGGTGAATATCTGGCTTCAGAAAAGCACATAATTCAATTAACAAAAATTGAAGTAAAATGCAGTCTGCAGACACATCACGATTGTTCTGAGATGCAGATTTCAGATATACTGTGAATTGTAAGAATAGTGCTAGGATAATTACATGAATGGAAAGAAAATTTTCCATTTTTTAGTGTACCACACACTGCATCCTCACTGGTGCAAATATACACTGCTATCAGTGTTACTTGATGTACAATGCTAACACAGTCAATAACCACTCATCTGTGAACTGTTTAACAGAACCAGGGCTGCACAGTCTCCAAACTAATTTAGGTCTGAGCCAGTTTAGGTCCAGCTACAGCTGTAATCCAGAAACGCTGCACCAGTGCAGACCTCTGCCTCATCTTCAGGCCAAGTACCTTTATGTCCACCATCATGGTCACCAAAATTTTCTTTCATTACTCCATTAAGATCTCAATGTACATTCTTACAGCTTAATTTACCTGTTTCCTATGGCTTTGCTTACTGGGGCTATTCCAATCCTTCCTCTTCCCTATCCCAAGTACCCTAGGTAATTACAAGCTGATTATGTATCAAAACATGATTGGTTCTGGCAGAAAAAAAGGGTTCACATAGTTGTATTTCTTTCTGGGAAGTGAGCTGTCTCAAATCCTGAGCCTAACATAACAAATCTGTGTGTACTACTATGCTAGAAACTTCTGATATGACAATTTATGTTCAAGCAACTCAGATTAAATTGAAAAAAAAAGTAGTATTGCCCAACTTAAAAACTAGAAGAGTTCAGAAAAGTAGGCAATACACAGAGGAAACTAGTTATTCAAAGTGTGGGTTTGTGTAAGGCAGTTCCTCTGACCCAACACAGATGTCTGAGCTAATTGATCAGACTCACTTTGTAGCCAGAGAAACAAGCACTGTTTTGCATGGTTTGACTCACTGTAAGACAGACTGCTAAAGCAGGTCAGATGACAAGTACCCTAAAGAGACTTACTCATACCGAAGGACTCCTAAGGAGTACTGAGAGAACCTAGAAAAACTAACAGAAATATATCCATCTAAAATAATCTGAGAGGAATTTGCTCGTGTATTGCATATGCTCTTTGCACCTGTATACACGCTCTTGAAATACACCACCAGTCAACATGGATGCTTGCTCCTCTGTCTTTTAGGGATGCAAACAAATCCAAATGCATGAAAACTTTGCAGAGGCCAACCAAAACTGTTTCATTTCAACCTGCATATTCAAATCTCAGATCCAAAAAATCTTGTAAGAGAGTAAGATTACAAATTCTGACACTGTAGTCTAATCAAGCAGGTAAGTGAAGAAAGTGACATCAATGTCTTTCTCACATGATGAGTCACTCAAAAACAGTGATTGCTGCAGTTTGTGTACTTGTCTGCTCACCAGGAAGCTTGCACTGGAAGTGGCAAAATGAGAAAACATTTCTTCCTCTTGCCCTCTCAAGCTCAGGACCTTAGGGCTATAACAGATAATTCACTGAGCATGAAGGAGTATCAATATAGTGTGATTAATTACTAACATAGTCTGAATTAAGCAGGACTGCTTAAAATTCCTTTGTCATTCTCAACAGCCACTCTCATCAGGACTTACTAATTGAGTAACAAAAATATTGTTATTTAGGACTGTTTTTCAAACTAAAGCTGGCTGCTAATTAGATATAAGTCAGTTAACTTGCAATCTCAGTCTCCCTTTAATACCCATGGTGTTTTGATACACATACCCCCAAATACACAATTGCTACTTGGAAACACTTTGCTTTTACCTAACAGACACACCTTGCAATTCAGCAAGTCTGTTGTTCAGTAGTCACATAAAAGACTTAATCCACATGATCTTTAATAGATGCCTTTAGAATATCAACTATAGATCACAATTTCTTAATTCCTCTGAAGGTCGATTAAAATGAAGCATATACCTAGAAACAGTGAACCAGACACCTAAATGACTGTTTTACTGACATAGATAAGCATTTTAGAACAATTTATTGATTTAAAACTATTTTACAGCAACAAAAGAAAATCTTATTCCTTTGAGGAACTTGCAAAAGATTAGAGTTCAATTTTTACATTCTGTAAACAGACAATATTTAATCTGTTTAAAATTAAACTCAGAAGATCAATCAGATAGGCTTTTGAAGGGCTCAGGCACTGCAAGTAGTTTAGCATTGTATTTGTAAGAGATACAGCCAGTTGTTTAACCACACAGATATCATTTAGTCTATAACTTAAACAAGCATTGATAAAGTTTTTTTTATAAAAAGATGCTATCAGCAAAACAAACACAGTATTTTGTACTACTTCAAAGCTTATTTATAATGTGTTTAGAAATATTCAGTGGAAACAGGAAAATAATGTCTTGATTTTCTAAACTTTACAACATCTGCTTTTACTTACTTGCAGCATTGTAAAGTTCTCTGGATTTCAAATGGGTAACTTTTTTCTTTTGTCTGGTCCCAAATTTGAAAGTGTTCACATTTTTTTTACCCCACACAATTTTCCGTTTTCCCCTTAAGAATACAGCCATATGAAAATCTCTGCAGCCTTCTAACAGTGCTAAATACTAGTTACCATAACTTACATTTTAAATAAGCACACTGGAAACCTGCTAGAAATTACTCTTCCTCAGAAGACTAAGATTCCTACATCTTTTATCATTTCCCGATGTACATATGCAACTCTTTTTAACCAGATATCATGCTGTTTATTCATACTACTGTCTCCCAGTCTAGTATAACCTGCAGAAAACATTCTTTGACAAATGCATTTCTTTTCACTGGCTTGGCTTGTGGAAGTGACTACAACCTTCTAAAACCAAAGGGCTTCTCCTTTAACATTTTTTCAATCTATAAGAAAGGATTCAACCTGTAACCCTAGACATTAGATGTAACAAATGCATCTGTTTCACTTTTAACAGTTTACCATGACCTGTTTGAAGATGCACTATTATATATAGCTTTATTGATTTTCCTCCACTATGTAAAACTAGAGCTGTTGGTGATTTAATGAGAAGTCATATGTGAAGTCGTCAAGTATGCAATCACACGTTATTTAATAAATACACAGTAATGTCTAACTAACTTCCTATACCTGCTTAGAGTTAGACAAGCTGCGCATGGGTTACTTTCTGGCTGCACCTAGGAAAATAAGCTGGGTGCCTACTGCAGAACATCTTATGTTACTGTGTACCCTGGTCTCCTGATCATCCAGATCAGGCTCATCAGTTATTGCATGGTCTGGCTCCCATCTGGCCTCATACTCAGGTTTCCCTCCCATCAATCAGTAGCACCTGGGGGGACAGCAGGAAGGAGAACAAAACTGGTGGAAAGCTGGGTCTCAGACCACTGTTGGGATACATGTCTACAGGGTGAGGCAGAAGGCTTTAGTTTGTGCTTGAGTTCTGCTGCAACGTGAGATGAGGTCAGAGTTGGACATACCTAGACCCCAGAGGCTGGAAATGCTTCCATGCCTACTAGCTTAAACATAGCTTCTGTGTGCCTGACAAGCAAAGGCAGTGAAGACAGAAAGAGTTCCTGTGTAGTCCTTGAAAAAACAAAAGCATGTTTGCTGCTGCACTGTAAATGGCTGCATAGCACTGGTGCAGATGGCACCTGTAACTGTCCCTAAAGATTCCTGGACCCCAGCCTCAGGTAACCATTGCAAAAAGCCCAGCTCCACCTTCCTCCACATGCTCATATGAATTTCTCCCTACATTGGTCCACGAAAAGACAAAATTGTGAGGAAGAAGGTGAATTAGCATCCACCAGAACACATGTGTAGACAGAAGCAGAAGGTAAGGGTTGGCAGGTAAAGAGTAAGATGTAGAGCACAGTTTATGCCAGTTTTGAAAAACTTCTAGTTTTTTAAAGGATGGAACGATCAACCACAAGAAGCTTCTCTACCCGGCAGCTTGTGGGATATAAACTTAAAGCCCCATGATCTTTGTGATGGACCTTGAGAAATGCGTTAGGGTAGAGATAGACCAGTTTTCCCACTGAATGGCCCTCCTAAAACTTCTTTTCTCTCCCATTTGTATCCAATGTCCCATTCTAACTGACTGTACCAATGCTAAAACAGGCACAGAGCAGAACAGCAGCTGAACTAGCACAAGAAGATAGAAAGTTCAACTTGCAGTTCTCTGCATTTTTTATTAGGCAAGCCTGCTTAGTCAAATAAGCCACATAAATGAATGTGAACAAACAGTGTCCTCTTCATCATTTGTTTGTTCATTGCGTGTAAGGAAGGGGGTGCCTAATCACTGCTGTCACCAACTACTTGTGGCTGGTCAAGTTCAATAATGAACCACTTGATAGTCCTTGTGGGGAAAATAAACTCCCTGAATAGCAAGAACTTTTGATTTTGTGTTACTTACTTATTGGTTAAAAAACCCCCTCAGATTGTTACTCAGAACAAGCACGGAATAAGCAACTGATAATTTCTTTTCCATGCTTGAGTTTGACTATAAACCTTTCTTCTCTTATGCTATACATCACAACCACAATATTAGTAATTAAAACTTAAGTTTGTATTTGGAGCCTCTCTCAGGAGACAATTCAAAAACTTCAATCATGGGTAAACATTCTTCTGCCAAATCTGTTGCTCCCCATTCCCCACCACCCCTAGGCAAGGGTAAAGATGGAGTTAATTTTTACAATTAAACAAACAAAATATTTGGTCACTTAGTTTCAGTTTCTTCTGGCATTGATATCTTGTGGGTACTGTATCAAGCCATGAAAAATAAATAAAAGGGAGCTGAACATTTCAAACACTGTCAGTGAACTTTTTTCCAGTTCAGTGAGGTTAATAGGCCTTTTAATTTACAAATTCATAAGAATAGGATTATATTTGGTTAATATGTTCTTTAGATACTCATTGAAGTCTTACTACTAGAAATAGAAATTAGTTCCTCATGACAGAAAGAGTCAAGATTAGTTGTAATTAACAGAAAAGTCACATTCAAACAAACTTCAGACAGCAACAGCTAATTACAGCAACTAGAACATACAAGCAAGAAAGCTGTGAGCTTGCAAACCCTTGAACAAATGATTAGACTCCAGCATGTCAGTTGGTCCAGAGACTCCCAAGCAAGTTAAAAACATGCACAAGTAATTTACAGGATTGGGAACAAATAAATCAATCCTTTCATTTTGGGATCAACCCAAATAAATTTCAGATCCTTCACAAACTTCTTGCATTGCAGAAAAGATGGACCCCTGTCATGTTACTCTGTCAATTGTCTACATCAAATCTTCAGATCCAAGCAATATTGAATTACAAGGTTCAATGTTATTTTTATTCTACATTTACTATGCCTTGTAAGAAATCTGTTACACAGTGTATCCATGCATCAATTGAAAACAGGAAAGCAATTCGGGAGTTTGCAAAAAAATGTTTGCTTTTTTGTCTTTTTTTTTTTTTTTTATGGGTAGCAAGCACAAGATATCCAGTGCCTTACTAAAACATCAAGGCAGCAAACAATGGAAAACAACTAAAAAAATAGGAAGTTCGCTATCAAATTTTCTTCTTGTGATGTGAATCCAGAGGAAGAATTTAACCTGCTGAACATTCAAATTATTTCTTCACGCTAAATGAAGCTTTGCTCAGTGTAGCAAGTTATAGTTCTCTTTTGCACAACTGTTTATAGAGAAAATGTTTAATTAAGAGATCCTTCAAGGTGACAGTGTCAGCATGCACAACTTCCATTTCTTTCGTATGCTTTTATAAATGTCAAATCAAAACATGACAATGCAATTAAATACACTGGTAACCATAGTTTTATTATAACTACCTTATAAATCACATTATAGCTAATTAATCTAATTAACAGTCCTATGTCCCAGATACATTACAGGAAAAGACCAAATCAATCCAGCCTTGAAGAAACCACTAATATGTCTCAGACACCAACCCTGGATTTGTTGAATGTTCATTGAATATCGACCTGCTGTGAAAATATTACTATACCTGCTGCTTTTATGGGACTAGGTTTTGCTTGCCCTTTTTTCCCTTAAAAAAATTTTAAGAACACAGAAGTTAATGCTATAAACTAAAGATACTTTGCTAGTGGCTTAGCATTTCAAAGATAACTAATTAAACTGAACCTCTTATAAGTTTTAAGATTCACAGGTTGAAAGTTTAGTATTTTTCTGCTATGTACCTCTTTCATGTGTCCAAATTAAAACACTAGTACACAAATAAAATCACACTAAGTCCCTCGAAACTTGGGCTGAAAAGTATCACATTTTCGGAAGGTAAATAAAGAGCATGTTGAAGCAGAGCAGAGTTTCTAATGAGTTAATGTAAAAAACCTCATGCAAAAGCAATCCGCATCAAAGCTAGCAGGCAATACCCTGACAGTCATCCATCAAACCAAAAGTCCCCTTAATAAATGCCAATTATAGGGCAAATATGCACAAACGCGGATAGCATAAGCCATGGGATCATTTCCTTCCAAGAAAATTAGTGACCAACAAAACACCCATGCAGCTTGCCCTACAGCAACACTCACTCCTGACTGGAATACTAACTACTATTATTTCACTCCTTTTTATTTTATTTTGTACTTTTGCAAGAGTTCAGAACCACACAGAATTTTGTTTGGGGTTATACAAATTCCTTCACAATTTGTATAGAAGTCTAACATAACTTTTTAAAAGCCATGACATGCCTATAATGTACACAGAGTCTCTGACTTCCGCCGTAAGCGAGCCTTTTTCCTAACTTAATCATACTCAAATTTCACCCCTTTTAAAGATCCTGATTCAAAAATGTTCACTCATTCTCCACAGTCCACAAATTTATACCATCTCTTCCTGTGGTATTATATGTGCATAAATTAAAAAAGAATGGTCTTGTATAAGGGCTGAAAACAGAACATTTCAAGTACCCACCCCCCCAAATCTAACTTCAATTTATCAAGGAAAGTGTTCAATACAAAAATATACATTCTTATAAAATGATAATTTTGTGTGTGGATAGGATGTTTTGAATTTGAACAGTTATGTTTCCCAAACCTGAAAAAAAGGGTAGTACAGCATGCTAAAGTCAAACAAGCAATATTAAAAACTTCTCCACTGTTACATTTGCCATACCTCTGATTCATTTCAGCACCTTTTGCATATCACACCTGATCAATGTTTTTGTTCTCCCAAGAGCAAATTTTTTTAGATTTATTGTATCCAATATACAGTATACTGAAAAGTAGCACTTTTTGTCACATGGAGTGTCAGAGGTCCATACGTTGAGGTAACAGTTGAGGTCTAAGATAAAAACATTACACTAAGAAGAAAAAGTAGCTTTGCAAGAAATACTTAATACTAGTAACATGACAGAGAGGATTAATTTCTTAGATGTAAACACTCACATTTGCTATATTTATAGAATTGGATTACAAATGCTACGTTAGTCCTAGTTTGATGTGTTATCTAATTGACCTCCAATGTGACACCTTCCACTGCACAGGCTGGCCCATGCTATATTCATTTATTTCCATCTTACCTAAAATTATGATGAATGGTCTGAGCTCCGTTCAATTATTGAAAATGTGCAAAGAAACAGAAACAATGAAACTGGCAAAGTGCTCTGCATTCTTAGGAACAATTTAGGCTAATTAGCATCAACTTCTCCCCCATTCATCATACCCCTTTAGAAATATAAACAAACTGTCAGCTCTAACCTAACAAACAGATCACTGAGCTACTTAACACAAATTATTCTTACATGAAAAGCTCCTTCTCAGGCAATATTCTCCTCTAGGGCATCTGGGAAGCTGAGCTATTAAAATTGAAGACATATGTTTCAGTCAAACTTAACTCCCAGATTGTAGTGATCGCTGTTGTGACAGTTTTCCATCAGCGTGCTGCTGCTGGCAATGTATTACATATTTAAACAAAGCAATGCAACAATAGACTTCAATGATGCATGTTCATTTAGTACATATCAATACCACTCAATTAGCATCCTACACCTAGAAGTGGAACTATTAAAATTATTGCTTAGGTACAACTCAAATCTCAGATTTCATTTGGGGTTTCTTTTGGAATTACAAGTTCTGCGTGGTCCTGCGAGCATGCAGAAGGCAACAGCTATGCCAGTGTCAGCTATGACAATAGTTTAGGTATTCAAACCGAGCTGCAGAGGCAGCGCTCTGAAGGGGCCAGAGGGGAGCACTGCTGTTGCTCCTGGGTTCTAGCTCAAACTTCTCCATAGGTGCCACAAATAAAAGGACAACTCTAAGCTAAAGGAAAATGGGGAGGTTCACATAGGTGAATTCTTCTTCCTTAACGCTGCAATTCCTGTGCTACTTTAAAAGCCAAAATAATAACGAAATACTTTCTTCCTTTTCTCCAAATTGCAGAAGGAACTAGACTTCCACACCACCACCACCCACTCTCATACCTGACTAAGATTTTTGTGCTAAAGCTAAGACTTTTTCATCACTTCAGTAAAATAGTTCACTGCCTGGTGAGAGAAATAAACAAACACTGACTTGGAGCTTACTGTCTCACAGGTATTTGAGATTTTGTGCATATATAAGAATAAGCCTTTTCCAGTAAGAACTGCAAAATTGAAGAATATCCTCTGCTGTATTTTAGAAGCATGCACACTGACAGTTATAATCTGGAAACTCCAGAGATACCAGAAATAATCAGTGTTGAGGAACTACTTCCTGAGTTGGGTTATTCTTTTCAATCTATAAGAAAATTCCTACCATATTGCCTTAGTTCCCTTTAAACAGTAAAATATTTAATTGTAACTTTGTGAATTCAAAGAGAAAGACTTTCCTATTCTTCCTCCTTTTATATTCTTTCATTTCTCTACTTTGCTATTTCTTTCTGGCTCTAATTTTGCCTTGCCAGAATCACTTGTAGTGCATGTCATAGCTTGCTTTTGTTTGGGGTTTGTTTTTTTTTTTTTCCTGAGGAAGGTAATGAAACCAAGCAGTAGCAGCTTTGTGGCCTGTTTGCATAAAAAGGTATAGTCTTAATTTTGTTTCATCTTTGGGTGATAAGAGAAAGGAGGATCTTCCTTTAACTTCCTGATTTGGCCCTCACTGCTGGCTGCACACAATTGCTTTTTCCCCTTGGATACAGAACTTCCAAGGCCTGGAGGCATATAATATGGATGGGAACCAGAATAATTAGATATGAGGTCCCCAAACACCTCCATAGTGATATGCTTCCTAGCAACTACAAAGAAAGATTCTGAATGAACAGGGCAAGATACTATTTCTTGCTTCCAAAGGGAAGGATCTTGCATTAAGACATGGCAGCCACCTCAAAGTGTTTTACACATTAGCGCGGACCAGAAAGCCTGATCCTAGAAGTACTATGCAAAAGATCAGCGAGATTTGAAAGTGAGCACCTAGATAAAGGCTCTCGCCTGTCTTGACTGAAATGATCCTACACCTATGAGCTTGATTGACCCATAGAATTGGAGATGTAGTTCATGTTTATCAAGAAAGAATTAAAAGAGGTTTTACAGTAAGAGGACTAAAAACCTGTTTCAGACATCATGAACATAAATTGATACTTCACAGTAACAAATTAAGGTTAAGCTAGACAGATTACACTTGAGGTCTGAAGAGATACATGAAAACTGACCTCTAACTTATAACACCGAAGTATAGTGTGAAAGTGAAATCTTAGGACTGTACCCAGCTCCTATACCTTTCTGGTTCTGTTTCCAGCATCCACGTAAAGAAAACACGAATATCTGCTCTAGAAACAGGGACATGAAATTAGGTTCTAAGGGACAGAGCAGCACTGAACACTACTTGGGTATTAGAGCAGGAACTAGAGGTACACCACAGAGACAGCAAGGAGAATGTCACAGAGCCAGTAGTTTTCTCTGTGTTATGAAAAAGGATTTTCTTAGGCAGGGGTTGTTTTGTACAGGACAGTCTCAAAGAGGGTCATCAACCAGGACTTTTGGCTACATTTCTGAAAAGAACACATGGTAAATGGGTATGCTACCTAAATACCAAGTTGCATACTCCAGTTCACTTTTTTTTTTCCTTGGTTCAGTTATTAAAAAGATATTTTCCATGTTTTCATCTAAAGAGCATCTAACATAGATCACCACAGATTTCATCTTCAGTTTCCATTGCTGTCTCAACAGCTGCAAAACTGTCCTTATTTTTAAGTATGTGAACACGACTGCCTTGTAGACAAATAAATATTAACTCACATCTCTGGAAATTACTTGCAAACTGGCATCAGACTGTCACTGAGCTACGCTGAAGCCCAGAGAAACTTGCATGCTGTATTTTTACCATTAGGTTACATAGCTCAAGTGTGCAACTTTCAAGGGTTAGTTTACTATTTACACTTAATTACTCTCACATAGCTGTTATTTCATTTTCTTACATTTTCAAATGTTCCTGTTGGTTTGGAGATGTTTTCTTCCTGGTTGACAGTGCCTTTTTAAGACACAGCATCAAGTAATAGAAGCAGACAGGAAATAAGCATTGTTGCTCTCCAGAGGATGATTAAGCAAGTCTGCACAAGTTCCCTGAAGTTCCCACAAACAGGCTCTTATGTAACAACATATGTTTTCAAAGATATTTTCTCTGAGCATTGAACAGTCTTCATGGGAAAAACAAACTAGCTTTATAATAAACACTATGGAACATGAAATAACTACAAAATAAAGAGTGCTATAAAGAAAGAAAATTATTAGATACTTAAAATACTATAGCAACTGATTCTCATTTACATTCCCCAGAATTAATTTAGGTCAATAACATATCCAGGGTCCTGCAGTCTCTTACTTATGCAAACCAAGCATGTCCCTTAGAACATCATCTGTAATTCTCTGAGACAAGTCCAGATGATGGTTTTAATGCAAGTAGTCTAGATGCCTTCAGTACACTGCTTCTTTGAAGCAATCAGGATCTACCCTCTTCCTCTGACCTATGCCCAAAGCAGGGTTTCTTTTAACCTGAGAAAACTTTTTAAAGTTCTCTCATACTACTCTTGCATTAGGCCTTCCCAGTATGTACCATCATTAGATTATTCAGGACAACTATGGATAGGTTGAAGTCATTCATTATTACATAGGTTTTATTCTTTGAAAAATACACACACACAAAACACTAATACTTTCCATCCTTCTCTTTAAAATTAAAGGAAATTCTGAATCATTTTATTACAAGAATTTTAAAAGCCTATAGAAGTGGTTATTAGATTCACATGAAGAAAATATTTGACTAGCTAGCACTAGATATGAGGATAGACTACAATAGACTTTGATTTTTCTACTAATAAATAAAAATTTTAGGACGTGAACATTGAAAGTTATCAAACCACACAACATTAATATATTAAGCTTTCAAGTTACTTTCATTTCACTTACGATTTCTCTGCCCATTTACAAAGATTTGCTATTGCAAATGTAGAAAAGCCAGGTCAACCAAAAATGCCGAAGTTAACTATGCTCTCACAAACCAGAACCCCAAGCTGTGTTCCAGCAGAACATCCTGTACGCTCTGAAAATCTGCTAGCAGTAAGTCTGATTTCTATGAACCATACTATGCATTTTATTTTCATGTTACTTGGGAAAAAACTTAGAATTCTGTGTATTAAAGACATTACCTAGATATATGAAATCACACATAGCTTATCCTGTTATTCCTAAAATACACAACTTAATATTTCACATGAAAAGAACATCTATTCACAGAAGGACTGGATGCCCTTAACTTGTTCAACTATCCTCTGACATTGCTACCACATACTGATTTTTAAAGCTTTTAAACTGTTGTTCCCAAGATATATGATGCATTTATTTAGCACAGGGCTTCTCTCAAACAAAGCAGTTGTTTTCAGCCTTGTAAAAGCTATATGGTCCCCACTGAGAAGTTCACTTTATCACTTCTCTTTCTCACAATAGCACCAAAATGAGAAACCATACTACAGTTAAAATCTAATGACAGTTTGCCATCTTCTCAAGCCCATATGCTATGCCTTACTGATATCCAAATATCTTGAAATAAATATACTTTTAATGATTTACTATTCCTGCTTAGGTAGTGCTTTGTTGTGTTGGTGCATGCCTATGGCTGCATGGTTAGGAGCAGGGGAATTCACTTTGTGGGGTTGCTTAGTCATAGAAACTGAACTAGAAGTGACCTAACAGGCCATTTTCCTGGTCAAACAGGATCATTCTGTTCTCATCTATTTTCTAATGAGCTGTTAAAGGACCCTGGTGATAAGACTTTCACCACTTCCCTCTTTCACAGCTTGTAGATCCCACTGCTTGAAAGCCATTCCAATAGTCATCCTTTCAAGCATGGTGTATCATTTTCAACTCCTTCCTACATGTGTTATTTTTACTCCTCAACCAATTATGATTCAGTACCAAACAATGGCCAAAACAGGCATGATGAGGATTATCACAGCAAAAGATATTAAAAGGTATTATAACGTATCTATTTCACTCTACTATAAAAATCTGAGCAAAATAAAAAACAATAAATCTTTCACTCACAAACAGCAAGAGCTGAAGCCATCTTATACTATACTATACTATTTTGGTTATGATTTTGATCTCAGTTCTTACTCTTAAGTGACTTTAAGTTACAGTGAAAAGCAAAACTCTTAAGTGAGAAAGAGTGAATTAGCTGCAATTATGTTACTTTGAGCTACTTCTAATCGTAAGTGTTCATAAAGGCAAGAACTGCATCTCCAAAACATGTATAAAAAAAAGTAATTGCATTGTAACAGCATTAAAAAAAAAAAAAAAAAAAAAAAATATTAATGCACTCTTAGAACAGCCCTAGTGAGGAAAACTGAGAAAGACAACTGCTACAGAGTTAAAAACAAAATTTCAAAGATACATAAATGCTGGAAGGCAAACAAATGCCTATCTGTGGGACTGTAAGTCTAAAGGTCTGGTAAGAGAGGCTGCTTGCTGCATTCGATTGTGCGCAGGTTTGCTGTGCTCCCTTAATACACATCTTTTCCAAGTAGGGTAATCACAAAGGGATCATAAAATAGATAATCCAAGTTATTTTCCCATCATCTCTTAGGTCTGGCTTAGTACAGCCTTAATACATTATTCAGAATAAAAATTAAGGAAAAACCGTAAGTTTTTTCTGTCCTTCCTAAGCCTAATGAGGTGATCCAGAGCTGAAAATCTATGCCTTCCAAGTTGCATGAGCCTCTGAAGACAACAGATGGAAGCACTGTAGTTAACAGAAGCATCAGGAAAATCCAAAAAAGCTGCCAAAGCATTCCTGCTCTTCAGTCAGGAACTGCAGAGCTGCCAAAAACAGGGGTCAGGAACAGAGAACTGACAACTTGTGCAAATGTTTTCCAGGCTATGAGAGTCATGATTCTCAGGGCAGTTGAGCTCCCTAGTTGGGCCTACATTACTTGAAAAAAAATTTTTTTTTCTTCCCCCCCCCCCATTTTTTTCGTTAAGCTATGGGTGGGGAGGCAGGCCCTAGGCCAGCTTCTAGACTAAAAAATCACTTATTTGCATTTTTAAAAACAAAACCTGTTGCTCAATGGGAGTAGGGAAGATGGGCTAAGGCCAAAGCCTGTTTACAATTCTACCCCAGCTGACAGATGTTCTTTGAACAAGGGAAATTCCTGCTCATGCATTAAAGGGCTACGTAACAAACATGGAAAAAAGTGGGAGTCTTCCTACCAAATTCACTTAAGTGCTGCACCAAACCAAGCTAATCAGATGAATCAGTGACTGTTATTCCCAAAATTTCAGTTCCTATATTAGCACAAATGGACTCCTCCAACTTGGTACATCCATAGGAAGAGTCAGGTTTTGGGCCTGAGTAAGTGTACAGTTTTTGCTTCTAAGCCTGTAAACTGGCTATTAATAGATCTTTGCATGCATGTAGGTGTTCATTTAAGGGTTGCTGAAGCAGTTCAGGTAGTAAATGCTGGTTAAAAAAACATGTAGTTAATTAGGAACTTTAGGTGCTTTTGGCACTAAGCATCAGCCAAAGGAAGATACTGAAATTTGTGTTTTCAGTTTAGGTTGACTGATCTATGAAGCAGTAGAGGGATTCTAGGCCAATGTATCTTCTTTTGTCTCAGATATTCCTTTCTCATTTAAATCCTGCCATACAAGCAGGGGACTTTAAGCTCCAAAATGAGCCACTAAACAGCCACAATATCCCCTATTTCCAAAACATCCAATTAAGAAAACTTCCCAAAGTCACTGGAATGCAAAAATTAGAGACCACTGGCAGAAAAAAAACAGTGTCAAAAGAAGGGACAAGCACAGGGCCTCCAATAAGCTACGTTCACTACTTAAGGTTCTAATATTATGAAGAAGTAAAGCAGATTGCACAGAGAACACTCTCAAAGCCTTAACCCTGAAATGGAAGTAATCACTATCAGCCTGGAAAAGTATCCCACAGACACTCAAAGAAGCATCCAAGAATTCAGTTCTGCTCTTCTGTGCAGGGTGTACACCCCACCAGCCATGACTTAACGTATTTTCTTCTGGAATTGTCACCTTGGCTAATTTAATGAGCATAGATCCAATTTGCAGTTTTAGTTTACACTTTTGTATGGGTGTCATTCTGAAAACGTGTATCAGAAGGAAAGATGCAATACAGTTTACCTTGTGTTGCTTTACTGCCTGTTTTAGCAGCTCTACAGTAAGCAGCTTGTTTCGGGACGCACCACTAAAGAACAGGAAAAAGTGCCACTGAAATGGATGCTATACTTGACTGACTCATTTTGAAGCTGTTTTGTTTGAGCTTCTCTGTTGTCAGAGGAATGGGTATTTTTCCTGGTCTCAATATCCCCTCAGCTCACTACACACCTACAAGACTTTCAAGGTCTGAAACTGCTGCTTTGAGGCTAAACTCAAAGAACATGCTAAGAAATGCTGTATGCTGTTACACCTCCATTAAATTATCTGCCTCATTTGTGCAGCCCACACTGGGTTCAGTAGGATTCCTAAATGCTTGATTCACAGATAAGGTGAATACCATTGAGGTTCCTGTAAAGAGCCCAAAACCAGAGAACTCAACTGAAGAGTAGCTAATGAAAGGGAGAGACTACTCCTGCTGTATCGGGCACCCAAATTCTCAGCGGGTGTAAGGCATCTCTCTTTGTACATGGTATTTTCAACCTGCAGCCTCATCTGGAGTTAGATGCATTAACATTTGTCTCTCCTTTGAAAAGGAAGTGACGGTGATTGTACCCACAAGCCAACAGGTAACTGAATTATAACATCAAGGCAAGGGAAACTGTTTCCTTGCCTGCCTCTACCAAAAAGGGATTTCAACCTGCCTTTATCATCTCCAGGAGACTACTCTAAACATTAAGCTATAACAGAAGAACTGTAGGAGGCAATTTATTCATTCACTTCTGTCCATTTTGCGTAATTAAAGATCCACTTAAAGGCTATATACCATGACCTAGTGGAAGAAGCACTCATGGGAGGCAGGAAGTCTGGATTATAGTCTCAATTCTGAGGAAACCTTTAACTCTTGAATCGAAACCTCCTTCCTTGTTCCATGGTCATGTTTAGTCTAACAAGCACACCACCCTTCTCAACCCTTAAATACTTCATGCAAATTCACTTCAATACAGAAGGCTAAGAGCATGAGCTGTTCCCCACAACAGCTTAAAGTGGGCACCATACTACGCCAACACAGTGAATAATACAAGCTTGACTTTTCAGAGGCAGAGAAGCAGCTGAACCCAAGTCTTTTGCATCACAGTCTAGTGATCTAATGCTGGAGAGCTACAGAAAGTAGATGCAGGACAAAACTGAGGAGCTATCTTTCTTCCCACAATGGTTTATACAAAGCCTGGTCTTATGAAGCTGCTCTAAATAAGTCTGCTGAACGGAGCCCCTGCAGAGAAGGTGAAGGATGCCCACCTACACTCTTAATCCTAATACATCTTGGACATGAGACTACAAACTGAATATTTACACCTAGCAAATCCGATTATTGAAAACTGAGCTCTCATTCAAATGAAAATGGAAATAACTTTTCAGAATCCAGAAATCAGACACCTAGTCTATAAAAATTACTTAAATATAAATCCTAAAGGTCTGTAGCCCTTAAAGTCTGTTTTCAAGAATGTTTACATCTAATACTTCAGCCAAACAATTCTGGTTTGTTTTTAAATGTATTTACATCTGTCACATCCAGGCAGGTAAGTGTTAAAAGCAATGGGAAAACAATAGGAGGTTAAACTATGCAATGCAATAAGAATGTTTAGCATGCCCTGACACTTCAGCTTACCCCCTCCCCCTTCAGGCATCTAATTGTTTGCTTTTCCTCCTACATACTAAAATGAAGTGAACTACAATCAAAGTGTGATGACAAATGGTCCCAGGGTTTGCATTCTTCAGAATATATTGGCATTTGTAAACCAAAAAAAGAAAGATAGATGTAATCAACCACCCTCATACAAGAGAAAGATCTGGAAGAATATGTTGGCAAAGTCTTCAAACCACATTAAGCACTAATTTGAAAGTATGTTTGAAAAGAAGAAAGCAATGCATCTAATACTAGTTTATTTGTGTAACAACTAGAAACTGAACTTGTCAGATATATTTTTAAAGATGGAAACAATTAAAATACATTAGTGATCTAAACAGGCACCATTTTCTAAAAGAAACGAACTTTAAACAATCAAGGTTACACATACCCACATTTTGTTGACTAATCCTCACCTTCCCTTGATCTGCTAATATTCAGTACTTTTATACATGGAAACACTGCATCTGTGCTTACAAAAATTCACAAGAACTAAGCCTGCACATTTGCCTATGAAAAGAGTGATATATTCTCATGAGAAAAAACACATCAGCTGCAGGATGGCAATTGTTCTGCCTCCAACATTAAAACCTTTGACCCTTCTATTAAAGAAATGACATACTGCTCCAAATAGAGTGGCCAGGTCACACCATATCATCAATGTAACAACAGTCAGTTCATTTTACTAGTAAATCAAAATGAACAAAAGCTAGAGGACTGTTATTCACATCTTCCTCTTCATTAGTAATATCTTGACCAGAAGGGTAAAGGACTCAGTATGGGAGCAGGCTTAGCAACGAGATTAATAAGGAAATATTATTCAAATTCAAGTAGTTTTAAATATGTAACAAATTCAAATAAGTCTTAAATTAGGGATTAAGGTAACCTGCACTGTTTGCAGTCATATTTGAAATGCAGTACTTCAGATTTCTGGACACTGACAACCCTCCTTCAAAACAAGATCAAATTATTTCAAAGCCCAAGCACAAACTGTTAAAAACATAGACATCTTTAGATACTCACTTTTGACCTGCTGCAGTCTTACTAGGCCACAAACACAGACAAGCTTCAGAAAACACTGGCATGTCTTCATAACATGATACTTAAGTCTCCTTTTTTTTTTGCATGCTTTGATGAGCAGCAAAATTGTTAGCTTTTATAAGCACCATCATTAGCATAACATTAGCACACAGTGAAATGAACAGTTCATGCCCACAAGCTACTGTTTCTAATCTTCTGAAAACATAACCACTGTAGTGATGTCTCTGATTGCTTTTAGTCTTGAGGATTTTATATGCAGCATAAACTTGGCTATAGAGGAGGATGATACAGAGTTGGAAATTTCCTGATTGATCTGTTTTACATGAGGCATGGGTCCAGTCATTACCTTTGGAGGGAAATTACTTTTGATTACACAGCTATATAAATGTTTTAAAAGGCTCCGTTAATCAATACTTAAAAAAAAGAAAACCAAGCGTGTGATCACTGCATATCAATTACTTTAGAGACCCAAGGAAAGAAAAAAACCTCAGTATATCAGAGCTTTCAAACAACATACAACATCGGCAGCTGATATACAAGAATTTAAGATACCAAACAAAAAATAAATTAAATGCTTTCCTAGTATTAAACTACTTGAATATTAGCAGCAAAATGGTGGTAATGACACCATGATACAGCTTCATAATTTCTAAGAATAGATTAAATGGTAAAACACTGAAGACAAAGAAGAATAATCTACTTGATAACTCTAAAGTCACTATTGACACAATGAGTAGAGATCTTTCAGACACACACAAGCAGTGCCATCACACTATATTCTATATTTATGTTTTAGTGATATACCTTGCTCCCCATGGTCTGGAGCCAGTTTTCATGAAATTCCTGTTTCAGAAGAGAAAAAGTAGTGAAATGGGACTTCAACAGGCAACAGAGAATCAGGACTAGAAAAATGTGTGATGTCACCTTCAAAATATCAATTTAAGGAACAAACTTCAGCCAGATGTGCAGTTGTAAACACAACTGCAGGCATTAGAAAAACACCTAGACTGTATACACAGACCACAGACATATCATACTTGGCCCCTCTTCCAACCCGTTTCACATTTTTGTGATGGCTATTCAAACGTCTTAAGTATTGAAGTCTTCACTTGTAGGATAATAATTAAGTTCTGGCAGTAATACAAGCTCTACCACATTTATTAAAGGTTACACTCTTAAAACTACCACTGTTGATGTGAGTTTCAAGAGCAACGAAGAACTAAGAACACATACACCACTAATATACAGTATATTATTCTTTTATACTATATATGTCTTCATATTTCCCAAAATATTTATACCTACTCATGATTTAATAGGTGCTCAAAGTTACACAGTTGTCACTGAATTCTACTAATAGTTATGTGAGTCACTAGGATGTAGTTTATTAACAGATGTACATTCTTGTTCAGAGTTAGAAGAATAAAAGTATACAGTGAAACCATCCAACTGAAAAAGTGTTACTGGAGAAGGGAAGAAAACTTCAGGAAAACCACAGGATTAAAATTAAAAGCATCTCAGAATAACAAAGATATGTCATTTGTGAGGCTGTATTAGTAAGATTCAAGAAATATGTGCTTATATATAGTTAACATCACACTACTAAAACAATAAAGCCAAGACACAAGTAGTCAGTGGAGCTTAGATATTCAAACTTCAGTACACAAGTAGACGCTGTGCAAGGTGACAGTATCTGAGCAGGCACTGCGTCCACAGGTGAAGGACCACCAAGGTCAGCATCTGGCTGCTTTCCAAACACAAGGCCAAAGCTCCACGTGTTCAGAGGCACTGCTCCAGCTCTGCCAAGAACACATTTACACTACAGGTCTTCCAAACAGTATTGGGGTTTTACTGATCCAGGGGATTTGTGCCCAGACACCTATAACATTAGTGGCAATGTTTGAAAATAATATTAGTTTCTATGAGTGTTTATAAAATTTACATAATTGCTGTGAAGGCTTGTAACTTCCAGACTATGAATGGTTCAAAAGCCAATTTTCTTCCATTTTAATCTAGAACTAACACTGGCAATAGTCTATGTAAAAAAGTTACTCTTAATTTAAGTATTTTTCATTCAAATGTTACACAATAGAACTTTTTAACTAATACCATACTTTCCTGCAATTCCTACAGACTGATCTTTAACTACTACCAGTAGCTTCTTTATTTCAGTACTTCTGTCCTAAGACATACTTATCTTTCTAAGACTGCAGGTAGCAAAATCCCCTGCATGGTTAGGTTTCTCTTTGCACACATGAACTCGGCAACACCACAGCAGCCTGAATGTTCTAGTAAGCGATTTGCTTTTGTCTCCAAAAAGACAGCAGAGAAGCACAACACTGCCATCTCCACTTTAAATGCTGAAGTACAAGTATCGCACACAAAAAGATTACAAAATACAGCAAACAAGAACATATGTAAAGGCTTCTAAAACTTTTACGAGCAAATTAAGAGAAATACTGTCAGGCAGAAAAATTAAGTTGAACCAACCAGCACAGCGTACCAGAAAAACATCAAATTCAATAGCCTTGAAGCCTAGAGGGGACAGAGCAAGGGAGCTGAAAACGCAAATTCGCCTCACATTTCCAGCCTCAGGCCCTGCCCTCAAGTGACCGACATCACAAAGGCAGAAGACATACTTGAAAGTGTTTCTATGCCTTGGTTTATCTGTCAGTGTTCCAGATAAATACAAACTGTGATGGCTTTTCCAGTGATGGGTTTATATGCTGGGAAGCAGACAACCACTGACTCAATTGCCATAGCTGACATTTGCTGGGTTTTTTTCCACAAGTTGGTTATACACTGAGCAAAGTGCAATACAATGCCCAAAATACATTCCCCAGACCCTAAACTCAATTCAGTATTAGTGTCTGTTCATCAGCATACCAGTAGTACAAAGAGGAGTTTATTAAGTTCTTTCTTAAAAAGCAGAGTGGAACCTTCTTTCCCTCTTAATCCTCACACAAAGCTGGGCAGTCCTTTTTCCTGGTGTGGATTATTTGAATACGTACCTTTCTTTAATGGTATTGTTAAAGCTTCAAGCTACCTGAGAAGCAGTTCCTACAAGGGAAAATATGGAAGGTGACAACTTCATTAACTGCCCATGGTAGAACAGGCAAGTTAAATTGCTGATGTCTGTTAAGCTTTGGGTGAAGTTCAGAAGCAGAAGTGTTCTTGGCACTCACTGCAAACCTGGTAAGACAGGTAAGCAATCCAAAAAGCCAGCTGCTACCAGAACTATTATCTACTCTTCCTCCACTGACTGGGAATTCCTGCCAGCTCCTGCAGTTCAGGCAAATAAACCGACAGAATGCTAACCCTACTAAAAGCAATTAGGTTTCTGTCACTTAAGCTCCTTGGATCAGTTCCTAAAAGGTGAGCATAATTTCAAGGAGTTGGCTAAGACAATAAGAACAAGTATAGATAAACAACACCGCCCCTCTTCTTCATAGGCCAATGAGGAACACTGCAATAGAAGAATATATTGTTAACTTCAGTGCTCCCAGGATTTGTTCAGATTTTAACTCACATCATGACACAAAAGCCACTGAGTTGAAGGCAACAAGTAAAATTAGAAAAGCATTCTCACAGGTAGCCTTTGGCTAAAGAAACAAACAGGACTTGCACAAGTGACTTTATCCCTACCAATAACACAAGCTAACTGTAAAAGCAAATAACAAACGTAAAAATATGACTGTCAGACTGACAAGCACCCTATTCTGGTCTTTTAGTTTTGCGAAGTGTTGGTCCACAATAAGACAGCACACAGAACTAACCCAACCAAGGAACAGTTTGGACAGGTAACAGGGAAGTTCAACATACAGAAAGTTCATGCTCGGTAAATAAGGAACTTTCAAGAGTCAGCTTATAAAGCTTGGGAGATTTTTTGCTTTAGGCATCGGAATGAATAGAAGGAACAGTGTTGATATATTTACCAGCTACAAATATAAAAAAAGCTCAGGGCCTTCGTTTATTTACCTAATTTGTATATTTAAAAAAAAGAATATTTGCATACAAGAGTAGATACTTTGGAGAAGATCATTGATGGCAAATATTTTCCCCATCAGCAGGTTTGAGACCATCAGGGTTCTGGCAAAAACACACAGGAAGACAAAGTACACAATTGTATAGTCAGTGCATCCTGCCCTTTAGGTCCTGCTTGGCACAGAACATGTTTTAGAAAAATCTCAGTCACCTGATGTTCTACATACAAAGCATGACCATGAGAGTTTTAGAAAACACTAGAGTTACTGAGCAGGAGCAGAGGGAAAAAAATGAAACTTCTATTGAATGGAAACGGACCTGGAAGAGATGTTATCAATGTGCGACCACTGCCAACCTGCATCCTTCAACAAATGAGGGAGAAACACAAGTATGTGCTGGGCACTAAACAATGGAAGAAAACTTGTGCTCAATCCAGCCCCAGAAGACAGAGCTCAGCCTCCAACTGAAAGCCAACTGAAGATGACCAATACATATGGAATGTAAGTCTCAACAGAAAACGAGAAATTGAACAAATCCCATCTACGACTGAAGATTAAGTGAGATGTCCATAGAAGCTTCTAAAGAAAATACTGACAGTCCTCTTATATTACAATTCCAAAGTCTAAACTAGGAAGTCAAGATGGAACAGCAACACTGTTACATGAATGTAAATAGGCTGACAGAAGACTACTTAGGTTTTAGCTCACTTAGTACAATAAATTCAGGAGTGGGGTTTTTTAATGGCTGTGAAGTCCATAAAAACCCTGTTCCTTACTCAGCAAGACTACCATGTTCAGACTGATTACAAATAAGAAACTTCCCAGATATGTACCCCAGATCCTTTGGTAAAACACCGACGAAGCCAGGTCCAAAATCCAACAATGTCAATGTGACTTTACATACATAACTTGCGGTAAGGGAAGTCAGATACTAAGAAGCATTTTGTTAAAGTCTGAGAATGAAAGTTCTTGAAGAGAACAGGAAATAACATACCTCCAGAAGACTGCAACCATGAAAGGATTAATGGGAAAGGATGACAGTAGTACATCAGAATAGTTCTCCTCCTTCCCTGCAAAGGTTTAAATTTGTCAGATGGAAAGCTGTTTTATACAAGACTCCAGGGTTATCAGTATTCCAAAAGAGATTTATGGTGCTCTTCTGTGCACCATACAGCTATTACCACTAAACACAATATATATGATCCAGTACCTAACAGGTTGCACATCTTAGAAGTACAAATTCAAAGCTGGCTAGATTCTTCAACTCTACAGTCTGTTACAGAGGTTTTTTTATTCCACCACAGGTAGAAACTGAGCGTGTAAACTATAAAAGAAATATAATTAATTACAGAAAAGTAATTTCCTACAGGATTTTTTTTTTAAATGATAGCAAGTTTTCCAACATTTCAATCAAATGTCCAAATGCAGGTAGGGCTATCAATTCAAGTCCTGCGTAGGATTTCCTAGAGACATAACTTAATAGCTTGTCTCAGATTTACAAGTAACTTCAAAAAAACCCCATTTCTAATAGAGTTAGAATCAGTAACTTAAATGAGATGGGATCTTTGGTGGTCATCTAGTCCAGTGTCTTCTCAAAGACAGGCCAACTTTAAAATTCAGACTAGTCAAGTCTCTGTCCAGTTCATTAATTACTCTTTCTGTATTTTATAACATTGTGGAGAAGACTGAAGCTTTCAACTCACATATGAATGATATACTGTTCAGCCTTAATTGCTGTTATTAGCCTCCATTCTGCAATAGTTACCACAGAAGTAATTTTTTGTGATAAAGTTTAGATTTTGGAATTTAATATTTATCAAGGTTATTTAAAAATACTCAATTAGCAAAGTAAAATTCTGAACTACATTGGTATAAAGTGAATGTTATTTCAGTTTAAAACTGTTTTCCTATAAGCAGCATGTGACAGCAGTCTTTTAAGGTGTATTTTTTTTTACTTAAAATTACGGCAAAATAATTTCCTCCAGTATCATTATAGCTTTTTTCTTCAGTATGGTTTTTAATCAATTGATGTACTTTAGTCAAGCAAAGCTTCCAAAATCACTGGGATAGGAATCCTTTACCAGGTCGGGTATTAGATACCTCTATTCTACCAGACAGGAGCTTACTTTACTAGGCTCCATTCTATTCCTGAAGGCTTCAGTGAGCTGTAATTAAAAATAAAGCCTGTTTTAGTCTAATACTTGATATATGCTTTTAGGCACCCAGTTTTAGACACTGAAAATAGAAAATAATTTTTAAAAGTTACTTGCCTGCATACTTTAGGGACATCAGCCCAGGCACTGCAATACTTAGAATGTTGCTGCCTGCCTTCAACTGGGCACTGCAGAGTGCCCAAGCCTGTAGCCAGTGAAATAATTCAACACCAGGTCCATTCCTGTGTACATATAGGGAGTAAGCCACCTAGAGCTAGTAGTATGTTGACATGCTGGACACCACAGGATACCTGATGCAGATCTAGTACACGTCAGAAGGGATTCAGGGAGAGAGTAACATTGATTTCAGTGGAACTGAGATACCGATTAGTCTCATGGTTCGGGCACCTCTAATTCCCCTAGAACTGAGGAATGACAGTTCCCCTGAAAGCATACATGAAAAGTTAATTTGTTAGGGCCCTGAAAACAAAACAGTTATGCCTAAGGTTTCCCTCAGATAAAAAAAATAAATCCATTATTTCACGCTTCTAAAGACTTGTCTGACCATCAGGACCACTGCACATACAGTTACTTTCCCATGTCTGATCTGTACCATTATGCAAAAAATGTTGCAAAATTGAAAGACCTAGAAAGAGAGCAAGAAGGAAACCAGTTTTGCAGTCTGATGAAAAGACCCTCTTGGAAAAAAGGACTTTCTTGATTCCTTGGTTTCCTGGGCTACACGCTAAGCCAAGGACAGTCCCAATTCTTTCATTGGTCTCATGAATCTTCTGGGTCTGTTCTGAATTGTTCAATAAGCCAGAGGGGCCCAGTTTTTGCTTATGCAGAATGCAAGCAGTCTAAATCTCACCCATAGTCAAAACTATACTACAAACCTGAGTACTGAAAGGTTTACAAAACAATTAGCAAACATATAAAATATGTTCAAGTTTTACAAACAGTTCAACCATCATACAAAATGTAATGCAGTGATTTATTCCTCTGTCTGAGTTTAATTTCTTAATCATAGAGTTTGTAGTCAAAATAAAGACAAAGCAAGCTATCCCTAATTGCAGTTCCACTAGATAAAGTTCCAGTCTTATTGCTTTCCCACTGAAAAGGGGATTTATAGACTCTCTCCAAGGTTTTCAATTCTTCACAGGTTTTGCAAGTAAAGTTCTAGGTGCAATTATAAAGATTAAGACTGAACAGAAAAAGACCAGTTTAAGATTGAGCTGGTAATAATTATGATACCATCTTTACTTGACTGCAGGGGTTTTCCCTAAAGGATGCTACTCCCATTCAGCACAGAACACATACTCACACTGAGTAATAGAGTAGCATTTAGTCTTTAGGGTCCTTTCTACTTCTTAAAAATAGCTGGAAGATGCACAGATAAGGCAAGGAGAAAAACTTAAAAAATAATTACAAATAAAGCAGTTAAAGCCATCTTATCCTTCTCCCTCCCAGGATTATGTTTCTGCCTCTCTACAAGTTGCATAAAACACTCATGCCCCAGTAAACAAGTCTAAGTCTACTTGCAGGTGTCTATCTTGGGGCATCAGATAAGACTAATCACTCCTACAAATCTCAGCACACTAACTGAAGTCTTCAGTGAAAATACTCAAGTAGTATAAGGTGATTCATGCATAAATCAAGAAAAAAATAGTCAAATATTGTATATGTAAGTGATAACATATCACATGAGAAGATACTAAATATTTAAATAGAAAACCATTATTCTTTCCATTCACTGAAGAACATATACGTTGATATGTAGAAAAAGGCTATCATATAACGAAAGGTAACATCATACTACACAAGCATAAGAGTTGTTGCCCAAGTTATTTCAGCCTAATTCCAAGCAGTCACTCCAGGGCTGCAAGACTAAGCAAATGACTAGTCCAATTAAAAGTGATATGTGTCAATGATCAATATTCTTGCAGAACTTTTAAAGAACATTTCTGAACATAGAAAATATTTGTGTGTAAACAATATCTAACCACAACACTGCAGAACTGCTTTATCAGCAAAATTTTTAGAAGTCCATTCTACACTGCCCCTTCATAGCAAGAATTTTGACATGACATTTGTAGTGGATGTTTAAGGGCTATCTGCCCCAAATTTGTGACCACGTTTTGCTTCTCAGAAGTCTTCAGAAAATACTTGTGTTTGTATAAGCTTTATTTTTTTAAATTAACTTATTTTTTCCTATCAATTTTCAAGAACTACTTTTGTTTGGAGTCTGTACAATTTCTTCTGTTTATTACTTAGCTGCCAGAAATATTTGAATTTCAGGCAAGTACTATGTTACAGAAAAAGTAATATAAAATGTTAAAGTTCAATACAGGGTAGATTATACCTTTTACAGATTTTTCCAGATCTATAAACATACACTGTATGCATAGGAACACAAATATAGAAAAGGAGTCCCATTTATATACCACTTGAACAAGGAGTCACATTTTCTCTTGGTTCTTGTGTGAATTGCCAGGCATCATCCTATTTTTATGCAAAACAGTGTTAATTTTTAGAAGCATCTTTTCCATTTATTTTCCAGGTATAAGCTAAATTGCAAATCTTGGTTCAGGAAGAAAAGCTTAGGCAGAAATTATTTTGTTTAAAATGACATCACATAGGTACCACACACTCATTTACTAGGTTTTTATTAGACCCATGCTGTGCAAAACAGTTATTGCCCATGCCTAACATACGTTTGTCTATCAACATTTACCTAATAGCAACAAGCCCTAGAAGAACAAGGGAATGAAAGCTCCTTTTTCAGGAACAGGATGAGATCTCCTCCTTTCACTCCCTTTGTGAAGCAGAGATAGAACTTTTATGCCACTGTTGACCCAATATCCACTCTTACATGAAAGAAGAGGCTCCAAATACTGCAGAGCAATTTAAGTTTTTTCCAAGAGAGGGCCACTCCAGTTCTAACCCAGCAGTAATCAATGAGATTACTGAAAAATGCTGCACCTGCTGCCTAAACTTACCAAGGTCCACTCAGCACAAAACACATCTCCAGCTCTGCTGGCTACATCAACCTGCCTAATCACAAGTGACAGAAACAATAAAAAACACTGTCCCACAGAAAAGTGAACATGAGATCTGGGCAAAGAGTATTTTGCAGTTCAAGTGCCAAGCATCCAATTAATGTTTTAGTGCAACTTTTGCATCATCCTACAAAGAAAAAGTATTCTGCCAGTAAAGTAGTAATTAGGGGAAAAAGAAATTTAGCAGTGACAAGAATAGCTATATGTCTAGTAGTACAACATTTCAATTACAATTACAAATGGCAGAATTCTAGCAACTCAGTAACTTATCCAACTAAACACATTAAGAGCCAGTGTTGCCTATATAAACTTCAAAAAACTGAAGAGACTTATTTTTTTATCTGTCAATCAATACATTTTCAAGAGGTCAATTTTTATAATTATGACAATGAAATATTGAAGAATTTTTCCAAGATGTTGTTAACTGTCATAGATAAAACCATCATAGCCATCCACACTATGATATTAACTGCAGCTTGAGAGAAACTATTACTTGTTCAAAACCAGAAAGTAGTAAAAATACTAGCTACTGGTATGTCCTATTATGCAGTCTTCTACTGATACTACATTTTAAGTTCTACCATAGCCTTTAACAAGTTTTGGGGGAAGGTATAAATAACATGGTAAATTTGCTTCTGAATTCAAGGAACTTTTAAATAAGTCTGTTTCCTATTTAGCTCTCCAGCAAGAAACAATATTTTCATTTGTAAACATACTGTTTCATAATCAGACATTTTGTGCTTTTGAGGGTCCCCAGAAATAAAATCCACTGAACTCTAATGACTTATTTTAAAAATAAAGCAGTATCTTTTCAACATAAATCTTTCAATACTTTCTGCACCCCTCCACAATCTAACATATAAGGAAAGATTTTAAGGAAAATTTAATCTACTGTCCAAATATAACTTTACTTTAAACATGAGGTCATCTAAACATCTGTCTCCAATATATCCTTAGGGATTTAAATCAAAAGTCTGCTAAACATGTACAATCATTTTGAAAATAAATAACAGAACAAATTTAGTCTTGATTATGATTATCATGCTTTTTAAAAGGAAACATTTATTCTAATAAGAAAAATCTGAACTAATTTAAACTTTATGGACATTAACAGAGAATAGTTTCATACTCTAAGGCATTTCTTTCCATTTAGTCTAGTCTCTAACAACATTCATTGTCTTATATTTGCAGAAAGCCCATATGCTTGCTTTCTCCCTTTCAGAAATGTCTGATCAATAAAGCTGTATTTCTTAAGAAGTATGGTTTTGCAGAAAGGAGAAAAGCTTGCTGACAAATCAGCAGAAGACATTGATTTGTTTGCTTTTTGCCATCTAGGATAGCCATCATCATACTTCACACTAAGGAAGAATATGCCAGACAAAGAATATTGCATCTTGATACTTATTTGCTTCACTGCTTAGTGGGAAAAAAACACAGCAGAGGCTGTTTTAAAAAAGGACTGTGTTGTTACCCAGTCAGCATTACAGTTTGCTATGTAAAAATTTTTATTTTTATTTTTTTTTGAAGTTTAGTAAAACTAGTAAAATTTTTACTACAGGTATAAGTGGCAGCCATGTCTCCCCTGCTTAATTCAACAGCCTCAATCCCATTCAGAATCCTCATCCCACTTAGGTGAAGAGAATGAAGCTCTCATCCATACAACAGAATACTTTTAAGTCCCATTGCTTTGGCTCTGTAACCACAGACTTGGAAATGAGTGAGGAGCAGGGCTATGAGGACTCTCAAAGCTCTCAGGTTCTTCCAGAAATCTTTTCTTCTTAGAATACTGCTGATCCCTTTTACATAAGCACTCTTTTTGACAAGGAACTGTTCCAAGGGTGAGCTAGTACAGCAATCTAGAGACAGAGAATGCCAAGGATATGATCACAGAAGTACCTAAAAAGGATGCTGGACACAATGTTTAGAATGGGTAGCATGAACAAGGCTAACACTCTTGTTCACACTGTTATGCAATTCTGACGAAACTAGGGTGTATATACTCTTACAAGATCATGCTGCCGCTGGTCAGTATCTCCAAGGCAGTATTTTGGAAAACACATTCTAACAACCTATAAGCAACCTGATGCTTTTGTCTTCTACTTTTTGCCACGAGGTTATCTTAAGCACATGTGCATACACCATCACATGCAAGGCAGCATTACAAACCTGCCTGTAGAGAAACTTTATATAACCAAGCTAAAAAACCCTAGTGTATTATCACCAGCCTCGAGCATTCACAATCTCATGGCTCAGATCCCAAATTCATCTAGAAATTATGAGAATCACCTTTAAAGTTTGTTTGGGTTTTCAGTTCTTAAAGCCTCTACAATTCAACATCTCAAGCTTTAATTCCACAACACTGAGGATAAGATTATTTTTTTAAATTCAAGTTTTAATGAAACTTTCAAGTTTTGAAACTAAATCACGTAGCTCCACAAGTAGGAAGAGAGATCAAATATCACAAAAGCCATAGTAAAGAGTTAAATTTGGATTCTGTGTCTATGATTATGGCAGTTAGAACCATCATTTGAGGTTTTCTGTTGTTTTTTGGTTTTTTTTTTTTACCATATTTTTCATGTTTTACCAAGTTCAGTATACTATCTGGAATCAGCTGAAAAAACAAAGTTGAGCAATATTTACTATACATCCAAAATATATACACTAATTTTGAAAATCAAGCCTCTAACTAAATATTAAGAAATCAGCGTTGGTAATAGAAAAACAAGTAAAACTTAACTCTGTTGCAAAAACAGAATTAGTTCTAAAAGGAACTGAAATAAATAGTGTAAAGAATTTTCTCAAACTGTAAGTACTACTAAGACTCTCCTTTTGCTTCTGGAAGTGTTGCTGTTTGGGGACACCAGCCACACATCAGCACATTTCAGTATAATAAAAACAGCAAAAAGCCCAGGAAACTAGCATAACACCCTGAACTGGGAAATGATCCATTGACTAAAGGCTGAAAGATGACCCATAAACTATGTTTCCTGCCAAAAATTGGCAGATTGAATAGAATCCAGATGAAAAACAAAAGCAGCTGTTAACAGTGTAGTTCAATGACTGAAAAGCAGATCTAAAGGCCAATTACTCCTGTGTTTCCTTCCCCACTGTATGGGTGGGACGTGCCAACAACATTCAAACTTTCTCAGATATAACAATATTTTCTCATCAGAAAATCACCACTACAGACAATTGAAACCTTACATGTTTCATATGTTGGTGAAATGATATGCAATTGTAATGAGCCCCAGGGCAAGACATGCTGCAGGAAAAAGGGCAGGTACTTATCCTGTGGCTATTCAACTTCCAACATAACCAAAGCAGTTGACCTGTACTACAGGCTTTCAGTACAGAAACTACTATTTTACAACAATTGATATTTAGTACTTTCTTGCACAAATGATAATTTGGCATCAGAGAGTGAGCGCTTCCGATTATAAAAAATGGTATTGATTTATTTTATCCATCAACAGGATCGTGATTGCTTCCACAGGCAGCAAATGCCAATTCATCTCCTCAGAGGGGAGAAAGTTAATTACATATTTTCAGCTCCAGCTGAAGCAGAACAGATTTAAGGCTTTCATGATCAAGATGCAGACACTTGAAAATACTTAGAGGCATCCCTATAATGGAACTATTGTCAGTTCTCTCCATTCATTGCAATATTGATTTTCAAGACTTCCAGTAGGGTTTTTTTCCTACTTGCTTTAGCTTTTTTAGCACTTTTAATTCATACCAACCCTAATCATAATACTCAGACCAGTCTGAGTAGTTTAGGTTAACATACCCATTTTTCAGAGAAAATTTCAGAGTTAATCTTCTAACAAATTAGGTCTTCCAGTCTCAGTGGTATGCTTTTGAGTGTCTCCCACCGTGCTCGCTTGAAATAGAAAAGTAACAAGCATAAGATAGAATGTTTACAAGTATAAGAAGGACATCCAAGGCAGTGTCACAGAAACTGAGCTACAGTTAAGGGAAAAATTTGTAATATCACTTAACAGGCAAAACTCCCAGATTTTTGGCACAGAAATAATCAGAATCAGTTTTCATTTTCCTTTCTAGAACACTGCCACAGAAACACATATGTTGCTATCAAAATGCATGATTTGTTTTTATACATTAGAATTTGATTCTTATTATATAATTACCCTTTGCATTATGAAAATTTAACATGGATTTGAATATGAACACTGGTCACTAACCACAACCGATGAAACACTAACGAAAAACTGTTCTTTATCCAAATATAATCTTTGCTCACAGAAGTTATAACAACTTCTCAGAACTGCCTCTGCAGACAAAGCGGTTTTTGCCTAGAAACTTTAAGACTGGAGCATGCCTGTTGTAACTACTTTGACTACCTATTCGATTTCAAATGTATAATATATACTATTCTATAATATTCTTTAACTTGGAAATCTGACAACAAAATATTTAGAGTTTGTTCTGAAGTATATATCTAAGCTTTTATGCTTTGCTGTAGGTCTCATTGCTGCCAATACTTGAAAGAAGTTAACATAGGCTTAGAGCAGTGTGAAACACAGTAGTCTTCACTTTGTTTACAGATGGGCATTGAGGTTTGAAGAGAGTTCTGCAGTATCACAAAATCTATGGTAAAATTGAAATAGTGAAGACTTAAATTCCTCACTCTGCAGAAATCAGTCGCTAGTTGCATGCAGATTCCACTGGGCCAGGAGTTTATCCCAACTTTTCTGATTTGTAAGTGGTATCTTAGCTTTAGGACCATCCTTTGA
The DNA here is from genome assembly GCA_035590275.1 of Ibycter americanus. Taxonomy (NCBI): domain Eukaryota; kingdom Metazoa; phylum Chordata; class Aves; order Falconiformes; family Falconidae; genus Ibycter; species Ibycter americanus. Next base: position 63,204,675 of record JAVJGI010000063.1, read on the forward strand.
CCTTTACCAGTGATATATCACCGTTTACAATTTTTGCAGTTGATGCCAGGAAAGTCCAGTTCAGCGCCATCGGTTTTGCAGTACACACATGAAACCAGTATTTATTGATCATTATTTGGTTTATATCCTTAAGTTTTGCTTTCACATATCATCCAAAATGACACATGCTAATCTTCTCACTTGCAACATCTTCAACGTACATTTTTGTTCATCTTCCACCCATAGGAAATAGCACATTTAGCATCTTATTGTAGTGTCACGCTGCCATCTTGTGGGAAGTAGAGCAAATGAGTATGAATAACCATTACTCGAGTTTTTGAGGTTTGGGGCTGGTCATTTTGTCAGTTCGGGTTGGTTTTTTAGTTTTTCGAGGAAAAAAACTTGTTACGCTAAACCCAATAGAAAATCTATAACCGCTCTCAAAACTCTCAGGCTTACCACATACACAAACTCCTAAGGATGAATGTCTTACTGCACACTCATAGAGGATTCTGTGCATAAGAAGTTTTGTTCCCATTGGCTAACATTCCAGACTAAATAAAGCTCAGCCAACTACTTGCTTTCCCCAGTGTTTCTCTTGGAACAAAGACAGAATGGGACTGATGAGTTTGCTGCAGGATGTTCAAACCAACAGCGAGTATCGGAGCAAGGCAACACTAGCTTAGTTTGAAATTTAACCCCCAGATTCAACAAACAGCTTGTTATAAGCAATTTCCAAGTCCAGACCAAAAAATTCTTCTTTTCAAGGTCCCAGCTTCTACAGAAGGTACTAATCATACAACAGGTGACATGTTAAGTTTTATGAAAAACCTTACTTTGTTATTGTCACTATTATATAAACATGTAAGAATTTTTTTAATACCTTAACCCCCATATAAAAGCTATTACATTTAAAAAACACATAGCCTGAAACACTTTTAAGTGTTCCAAATGAGTGTTCGTAACTTGTTAGTACACTGCAATGACTTGATCGAAAAGCATCAGTTCACCCTGAACGCTACATACAGAGGTTTTCAGTTCTTCCATTTAAAGTAAAACTATATTGCAAGGATATTGTTTCTTTGGATTACTTAACTGTCTGAAAATTTATAGGAATTTTGCTAGCTGCCAGCTTTGCATATATCGCACAGTGTATGAAAGCCCACAAAGATTTCATTAGTTTCCACTAAAATTAAACAAGGTCTTTGAGGCAACCTCACAACATTTAAGGAAAATGCATACGAAGCAAGCAGTCTAATCAGTCTTTCAGATTCAGAGGCGAATCTTTATTATCATCAACTGGTAGAAAAGGGAAGGCTTAGAGCCTGAAAAATGTTACTTAATGTTTGAAATGCTGCTGTAGGTAGGGCAATACTTTAAAAACTTCCACTGGGGAATGTTCACAAGGTGACTGCAACTGGTTCATTACATGGCATTCTGCATACCCTCACCTAGCTGGTCACTGCACTTGTCTGCAGCATGGAGGTACATTCTTATGGGATGCAAATTATCACTTTACCTGGTTTTTAAGTGCCCAGTAGGCTGATGTCAGCAATTCAACCATACTAACCTTAAAACTAGCATCAGTTTCTGTAAGCTTCGCCAGCAGCTGTTCCTTATGCCCAAGGACCCACTGAAGTCAAGCTATCCTGAACACTGTATTCCCTCTCCGAACTGTATAATGATGAAAGCAATAGGGGTTGCACAGACCTTGCAAAGGTATTTCGTATTTTCTTTTTGGCATGTTTCATAGAACACAGTACAGAGGGATGGCTGTCTGAGCAGAAACAGATAGACATCTTTCGAAGTCTTAACTCCCTGACTCTGCCTATGTCCTCCAGATTCCTCAAAGCATGCCTGAGGAGGTTCAGGGTATCTGATCTCAGCTTGCACACACTTAACCTTTTGGCCTTCTCTTCACCCAAAGTTCTCCTCACTATAGTGCCAAACAAGCAACTCCCCTCCAAAGCTTTAAGTCCAACACAAGGTAGCACACTATCAATTTCTCAGCCTAGCAAGAGAAAATTGGCTTCGCTGGTAGAAGCAAGTCTATTCTCCTGGAGTACTTTGGCTTGTAGAAAGTTTTCCTTGAAACTAATACTATTTGACTGCTTCCTACTCTTAGCTTTTTAATATAAACAGTCCTTGTTAACAACCGAAATGCCAAATAGAGGTAGGGAAAGACAATGAGCATGTATGGTGGTCTTTGATATTTCAGCCTTAAAAGACTCCAGAAAGAGGAAGGTTTAAATACTCTAAAATATTATGGTTTCAAGTTAAGATAGTTACAAGGTTTAGCTAAGTACTTAGCTAGTTGAAATTACCTCTGAGCATTAAGTTATTATTTCAGTAATGTGTCAATTACAACTGCATGGCTTAAAAGCAAGAAAAAAGCACCTAAGAAAACACAGAACGCTCATCCTAACTTCAATTCCCAGAAAAATGTCAGCAAAATAAAACAAATTAAACACCTAGAGGGGAAAGGGAGAATTAGTCAATTTTTCTGCTGTTTAAAGTGCTTCCTGTACATCTGTCACACTCCTCTTCCTATTCATAGGGACCAATAACCTAAGGTGTTTCACAGAGTATGCTGGCTAGCATACCTTGTAATGATGTTTGTCTGCCTAATGCCTCTAGTGATAGGAAGACCAAACACTGTTTAATACTGCATTTGCATCCAACAATTGTACTCTGATGATTGGCTTTCCTGCTTATAGATCTTGTTCAAATGAGTTGATACTATCCAGGATAATCAACTTGAAATCAGCCTGAAATAAAACACCTCTTAAAAGGTTTGAACTTTCAGAAGAGCTTAAGAGAATTAGATTCCCAAATCCTATTAGATTTCAATGCAGCTGGAAACCTAACTCTTTGAAAAACAAACAAACAAATAATTAAAAAATGAAGCCAAGAAGTCCAGACAGGCAGAAACCCCACTGTCCCATGAAAATATGAGGAAGGGGGGAAAAAAAGACCAGTCCTAGTTATTCTTAATTATTTTTTTAAAAGGTCATTTTATTCTGACTTTCCCATAATCATTTTGCAATAAGAAAGCCAATAGTTCATGTTCATTTATTAAATGGAATTAGGAAAAGAAACCCACTGAATTACAGCAGAAAAGTACTTAAACATAAGTTCAATATTACTGCTCTGAAAAACATATCATCTTTTATTTATCACCCCACTACATATATTAAATAAATTCTTCAAAATTTCAGCTTCAAAATTGAAAATGTTTAGATTTTAATTGCAAGTGTATGAAGAAAGAGAGGTGATCATACAAACTAAGCATTGTCTCCACCTGCAGCCTTTTGTTATTAAAAACCAAGAACACACCTATACCAGGTAGCAGCATTCTAAAACCTTCAGGGTAACTACATTCAGCCACTTGACTCAGCCAAGGGTCATCTGTGCCAATGTTTATGGCGACATTTGCACTTCACCAAACTGAATCAAGACTGATGTCTGGGCAAATGGATCTGGGTATCACACAACACAGTTCGCAGTATTCAATTCATCTCCATGAGGAAAGAAATCTCCACCAACATTGTACACAACACTACTATTTTACTTCCTGCTTTTTCCATACAGGCAGACAAAACAAGGAGTTTCTGATCCTTGTGAATTAGAAAAACAATTCTTCCTGTGATTTGAACCCTGCATTGACTGGACTTCTCAATATAGCTTTTTAAAAAACTGCTACAAAACCTAAGAAAAACAGTTAGCAATTCCCAATTTTCACAGTGATTCTTACAGTTTAGGCAGTTTATTTTCTGTTTCATTTTTTTCTATAAATTCCACACATGCCTTAGTTTACTAATTAACCACTAGAAAAAAAGGAGTACGCCTGCAGTTTACTGTACTGAAAGGGACAAAACTCACTAACGAAGTGACCCAATTACATTTCAATCAAAGTCCTATTCCTCACTAGTGTCATACACCAGGCAAGCGAACAAAACCAGGTACTTTCAATTATGCAATGAACCTCCATTCAGAAATCTGAAAGATAGGAGCAAACTGAATGCCAGCAGAAAGAACACAAACCAACATAGAGTAAGACTTTGTTCATATTTAAGACTGAGTTGACCCTCAGGAAGCAGAGCTTTCCATTTAGTATGAAGTCAAATTACAAGCCATGTGGAAGCAGATGCACCCTTTGCCACAGACATGAAGTACACATGAGATCCTGTCACGCTGGAACTTTACAGTTCAGTTACAGCAGAGCGCCATCCAAGTTTATCTTTAACTCAAAAATGCCTCAGACAGCAATGGTATGTTTAAATCTTTTCCTTTACAACACTGCATACTTTCATTTCGCCTTCCTTCAGCATGCCAGTATCTTCCATTTTATCAGTCCTGTAGACTAGGGGGTCATGCCTGATTTCTTTCTTTCCTCTTCCCCTGTCTTTAAGTCCACGAACAAGTCCTGTCATCTTCCATAAAGCTTAAAAAAATCCTTTTCTTCCTGTTCTGACAGCTTAGGCTTATCTCTAATCATTTTCCACTCGACCTAGCGGAATTACTTCTTATCAGATCCTCTTGCATCAGACATCCAGATGCCAAATAACCTTTCATTTTACTTATGCAGACAACATTTCTGACCTTTCAATTACACCTATTCTGCTGTGGAGTTCATTCCCTAGCTACTTCACTAGTTTCCCATCATTGTTTTGACAATGACACCAACTTACTGCATCTTTCTTATAGCTTCATACATTCCTTGTGCTTAACTGAATAAGTTAAGATGAACAGAACTTCTTATGAATCTAAACGTTAGTTCACCATGATACATGGGGTTTTTTTCCCCATTTTCCTGAAACAGCTACCAGGCTGTGGTACAGGCAGCAAAACCACTCTAGGGTATCTGTGACATTGACATGAGGCCAATAAATATGGCAAGACACCTACAACAGCTTTATGTCCTTCTGCGCAGCAACCACAGCAATATAGGGTATCTAAAGTGATACTGGGAAGCTAAGGTCAGGCAACCAAATCCCTCACTATGATGAAATACTAAGTACACTCTCAACAACTCATGTCCTCTGTCCTTTCCTTCCTGCTTCCACCTTTCCCATGTTAGATCCACACTCATCTGAGAAATTTAACCTTTAGACTGAAGACCTCTAAGCTACAGCCTTCCTCTTCCATCTTCTCTATAAATCACCAAGAAAACCAGCATTGACTTTAAAGCATCTGTCAAGCAAGTTTTCAAGTTCCAGCCATTTCTCCGTAATACCCTATGGCTCAAATTGGGAGTTCTAGATTTACCAATCCCTCTGGTACAATTTTAATGTTATACAGACCTAGAGAACAGACCTTCACTGGTCTATTTCAAAACCAATACATAGAAATTTCTGTACAGATTTAAGGCTAGTGATGGAGCTAAGGAATCTGCCTGCCTGACAGGAGACAAAGCAAAAGGATGGAAGCATCTTTTAACAGTATGCCTCTGGGCTAGATTCAAGAGGCCTTATAAAAAGTGTTTGGTGCAGATCGGTTGTATCCTTGAATTAAAAATTCTCTCACCTGAACCTTTATGCCTACCAGATGAACAAGTAGCTTTCATGCTGTCTTTTCCCTACACCATCCTCAAACACATTCTTTTTGCAATTCTAGTCCTTCTGCAAAACTTTGCCTTTATCTAAACAACAATTTTCTTTCCAGTGCGTCAGCCAAGCTATCTGATCTTCTATGAACAAAGAGAGTCTGTAAAGAAAACAGGCTACTGCCAGAGGATGGAAAGATACAGAGTTAGAGCAATCTGAATCACTAAGGCACAGGCCTACTGCTGTGGGCAGATAAACCTCTCATCTTACAAAACATCTGGTGGCAACACACCTCAGTATCCCTTCAGGTATGAAGGGCCTTCAACAGCCTTGTACAGATTAAACCTTTCCTTTCTATCCCAAGGGAAGAAGGGGGTGGTACCGAGCAGAATCTTAGAAAACTTTAGGATTTCCAAGGCTGCAGAAGAGCTACATAAATCCATTTATACAATACACTGGAAGGGCCAGGACAGCAGACCTCTCTGCTTCTGCTGTCCTGGCATCTCTCTGTGTCAAAACAGAAAGCTGGAAACAAAGGACATGCAGAGTCATGAGCATGAAAAGGAAGCGCTCAAAAGTGTGTTGATGGCAGGAATGCATAAAAGTGCATTTAAGGGCAGCAGGGGAATTAGAAGGGACAGAACACAAGCTCACACATAATATTATGGCCACACAGGACTTACCCACAGCAGAATTTTGCCCGTGCACATTACTCTGAAGCATTAAGACACCGCAACATTACCATGTAGCTTTCCTCTTTCATATAAAAGATAATGTGACAAACAGCATTCGGACCCCAAAAGAGATACTACGGATCACTTAAGAACACACTACACAGTTGAAATGCTAACCGGATTTATATATATACACTGAAAAAGCAGAATATTGTGTAAATATTCCCTATACTTCAGGCCAACTTGAATATTTCAGATCTATTCCTATTCAGGGAAAACAAAGTGATGAAATTAACTAGCAATGCTTTTGTTGTTGAACAGATGCATAGTGTTTTGACACTTGCAATACAAACAACATAACAAATTAGTAACCTCGACGTTCCTGAAAGTATTAAAAAAAACAAACACGGAAACACATTTCCACTGTATCCCTGCACCAGTTTCTCTGTCAGGCAGCAAAGGAGAGCTCAGGGGGAATGGGCTCGGGAAGGGGGACGAGGCTTTCTGCCCCGCACCGACGCCGCTGGCAGGTTACGCGGGCTCGCAGCGAGCTCACGGCCGAAGCTACTGAATCCACCTCTGGCAAGGCAAGACCGACGGCCGCCCGCCCGCCAGAGAAGCTCCCGAGGGGACACCGATGACCGTTACCGTTGGAGGGGGCCCGCCTGCCACCCTTATCACCCGAGGGGCTGCGGGGTGTGTTTAAGGGAGATACACGGCAGAGCCGGGCAGTGCCCCCTCACCGCCCCGGGGGGCCGAGCGCCCTCACTGCAGTTACAGCCGCCCCCCGGCCGCTCCCCCTCGGCCGGGCCTGTCCCCCTCCCCAGGGCAGCCCCCGGCCCCG
>JAVJGI010000063.1:63221998-63287230 GCA_035590275.1 Ibycter americanus
TTCCAGGCTCCTCAGTGCTATTTAGCTACTTAGCCCAAACAAGCCACAGCTGTACATTATCCACATCAGCCAACCCAGTGCCCCAGAAGCAAGCCCACAACTGTATATTATCAATGTTAATTAACCCTCTACAGTTCCTCTACATGTTTCTTCTGTATGTTACCGAACATCTACATTTGAGAACACCTTGTTGTATTTACTGTGCAGTATTACACCTGGCTGAGCCTTGTCAAAGATGTCAGATCTATTTCATGCTTTTCAGAGGAATTAGAACTCAGTAGTTCAGTTAATTATTTTGAAAGGGTTTTTTATTTTGAAAGCTAGAGTTGTGGCACCTGTGACCTGACCTATGGTCAACTTTGCCACCAGAACACATGTAGACCTTGTTTTCTTTTCTTTTTTGGTTTACCAGTGCTTTTCTGTTACAGGCATGTAAAAGGTGTTTAATGGTTCAGGTGCCAGTGGGAGGCTATTTGGACATGTGCCGTGAGTTTGGTGTGATACACATGTGCTAGATAACTTGCAGGGATGCTTCTGTGGGTTCTGGAGTAGGGAAGGGGATGAAGGGCTCAATATGGTCTGTGAGCAACTCTACAGGCTGTTTGCCATCCTTGTTGCTGAAATGTATTCTGGAAATTCATGTTGAAAAGGGCATATAATTCTGCTGGCAACTTTGTGTAGTTAAAATTGTCATCAATATGTTGCTCTCAGTTTTAGCAAGGAATAAGATAATAAGACTGGCTCATAGTGTCTTCTCCATATTAGAAAGAAGTCAAGAAAGTGTCTATGGTATCATTTTGCTCAGTATCACTTGCTGGAGTAGCAAATCGAGGAACAGATCCAACTTCCCTTTAAGTGAATGGCAAAACTTCCATTGGTCACAGCAGCATGGGGTTACACTGTGGGTTTAGAAGAAATAATTGGTAATGAGTTCAGCTCCTGGAGGGCATTAATTTTTGCACCATGAAATCCATAGTAAATTGAGTTAAGGGGATCCATATAACATGCTGGTAGACAAATGTTATCCTTTCTGTCCTTTTAGGTAAGTCTGTTGAAGACAGAATTTGATCTTTAAGTTGTACGTTCATTTAAATAGCAATATTCCATCTAGCTACGCACTAATATAAATGTTAAGTGTGAAATAAATTAGAAAAATCTAATCTGTTTCAGTAACATAGTATTAGGACAAAGAGGATTAAAATGCTTGGTTATTGATTAGCTCTTTGGAGGGAGGGGGTGGTAGTTCCTGTCAGGATTTGTGGAATGAGAGCAGGGTTGTGTCTGAATCAAAACTGTTCTGAAAATGCTGTGTGATGCTCAGCTGTGAGAGAATTTAACATGGGATCAAAGATTGCTGTACTTGACGCAAATGAACTGAATTTTTAATGGTGTTTTTAAAATGTATGAATCTACTAATTTATGTTGACTTGTACATAGCTTATAAATAAAAATGTCCACTTGTAAAGACAATATTTAGTGCTGAAGAATTGCTTAATGGTTGTGTGGGTGTATGAATTACACTTGGTGGGACCAGGCTAGAAATTGTCATTAGTTGCCAATTTAACAAATGAATAGGACTAAGCTTAGATTGACTTGAGGAAAGGGAGTAGGGTTTTCTGAGGCACAGCAGTTGATATGTATGGAAATAAAAAGTATTAAAATATTTCTTTTTTGTGGAACGTTTACACAATTAAAAATATTATTGTGTGTTGTTTCGGTTCTTAATGCACAAAGTTAAATATGTATAAATCTTTGTGTTATGAACACTGATTCTTTTTTATGTCCTTGGCTTGTTTCTTTTGGGAGTAATCAGCTCTGCTTTAACTTTCTGTCATTATGCTGTTTCCAAATGTATATATTTGACCCCCTCTCTTTGTTAATTCTAATGCCTCAACAGGTGAGGAAGTGGAACCATTCTTAGTGCTTACATATTACATCTGATAGGAAATAAAATATCAGTTTGTACTGTGTTTTGAGGGTTTTTTTCCTATGTATTATAGATATAACCTTATTTTAGAAGCTTAATTGACTGCCCAGAAGGTAAGCCTAGTTACCAAGAAGAATGGTAAATCAGCTTGTAGCAGAGTGTAGAGAACTGAGAATACTAACTGAGGATAATTAGAAAATTATTCTAAGACATTCCAGTGACCACTTCAATGCTATTGAAAGAAATTATGCAAAAATTAAATGTGTTCTTTTTTAAGCATTCATTTCTCTCAATAATGGTATGATACATAGTTCTATATTTCTTTAAAAACAGCTAGTCCTGTTTGAGAGAGATTAGATGGTGAAAAGTAAAGACACATATCTAATGCAGTGTCCTGTCTGGATATTGTTGTTTATGCTTGTTGTAGTTGCCTAAATTATACCCACTCTATAAAAAAATTATTAGTATTGATATAATATATCTATTAATATTGGTATTTATAGTTTTATAAAGTTATTAGTATTACTTTTAGAAAGGCATAATTCAGTTTTCTCAAGTACAGTTCTTAATTTCAAATTTCTTTGATTTACAATTGGACTTGCTTTAAGATTCTGTTTCTCAGTGTGTTGTCCTTGTTCAAATTCAAGTAAATAAAATTCCAGGTTCTATAGGATTTTGCAACATTAGGTGCTCAGTAGGTGAGAATGTGTTAACTTTGTTATGTAAATTTTTAGATACAAGTATGAGAAAGAAAGCAGTATTTTTCATCATGTTTTTCTATAGTATGCTTGTATACGTGCACACATAGTAGGCAGTTTTTCCATTTTCTGTTATAGCACAATATTAGGATGTGGTTTTCCTTGTGTGAAGTTTGACTTAAGCGCTGTATGACCAATTTGATCCTTGATACCTTCCTTGTAATGAAGAAAATGGCACTGTGAAATATCCACCACAATTTTAAGATTTGTCGAATGTTTTATAGCTCTTTTTGTAGAGCTACAAAAATGTGTTCTGATTTTGAATTTCTTTATTGCAAATATTACTAGATGAGTGATACAGGTAGTATCATAGACATTCAATTGCTCAGTGTAATCAAAGGAAGACAATCAAATACTCAGATACCAATTTAAATCTGTTTTCACAGATGCTGGTTGACTTTTTTCCACTTCCGTTTTTTTTTTCCCCTTCTGCTCGTTGTCAGGATACCGTGAGCTTGCTGACAGTGTAAACAGTTTAAGATAAAATAAAAATTAGTCTTTAGGTAGTTAAATACCTCTGTTCCCATGATCTATATCTGAGGAAAAACAAACAGTATTTAATAAGTCTGTATTCTTGGATCTGTTTGTAATGATATTTATTTTCGTTAGACCACAGGAATCTTGAAGTTAAACTTTTCTCTTTGCACCTGACTATGTATGATGAAAAAGGATGTAGTTCCACACCTATATCCTTCTCAAGTGTAGCCTGCGTTGATGTCATTGTTCCTTAAAGAGACATCAACCACCCCATACTTCTGCTCAGTTGTATTTTAAGAAGCATTTTGATTAAAATTTGAATTTAGCAAGTGAAAAGCCATTGTCAAGGTTTAAATGTTGCTTTTCCTTCAAGTTAAAATAAAAAAGAAAAAAGGCATCATTCTGTTCTCATTCTGTGGTTATGCAAGTTCATTGTAGGAGATTTTGTCAGTTAGTCTCTTCAACTATCATTTTAGGAGGACAAACTGAATTGGGAAAACTGAGCCCCAGCAGGAACTGTGTGAATTCCCTGGTGTCTTTGTTCACCAGTTCTCCCTGCCTTACAGGATATTCTGTAGCACCTGGATCTTATTACTCCTCGCTCCATTCCTGTGTTCTTGCAGTGACCATCTGTTGGTTGTTTCCAGGTGTTCTTGGCTAAATTATTCTCATCTTTTCCCTACCTATAGGTACAGTGTGAGGGATGGGGGTATTTCCATGATTCCCTTACTCTGACCCCATTGTTTTTGTGCCCCCAACAGTATGGAGCCCCACTTAGCTGCCTTCAACATGGTGTTGAGTGTGGGGCAAGGGGGTTAAAGAAAAGAGGTGAGGAGCGGTTGTGGAGCTCTCTTCTCTTGCACCATGTCTTGCTAGACATGCCTTGGAGAACAGAACTGGGGTGACTAGTCAGCCATTTGTTGGCCCTTGCCACCTAGTCATGATTGCTGCTTGGGCAGGCACAATCTAATTTCTCGACTGTTGCTCCACAGTTACCACAGTAAGCCTTTTCTAAACAAGCTCAAGTAACTACCTGAATGGCTGCACAGAAGTGGTAGCACTGCTGCTGCCTTCTGTTCTGGCTTCTCCTCTGCAGCCTGAGCTCAACAGGCTTGGCAGCTGCACACAGAGGGTCCTGGGGAGGAAAAGATACTATTTTCACTGCCAAACATGAATTGAAGGCAGGGTGGAGTTAGTAAGGCAGGGGTTAAATGGCTCAATTTGAGAAATGCTGCATATGACAGCAGTAGCCAAATTAATCTTCACAGTTAGACACATTGTAGCTGCATGAGCTGCAGTTGCTACAGTGCAGAAATACCCTTGATGAAAACTGATGGCAGTCTCCTACTGAAACATTTTTGCTTCTGTATGAGGAATCTCCTTTTTTTAAGACAATAGACAACCACCTCTAATGCCTTAAATTGTGCAGATATTATGCAACTAATTTTCAGTAATTTTTCTGAGTTATGGGTTTGCTTATTTGCTTAGTTTAAGAAGGATCGATAAAGCTTTACATCTGAATTGCGAGTGTATAATTATATGTTGCGTCTTGTAGAAAAATGGTAGTTCTTTAGAACAGTTTTTTAGATACATTTTACAAATACTAAAAGATAATAGAAGATTTCATATACGTATAACTGTTTCTACCCCTCCATGGTTTCACCATAGTTTCAACCATGTGTGAGCGCATGTATTTGGTTGACTGTTTTCTTCTGAATTAGTAGTGTTTTCTGAATATCCTGATCTCATTAGCAAATGAAGATGTGAAGTAGCTGTTGAGATTTTAATTTTTTTTCCCTCCAGCTCTTCCCGTGGGTGTGCAGGATCACAAACCGGTAGGTAGATGGAGCTCTGTGCCAACAACCAGCCTTAAGCAGGCTGGTGAGAGGACCTGCAGCCTCTCTATCTGCAGAGCCAGGCAGGAGTAGCTTCTTGAGCATGTATCTGTAATATGTTTTTTTCATATGTAATGAATGAGCATGGTTTTAAAATTAGATGTCCAGTATTAGCTGGGCAAGTGAAGGCAGTGACCGTGTGCTGAGATGCTGAGGGACAGTTTTGTGTTGTTCACAGTGGGCAGGCAATCGGGTGAAATACCCTGATCTGTTCTAGAGTGTTGCAAGTATGAGAGCTCATCTAGTACACCACACGTTTTCCCTTTTGACTTAATTTCTGAGTCAGCTGCTTGTCGTTAGGCAAATCTTGATTGAGAGCATCGAAAATGGGGCCTGTGGAAAGCTCTTAAGAAACTCACAAAGCAGAAGAATTTGCTTTTAAAATTTAAGTTTTGGGATTTGGTTTTGTATTTTTCTCACTAATTCTAACTGCTGATACATTTGCAACTATATTTCTGAGTATTGAAAATTGTTGAATAGTGCAGTTCATAAATTCAAAATCAGCAGTAGCTAATCTTGCATATTCCCCGTCTTGCACGGTGCGTGTCCACACCCTCAGCCTAGTGCTGTGTTACGCAGTTCAACTAACTGATACGGTGGACTTGGTTTGTTGACATCTGTGGGGGCCACTTGTAAAACTGTGAAGAATGTGCAAGATACAACTTCCTTTAGAAATAAGTTTACCTGATACAGTTTTGTATGTAGACAAGTTACTGTAGTGTAAGAACAGTTCCTAAATAGCAAGCTGCTAATTTTATTTGAAAATATGAGATAAAGTTCTTAAGATTATCCTACTTCCTCCCTTTAAAATTTTAGAGATAATAAGAGGTAGTTTTTTTATTCTTGTTGGGGTGTGTGTGTGGTGTTTGTGCCAATAAGAATATAGTTGAAAAATCTGACAGATTAAGATTATTCTGTGATTGTAACAGGTATGCAATTTGTATAACATATATTCTGCATTTCTTATTTGAAATTCTAGATGACTTAATGTTTACATTTCAAAACAATGGGAAGGGTGTGAGTCTCTGGTGTTCTTGCTCTGACTAATATTTCTGTGCAATAACACTCCTGTATAGTACTTTATATCCCAAAAGAAAAATGAAGTCATTCTCAAAGCCTGCAGATTTGTCTGATGAATAAGTGAATACTGAGCTAAGTTGCAATCTGAAATAATCTTTGGAAATGTGTTTCTGCCTGCTGTTCATTATGCATGGGAAACTGGCATTCAGATGTCAGGGGATGGGGTTAAAAGTGAGGTTGTGAAAGCGTTTGTCAAAAATAAATGATTGAGTTAGAATTCTGCTGGAATCTTATAATTTGGTTTGCTTTATTTGTTTTAATGGTAAGTAGTCACTTTTGGTTATGGTTTGCAAAAATGAAATTACAGATTTTCTTTAACATGGCACATAGCAAACTGCAGTACATCATTCCAATTATTCAAACCCAAGTATTTGTTGCACTTTGGAGAGGGAGCTCTAGACAGTATTCCAACTTGTTACTGTTTCAGTGCATTTAGAAAAACAAACACAAACCACAACTATGAATATGCTCGTGCTTTGGATGGAGAAAAGAAAAACAGTTGCGTGGTGGATTGACCCTGGCCCGCTGCTCAGCACCCGCACAGCTGCTGGCTCACCACCACCCACAGTGGGATGGGGAGAGGCTCGGGAGAGTGGAAGTGAGAAAACTCACAGTTCAAGACAAAGACAGTTTAATAATCAAAAGAAAAAGAAGAAAGAAAAAACAAAACAAAAAACAAATGATGCAAATAGTCAGTCACCACCTCCCACCCACAAGCATACCAATGCCCAGCCAGTCTCTGAGCAACAGCTGCTTTGGAAGACAAACCACATACCCTCTTCTTGTTTTACCCATGTTTCTATTGCTAAGCGTGATGTTATATGGTATGGAATATCCCTTTGGCCTTTTGGGTCAGCTTTGTCTCCTCCCAACTTCTTGCCCACTCCCAGGCTACTCTGTGGAATGACAGAGCTGGTGGGAAGCCAAACCCTTGATGCTGTGCAAGCACTGTTAGCAGTATTCAGAGCACAGGTATATTATCAGCACTGTTTTAGCCAAAATCCAAAACACAGTACCATGTGGGGTGTTATAAAGAAAGTTAACTCCATCCAAACCAAACCCAGAACAAGTAGAAACATGTTTTTCAATAGTAAAAATACTCTATTTTATTCTAGAATGTGTTACAAAAAGCATTTTGTAAATTCATAGAAACATGCATTGATGTTAGAAGCTTAGCTGGATATACATCTTAAATTTTTGAGGGAGGAACATATAAGTTTATATAAATATCACCTACTTCAGCAAGTGTCAAATTTTTAACTTTTTTAACAACTTGGAAGAAATCTGACTTCTATGCAGCATTTGGTACTACGGTGACTTTTCACATATGAATGAAGTTTCAGCATGTAGGTTTGGTATTAACAATGTATCTTAAGCCATCTTTGGTTTGTTTGAGAATGATTATGCCCTTTTATTTTGAGGCTTGTTAGAGTGGTCATGTTTTTGTGTTCTTTGACTTTTTATTTAGTTCCTACCAGAGACAGTGATATTAGCACAAAAAGGAAGCTGTAGAAGAATATAAATATTTGACTTGAGTGTTTATTAAAGCAAGATTTTTTCCCCGCTCAAGGGAATAGTTACAAAGTTTTAGCTCGTGTTCTTGTTAAAGGAACATTTTCTTTGGAGAGGAGGGGGCTTTTTCAGGAAAAGTTTGACAGTAAAGCTTTCAATGAAATACAGGGAGAGCTACAAAGACAAAATGTCCAGAAAATTACATTCCAGTGAATGTTTGCGCTTAGAAGCAAAAGAGGAGCTTAATAATCTTGTATGAAACGTTAAATGAGTGGTAGAATCAACAGGGTGGGTTTACTGATCATTAAAAGATAGGGAAAAAAGGCAAGCCTTCATTGAACTTGGCCTTACGAGGTTTTTAAAAAACAAAACACAGAAATGCTAAATCTTGCACCTGCCAGTGCATGAAGAACATCATGAAAAGATGACTGATAACAAATGTTTTTCTGTGCTGGATATATCAGTTGAATTTGGCAGTTGTCCTGAAGAAACTGGAGACCACCTCTGTGTGTATTCAGCATTTCTTATGTATCAGCACTTGATTCTTTTGAGAGATTTTATGTAGTGCCTGAAGCATTTAGCAGGGAAGTACAACACTTGTTGAATAGCAGAGGTTGTAGTGAGGTCTGATGTTTTTGACCCAGGGAAAATGATAGAAATATAGAGCTAGCAATTGTGAAAAGCTTTGGGAAGAGTCAGAGCTTCTAGGCTCTGGTTCCATTTCTCTTGATCCAAAAGATCTCAGGTGGTAACTGAAGCAGATTAATTCCTAATTCTGATATAAGCAGAAGTAATAGATTTTTCTCCTGGCCATATAGGGTACCTCAAAGACCTATTGAGAGTTGCCTGTAGCATGAGATTTGATCACTGCTATAGTGTTTTTTGTTAACAGGTTACATTGCCTGTGGAAGGAGATTATGGGAACTGAGTCATTTAAAGAACTCCTGCCAAAAACAGAACAAATCACCAGGTTGTGCAGAGGCTTGTGATCTTCTGTATCGATTGGCTGTAACACAGTAACTGATTGAGAAAGGTCAATCAGTCTTCTGAGGTCTGAGTGGTCTCTGAGTGCAAATGGCGGGGGGGGGAGATCAGAGACCTAGACTACTGCAGTCTTACAAGCAAAACTATTTTGACTAAGGTCCTTGAACTTTATATGGCTTAAATTTGCATCTTAGCAGCAGGACTGGGCAAAGCTTTAATATTGCAAGTTTAACATTTGTTCGGACACATAATCTCACTAGCTCCAATGTAAAGCATCATTCAAAATGCTAATAGTAGTAAATAGTAAAATACATGTATATACTTGCAATCTGACCCATGCCTAGAAACAGGTTTCCAGCTGGGCCAATTACTGCTAATTGTGGTACTCTTGTATAGCAGTAAGGGAAACTAGCAAGGCAAATTGGTCTAATACTGACATTTATGAGCTGAACAATATGGACTGTTCTGTTCTTAGAAATGTGGTGTGAAATTTTAGTTGAACATAAATTAACCAACTAAGAGGGAAATTTACCAGATAGCTAAAATATCTTACATGGTATGCGTCTGTGACACACAGCCTTTTCTAAAAGTTGAATGACTGTGATGGTTTGATTCTTATTCACCTTTGGAAGTGGATTGTACAAGCTGGCGAGTCACGCTGGCTTCTCTGTTCAGCTTTGTAAATGTAGTGTGGTTCAAACTGACATTACTGCTCTTTAATCCACCAATGAGCAGTTTTGCCTGTTCTCTGTATCTAAGGCACAGATTCCAGGTGGATGTCACAAAATCCTTCTTTCCTTATTTTCTGTTTGTAGGACAGATTTGAGTCATTATCGCTAGGATAAGGAGATGATAAAGCACCTCAGTAATTCCCACAGGAACTATTTCCAGTCAGATGGAGCAAGGATATTCCCATTTGAGCCTAGATATTGACAAAGTTTTTGGTGCTTGTATGTGTTTTAAAATACCATGAATTGCCCTTCAAAGACTTTTATCTTATTTTACATTGTTTATGTGTGCCTGTGTATATATTTAAAATAATGTGTTAAGATTTCTAAGAATTTGGCCAGATTAAAACTAGAGCTTGTGGTTTTTTTAATCAATCCCTAGCTATCTTTTGCAGCGTCGTTTCACAGTAGGACTTATGATCAGATTTTCTTGATTTTAAAAAGCTATTGAAGAATGCTTGTACCTATTTTTGTATAGAATATGCTGATAATATGAAAAAGATACTACTAGAATGTTTTCCTGACTCAATTAACAATGTATTTAATTGCTTTGATAACAGATAAACAATTTGATATTTTTATATATGAATAGGGCTTAGATAAGCTGCTTTAATGACTTATTGCTTCTATCTTATAATTAACTTGGGAAGCAAGAGTAATCTTTTTTATTGTAAGGTTTTTTGGACTGGATATAAATTAATCACAGAAGTACAGTGTCAGCGTGAATTAATCATGCAAGCAATCCAAATGGCTATTTCATTGTTTTATTGAAATGGCAAAAGTTTGAGAATATCTTTTGTCTTAATCGATCAGCCAGAATTAATTGGAAAAAGTCTTAGTATGTTTAAGGTAATGGGGAAAAAATTGCTTTCAGTACATCCTACAGAGATCCTGTTTAAAACAGATGACAGTCTGTCACGTTCAGTAGCACATCAGTCATCAGATTTATTCTAATTCCTTAAGCTGAACATTTCATTCAAGCTTGTAGATTGTCTTGTCAAACTACCAAAAGCCTCATAGCTTTTCTGTCAAGCATAGAGTTGCACCAGCAGTTCACAAATAAATGCTAAGCTGCAAAAATATTGTTTATTTTCTTTAACCTTTTATTCAGTTAACTACAGTGTTCTTTCGTGTTATTTTCTCCACATGCATTTCTCACAAGGTATTCAAGGGACTACATCCTAAACATGCCCCATCCTGACCACAGCCACTTCAGACCAAGGGCCACTCAGTTTGGGATGTGTTGTTTTTACTGTAGCGGTCTAGACCACCGTGGTTATGACATTCCTCCTCTAATCACAAAGGCCCAGTGAGCAGCTTCGTTTGCTGCAGACATGAAGGAATCCCACTGCCGGTGCTCACGCGGCACTGGTGTGGCCAGTCTGGCTTTGTGCAGAGTGGCCATGGTTGTGGATTTCTGCTTGCCTTGTATAGAAAGCAGCAATTTTTCTATCAGCCCATATAGCTGTGCTGTTCTTCATATTTATTTATCAAAATATCTTTAGGATATTTTTTCATGCTTTACCATGTATGTTTATGTACAAGTAGCATGGCTGAATTGGGCTCCTTGCTTTTGTTGCACATCTGCTACACTGGAGAAAAGAAATTTTTCTTGTGATTTTTTTCCCTTCTTTTTTTCTTTCATGACCTTCTGTAAATTCTGACCCTTTTGCTTTTCTTAAAAGAAAGCTTCCGTGTAAAGTGTAGCATTTGTATACCAAGTATACTTGAGCCTGCGCAGTACTGAAAACCTGAGACACAGCTGACTTTCTTTGAAGTCAACATACATATGTCTAAGGTGGTAAGATATAGGGAATGGTTAGTTGAAGTGATAATAATTAATTGTGCTAAGAAAGTAAACTATTAGGTTGGTGCGTTTGTATAATTTATATTTAAGCAAAAAAATTGCTCGGTAAAGTGATTTTTTCATGAACCACTGAAAGGCTCATAGCCGGGTTAGATCAGTCTCTGTATTAAACTGGTAATGCTGTGGCATTCAATATGAAGTTGTGACTGCCCTTTGAAAAGACTTACTTGGTTATCTTTTTCAGCTATTAAAAAAATATTAAAGAAGAAAATCTAAGCCATATTGTGAATTTTTCGTAAACACCAATTTCAGAACTCTGCTTTCTACTTCTAATTCTTCACTGTAACTTGTGATTTCTTCTAATATGTGTTTTTCTGTCATTTACATGCAGTGCTACGTTTTCTGTCCTAATCTGCTGGGTTTCTTCATTATGAAATCATGTTATTTCTTTATACTTTTTTTTTCTGCTAAATGGCCAATATGCTCTTCTAGCAGGCTTATTGCTTGAATGGATATTCAGAAAGAAGCACTGTACGTGTCTAAAAAGGAACTATGGGGTTGAAGCCCTAGATAAAATTAAAGCCTGAGTATATATATAAAAAAAAATTGTTAAAATGTCAAGATAATGAAAAGTCAGGAAATAAATTATAACTATTATTTATTTTGAATTGTATTCAGAGAAATATGTAGCATAGACAAAAGCTGGTTACAGAAAGATAAAATTCAATTTTACACTAGGATAATTGTTTTATGTATTTTACATTTATTTATAAGATCAGATAAATATAAAAAATTAAAGATCAGATTGGAATTCTCAATATAAATCACAGTGTGGTCCTGATGAATGCCAAGGTCAGTAAACGGAAACCCCTTCACTTGCAAAACACATTACTACTGCGGAAAATACTAAGTAAATAAAATGAAACTGATGTTTCCTACTATACATTCTTTACTTGCATGATAATGTTAGAGCTTTCAGTATTTTTCATTTTCAAAGGAGTGAATAGGTATTAATGCTCTCAGCATCCACCCGTATATTACCTGTAGCCAAATTAACATGTCTGTTAAGAAGAGATTGAGAATGGGACTGTTGCTGCAATAACGTTAAGAAATTAGATTGGTCCTGTTCAAAAGGCCTTGTGTGTGCTGCAGGTGTAGATGACGGGATCCAAGTGCTATGTAGATGATGGAGCCCATGATTTAAGAATACATTTCTGTAATAAATTGCTTCCTATCAGGAGCATCTTCTGTCGGGAAGGCTGATTTTTATCTACAGTCAGATCTCTGGTATGTCTTGAAGAGAAGGAAATTTAACAATTTCTCACAGAGAACATATGCCATTGATTATTTTAACCTGTAAGGTGGTGCGTGACTCAGTCTCAGGTACCTCAGCTGACTGCCTTTGCCAGTCTGAACTAAAGAAGACAACATCTAAGTAACCAAATTGCAGGCTGAAAATTCAAACATGTGGGTAGCTAAATGAAATGACTAGCACTCATCTTACCACAAATATTTAAGCTGTAACAAGCAGTGACAGGTTTTTCCATATGTAGTGTATTGGAGCCTTTGAGTCCTAGGGTGATAAGAAATAGACTTCTTGATGTGGCATCTGCTTCACAAGAAGTGTTAATAGACCTGACAGGTATTTTGTCAAGCTGGATGTCTTTCAGAAGTGTTGGCTTCCAAAACATGCCCTTATCAGCTGCCCTTATTATACAGAAACAGTGAGTTCTACAGCTGTTGCTTGTTACAGACTCCAGGTTTTCTGGGCTCCTGTCAAAGTACCAGTGTCACTGAGGTCAGTAATTTGCCACTGTTACCTGAGTTAGATCATGTCAGAGAGTAGCAGCAATGAGTAGTGGACTCAACAGCCCTAGGGTGCTGATCTGGTGTCACTAAACAGCTCTTATAGGTAAGCACCGGGATTACAAGTGGTTTTTTGTTTTCTTCAGAAGTTGTAGTTTGTTTGTAAGCTTATGACTTGTTCTGCTTCAGCAAAGGCCACTGCAGCAGGGTCAGGATTTGATCTTTGGTTTGTCAGGTAGGCTTTAAGGTACAGGGTTTTGTGTACCAAATGGTTTGACAAGTATGAAGTTCTAGTATAGCACTTGGTAAGCTTCTGCACAGGCGGTAGCTCAACAGCTTTCCTTTGCTGGGCTGGTGATGAGATCGCTAAGGTTTGCCTCTCATGTGATCAGGCTTTCTTTCTGAATGGCAAAGATCAGTTAGACTGCAGAAAGACAGATATGGAAATGCACCTCCCTGTGAGAATAGACTAATCTTCTGTTTTTTGATACAATGTGATTTCTTTCAGGGTTGTAATGAGGCCATTTCTGATGTAATACAACTATGAAAGGGCACTAGTGGACCCAGTCCACTAGTTTGTTCATGGCACCCCAACAGTATAAAAGAATGGAGCACCTATGAAGGATTCCTTTCTTGTAAATGTTATGGATTAGGATGCAATAGATGTATCAAGAGACTCTGTTATCCTGGGATGTATAGTCAACCATTTAAGGGTGTTTAAGTTAGTTTTCTGCACTACAGTAGCATAAATGTAGTGTGATATAAATATAGCTTGGGAAGAAGCTTCAGCTTCTTGCTTTATGGAGTCAGAATTTGATGGTAGCAAGAATGAACACAGTTGTGGGGTGTAACACTTTTTCTCACACTGTACTGAAGGTGACTGCTTTGCAGGTGTACAAGGTAACTCTAATTAAAACAGTTTCCCCTTGAAATATAATTTTGTTCCTCCTCTTCACTATCCAGTGGTAGACTAATATTTGTCTCCAGAATGTTTTTCTAGGATCTGAAGTGGAATTACAGGATCTGAAGGTTACTAAATATTAGGCAAAAATTATAATTCTCTTCATAGTTTAAAAGTATCTTTCATATTTCAAAAACCCTCCTGGATGTAAAATTCTTTTGGCAAACATTCACTGTCTTGCACTTATGAGAGGAAACTTACTAAAAATAGCATATGCTGCTATTATACTGAGGTTCCCCTCCAGCTATATCTGCCCAGTAGCTTTTATACTTTGTTTAATATATACTTCCAAATTTATATAAAAAGTTACCAAAAAAAAAAAAAAAAAAAAAAAAAAAGAAAAATCAAACCAGATACTTTATGAGAACCAATTTAGTATTACATGTTATTCTTTCCAATAATACAGCCATTCAGGCCATTAGAGAGATCAGGGAAATTAAAAATTGTTTGTCCATCTGCAGCTCTTAAAAATTCTACGTGTAATACAAACAACCCAGTGATGGACCTTTTTTTTTTTTTTCTAACTGTAATCCTGTGTAATACAATTCTATATATAAAGTGTCACTGTTTATGAATACAGGAATGTGATTCTGTAAATAAAAGAAAAATTTTATTCCAGCTGCTATAGAAATTCATTCAGACTAATGTTAAACCCCAGTTGTAAAGAAGTTCACAAAAATCATCTAATATTATCCAAAATGTTTTAAAACAAAACTGTATCTCATCTGATTTAAAGAAAAGAGGAAAAAAAGGTGATTGGAGAATGAGTTTGCTAGTTGTAGGGTAGCTGGACTTCTCAAATGTCTTGAGAAACAGGTTTTTAGGGAGGTGTCTATTGAGGCTGTCTGAGAGTAGGTCTCTTTTTTTTCAACCTGTCCTGAAAGCACTGTGGAAAACCTTAAAAGTACTAAACTACCTTTTCCTTAGGTTCAGCTTTTTTCTTTTAGTGAGTATCTGTGATAAAAATAATCTTACACCTTAGCAAAGTACAGCGTGATGAGTAAATTGAACTTACTTAACTCTTTTTCAGGCAGGAACAGCATACTGTGAAAAGGTACCGCGCAAACTGCAACCTTTCCATAGTACCTCTTTTCCCAAGCTGTTGTGCTCAGCAGATGCACAATCCAGCTGAAGAACTAAGTACAGTGAAGTACTTCCTTTAGATAAGAACACAAGAGGGCTGTGACTTTACTGGCATAAGTTTTTACAGACTGAAATAATTGATTGGATGTTGTAGCTTTAAAGTCTTGAAGAAATTAAAAGAAGAATATTGAAGACCACTGTAAAAGCAGCATCAAAGTGGCATAACTTTATTGAAAAATTATGCCTTTTTTTACATTAAAGGCTGAACGTGTTAAGATTTGCTGTTGACAGGACAGTCATGAAAGCACAACATTGAAGCAGAGTTGTCTTCATGTGTTTTAAGAAATATTCCAGAAGACCTTCTCCCTCCTTTCCTCCCAGTTTGACTGTGAATTAGGAAGCTATTTAGGAGTTTCTTCTAGTGCTATGATTAGGCACGGAAGCACATACCTAACTTTGTCAGGTTGTTCCTTCAACATAAAAGGAGAGGTAGAACTCCAGAGTCTACAAGTCTTACAGCTTCACAATGTCTGAGAATGTCTTCAGAGTTGTTCTATTTGAACTCTTGGCCAGATTTTCCCTTTTTTAATCTTGCATTTTATCTATACTTCTGTAGCTATAAAGTCTTGATTTTTTTTAATTTTTATTTTTTTAGTGATGCCAAGCAATGCAACATCTGATAAACAACCTCAAACTGTTCAGCATGATTATGTACAGGAGAAAGAAGTCATCAAAATAAGCCTAGGTTTCAGAAGTGCTAAGGAAGTATTTTTCCTCCTTCATCTAGTAAGTGGATTTAGAGCTCCTTTGCTCTGTCCAGGAATAACTGGTGTGGGCCAAGATTCAGCTGCTGTCTCAGCTCTCTGCAACCTCACATAATTTCTTCTTTTCACTTCTGGTGTCAAGTGTTTTGGCAATGAAAACATTAATGTAGCTTGATGAATCAAGGAATAATGAAGGCAAGATATATGAGTTTATAATGAGGTTGCAAGAAAGAAGAGAACATCCATCTGTTTCTTTTTACAAAAACCTGAAGAAAGTAATCTTGCTGAAACTGGCTAGACAGTCCTAGGTGTTGAATCTTTCCAGGATTTTTTCCCCCCCATTTGTCTGTGTGGAAAGACTCTGATTTTAAGGCTCAAGAACCCCCAATAAGAACTTTTTCTGTCAGTGTGTAACCCTCAACTTATATGAACATCTTTGTAGTTTATGTTCTCAGAGGAATTCTTTAAGGCTTCTTCACTGTGAATTACTTTTGCGGTTTTGGCTGAATAATGTGCTTACTAAGGGTTTAAAATGACCTTTCTTCAAAACCTAGTAAAGAAATGTTTTTTAAAAAGTAAGTCTGTCCAGCTTCTTTATTCCCTGTGTTGTATATCATTATAAATGACGATGAGATTGAGGAATGAGAATGTTCTATGTATTCAAACACATATTTAAAAAAAAAAAAAAAAAAAGCTGGACTGTTTTGTTGGTTGCACAAGAATAGAAATGACAGAGCTTTCATTATGGGTGATCTGACAGTTCTGCCTGGGCTTAAAGTTGTCCTGCATCTCTCTCTGGAAGACCTCTTGTCTTTGAGTTGTCCATTGTAACTTCCAACATTTCAGATTATTATTTTTTTCTGCAGTAGGCATTTCCTTCCTGCTGGGTGAAGGTGACTTTTTTTTTTGGTAAGTTTCAGCTGCAAGGTTTTGAATATTTTCCAAAGGAGGGTTAAAGGATAAATATGTTTGTTTTCCCTGACGTAAACAAAAATACTGCAGCAGTTTGATTGGGAAACTGGTATGTTGTCGTGTTTTGCATTCTTTCTTAAAATTTGGCAGAGAGATCAATCCACTGTCAGAAATGTCTGTGATAATGTGACTGATGATCTAAACTTCTGTAACTTTAGCTAATGCCTCCTTTTTTCCTTTTTTTTTGTTTGTTTTTTGTTTGTAGTTTTTCTTTCCAGCTGCCTGGCACTGATTTGGAGTCAATGGTGACTCCCCTTTAATCTTGCACCTTCCTTTGTTGGTGCAAGACCAGGAAGTTGTGCAACTCCATGGTGCTAAATGTTTGCAGGTTTAGCTTCTTCGATTTTTAGCTTCCATTTAAATTCTGGATGTTCTCAACAGACGTAATTTCACTGTCTTGTTTCTGGTTCTCATTGAGTTCTGGCCTGCCTCAGAATACCTGATTCTTCTCTGATGGTCCAAGACCATTTCTGGATGTGTAGCTTGCTATTTTAAATTGTACTAACCTTCAGATTTCCTTGATATTGCAATGAATTTCAGGGAAGCATCTGGATTAAGTTCCTAAAAGCACTAGCCTACTAATCATACCTAAATAAGCAACAGCGCATGATAGGTCACGTTATATATCATACATGTAAAACATGCTATAAGGCCCACAGCTAGTGCATAGGTGCTGAAAACACTCTGAAATGTTGTTGTTAAAATGTAACAAACAGACTCATAGAATTATTTAGGTTGGAA
Organism: Ibycter americanus; assembly: GCA_035590275.1. Taxonomy (NCBI): domain Eukaryota; kingdom Metazoa; phylum Chordata; class Aves; order Falconiformes; family Falconidae; genus Ibycter; species Ibycter americanus. The sequence continues at coordinate 63,239,494 of JAVJGI010000063.1, forward strand.
AAGACCTTTAAGGTCATTGATTGCCACTGTTAACCCAGGACTGCAAAGTCCACCACTAAACCATCCATGTCCCTCAGTGCCACAACTACATGTCTTTTAAATATGTCCAGGGATGGTGACTCAATCACTACGCTGAGCAGCCTGGTCCAATGCTTGACCACCCTTTTGGTGAAGAAATTTTTTGTAATGTCCAATTTAAACCTCCCCTGGCATAACTTGAAGCCATTTCCTCTTGTCCTATCACTTCTTGCTTGGGAGAAGAGACTAACACCCACCTTGCTACAACCTCCTTTCAGGTAGTTGCAGAGAGTGATAGGGTCTCCCTTCAGCCTCCTTTTCTCCAGACTAAACAACCCCAGTTCCATCAGCTGTTTCTCATAGGACTTGTTCTCTAGACCCTTCACCAGCTTTGTCACTCTTTGGACACATGTCCTGAAGTGTGCCATTCCTCCGTAATTCCCTCCACTTCTCGCTTACAGGGATGAAGTTACTACTCGTAGTCAACAAAGGCACTCTTTACTGGATTTAGTTGCTAGACTTATAAAAAAAATAATCAGAAGTTGAGGAGAGACTGTATGTTTAATGACTCAAACGTATGTCAGAGCAACACTGTATGTTCCAATGCTCTTACTGCTGTACAGGCATAGTTTAGGGAGCAATTATGCTTTTAGTTAAAGGATAGCTTTCTTTTCAGATAGTTATCTAAGAAAATGACAGCTTAATTCTTTTAGAAAGAACAAATCTGGCTGATCTGGAGTCAGTGTTTTATCTCTCTGCTCTTTTTAGCCTGTGAAATTTCAGGTGACATGATTCTCTTCAGCAGCTGAAGTGCATGCTGTTGAATTTGAGTGAATAAATATTTTGGAGTAGAATCAGTGCATTGGATATGTTGGTTTATGACAGCAGTGGAGGTGCATTTGTGTTTTCATGCTGTTCAAAACAGTCTGACAGATACAAAACCGGTGCAGCTGTATTTCCCTGTGAGAGACTGATGGGCCCCTCTCAGTCCCCACACACAGGACTGGATCTTAAAAATTTGGCGCATTTCTGACAGGCTTCTGCATGTTCAGTGCTTGTGATAGTTCTTCATCAGGCTCCAATATCCACACTGTTTGTAGCCTTTATGCCTTTTATTTTTAGTGCATTTGCTGTCAGGAAAAATGGCACTATTTGAAGGTACTGTCAGAAATGTGAATTGGCTGGATAAACTGAGTTTCTCCACTTCCTTGCGGTTTGTTGCCTCCTTTTCTTCACTAAGTCCCTGTTTGATCTTCCTTCTTTCTGTGAAGGCAGCCGAACAGTTAAATTGGAATGCTTTTGGCAGCAGAAATATAATTTCTGCTTAATGCTGTTACTTATACTAGTGGTTTATGAATCTGGCACTAAGTTACTGCTTCTCATTTTTATGGGCATATAATGTTCTGTGAATTTATTTTTGCTTTTATGGTAAAATCTAGGCTAGCATTTTATTTATGTGATAAAGAAATTATGATTTGGAAATTTCAAGATATTGAATACACTATACAATGAATTTTACAAACATAAGCACTGTAGACTCAAATGTTTCTTGAATCATTTCCATAGTTAGCTTTGGAACTCTTTCATCACAGCAACTCTTTTCTTAAGTTTGGGAAGGGGATGGATTTTGTGGGGCTTGAGGCGAATGCTTTCAGAAAGGCTGATGAGATATCTGTATCAGTGGTCCAGTTTTGGTTTACTGAAGGATGGTGTGCAAACCAGCATTTGACTTTTGGCCCAATGTCACATCATCCAGTCATGTAGCAAACTGGAAAAAATGGAGTGCTCGAGGCAAGTAGTGCTTGAAAAGGTATGCTGCTGTTGCACCATTTCCACCCTGTTGGCATTCTGCCTGTCTGCCACATGGGTCATCCTTGGCTGTGCCTCACTGATGGGTTTTTTGTTGGTTCCCCGCCCCCCTGCCCCGCCCCTGCTCTACTGCCCTACCTTGTAAAGCAGAAAACAACTCAGAGTTTAGTGTGTTGTAGAAATGCTAGTACTGGTGGTTTCGTTGTTTTGCAATCCTTAGAATAGTAAGTATGCAGGAAGTGACCTGTGAATATCATCCAGTTCACACCTCTGCTCAGAATGGGGCCATCTCCAAAGTTAGATCAGGTTGCTATATCCAGATGAGTTTTGCACGTCTCCGGCAATGGAGATTCTGTAACCTCTTTGAGCAACTTGTTCCAGTGACCTTCCTCACTGTGAAAAATCTCTTACCTAGAACTGTTAAAGTTTTCTCTGTTACAACTTGTTTCCAAGAGAAGAATCTGTCTCTGTCTTCTCTGTATTTGCTCACAAAGCAGCTAAAACCCAATAAAATCTCCCTTTATCCTTCTTTCCTTAAAACCAACTCACTCAACTCTTTCAGATTCTTCATAAGTAATGTGCTGCAGACCCCTATCATCTTGATGACATTCTGCTGGACTTGCTTCAGGATATCCATGAGAGGGTCAGATTGGATACAGCACTTCAGATGTGCTCTCACAAGTGCCAAATAGAGGGGATTAATCACTTCCCTTTGTCTGCTGGCTATGATCCTGTCAATAGAGTGTACTTTGCAGGTATCCCTCATTGCCTACTAAATATTCTACTAAAATATTCTATTAAATGTTCTTTTGGCTCTGGATAAGACAACAGCTAGTTTAAAATATACATATTTATCCTTATCCTTAAAGTCTATGAAAATCATGATCTGGTTGTAAACTGTTTAGAAACAGAGATCTGGCTGCCTACATGATATGTAATAATTGAGTTATAAGACCAGGGAAGTGTTTAGAACAAAGCTGTAAACAAAAATGGCTAAATGAATTGGCCATTCCACACTTGACCAAAGCATATCATAGTTTCATTATTAGAGTGAAAATAATGCTAATGGCAGTGTGACAAGAAAGCTGCTTCACAGAATGCACACTAAGATGAGAAAAGCTGGAAAAAAAGGAGACAGTCTTTGACAAGATCCTCTGTGGTTTTCTTTACATTTCAAAGAGGTGGCAGGCAGGGAGAGAAGAAGAAGACATGAATTGTCAAAGAAAAGACAAAACTAAGGCAAAAGAAAAGAATGGAGGACAAAAGACAGCTAAAAACTGGAAGAGAACAGAGCAGGCTGAAGATTGTTTACTAAATAAAATACAAAGGAAGATCATTATCTTGTTTTTTAGTGAGGGAGAGAGAAGACAAGAGGGGAGAAGAGATAGGGGCTGTCGGTGATCTAATATGCGCATAAAACACTTCTTGGTAAGTGAAAGAAAGTAAGAGAAAATTGAGCCTTGGGGACACTGAACTAATAGCAGAAATTAGGGAGAAAAAATAAAGAGAAGTACATGTCTTTTATCCAATTCAATTTAATTCAGGTATAGGTAAAACCTATTGTGAACCAGTTGAAACTGCATTTTTATGCCTCCTTTCTTGCCTTTGTCAAAAGCATGACATAGAGAATGAACACTTTTTGACTTAGTGTATGCCATCATTAAAAGCATCAGATGCAAATTATTTGATGAGAATGAGAAAGTTTGAACATGACTGCACTCTGGGGACCTGTTTTTATCAAGCTTCCAGATAATGCAGTTAATTTCTGTAAAGCAAAATCTTGGAAGTCTTTATAGCAGTGCTGGAGTTTTAAATTTGAATTACTAATGCTGCGTTCATCCACTTATGGGGTAAATCCATTTGCCTATGTTTTATATTCTTTTAACAAGAGACAGAATATTTTGCATGATCTACTTGTATTTAAAAGCATATAAAAGTAACAGACTACAATAAGTAGCTCTGTAATCAGGTATCAAAGTATGTTTTATTTCACAGCTTGCAAGTATCCAATGGATGTGTGTTGTTCCACATTTGACAAACGAGTGAAATGTCCATTTCAGTTATTCTTTGACTGGCATTTTAATGATTGCTCAAAGCTAATTTTAAGTTATTTTGGGTTACCTCAGCTTTCTGTTTTGCTATAAAGTTTCTTTAGGTAGAGAGTAATGTGACACTTCTGGAGTGTATCATTGCATCAAAACTTGACATCCACCTAGCCTAAGACAACTCTGTTCCCTAGGGAAATGCTTCTAGAAGGTAACTGGGTTTTTATGTAGTATACCGTCTTAAATTAAGTTTTTTAGTTTAGCTTGCCCTAAGGCAAAACATTTCAGGATATTTTAGGAGATCTTGGTAATCTAATTAATCTTATGAAAAAATGCTAAAATTCATTCTTTATTTCCCTATCCATACAGTTACAGTGTTCCCTCCCTTACATAGCTCCATCCCTGCACTGTCAATGGCAACTGCCAACTGCATCATTAAGGGGGACAAAGACTGGCTTGGTGCTGTGCCAAGAGGTGGTGGGAACCAGTCTCTTGTTCCACCAGAGGCAGGGCAGGCAGAGTAGCCCTTCTTGTGGAAAAACTGTCCCAAGACAGTTTTTGTGAAGAAGAGGTGAGTTCGGTCGACACCAGCAAGCATTTGCTTCCTGTCACAGTGGCTAAGGCCATGATTCAGTAGTTGTCTTCAAAACCTATCAAAGCAAGACCAATGAGCAGGGGTTTGCAGTCATCAGGGCTCCATATGGAAGGGTCTCAACAGCCTTTTCAGTTCCCAAGGAGGGGAAGTCAGTAACTGAACTCCAGCTTAGAAGACGGACTTCCCAATCTCCTGCCCAGGGAGGAAAAGCATTGGCAGCTACAGCGGACTGTCACTAATCTAAATACCTTGGGTCAACATCACTGTTCAGGTGGTTGGAAGTTGGTGTTATGGTGGGGTGCTCCCTTGTATAATATGTTCTGCAGACACTCCAGAGGTTTTTTTGCTCTGAATGTGGAAATACCACCAAAGCTGTAATAAAAGCTATTCAGAACTGCACAAGTAAAGCACTGAATACTTTCTACCTTGCAGATATATGTTATTTTTATATACCTCTTGATTTTATTTAATTCCTATTAAGTGTTTGTGTTGATGAGTAATTAGAACTGGGACTGGAATGCCATCCTTATGAATAAGCCATTATTTTGTTTAGGGGGGTGTTTTCTCCTAAAATCCATTCATTTTTCAAGGTACTGGAAGGCAGACTATTTTGATGGCCATCTTTGCCGAACATGTCCCTCAATGAATGAGGAAGTAGTAATTTTAGTTAGCACTATATGTAAACACAAGTGAAGGCAGTGCAGTGAGCTTAGTTTTCCATTTTTATCTGTCATAGATGTAAATAGTTCGAACTTATAAGCATGCAAAGAAGTTGATAGTTTGAAACTGTGACTGCATGAGTCTTGTAGGATAATGTTAAAATTTCCTGTGTGCTTTGATGTGACATTCTTTAAAAAAAGATTGTTTTAGCTGAGGTATAAACCAATTAAAAGTTAATGCTGTTTTTCACTGGGCACCCATACTAAACTAGAAGGTTCATGTATTTCCTGTGTATGCTTATGTAATTAAGCATCCACTAATTTCTTTCTTTTTAGGAAATACTTCTGCAAATCAGCACTCCATATATGAAGAGTTAAGATCATATCATTTGTTGTTTAAGGTAAGGATAAGGACAAACATTATTATCATTATTTTGTAATAGGTTCTTAATCCTTTGTTCTGTGAAGTGTTGATGCTTTCATTAGAGTTAAAATATGTTGCATGTTTACAAAAAGCCTGAAATCTCAATATGTGGTCCTATAAATTTTAATTATTTGAATCATTAGAACATCTAATTTTTTGCTTAAGAGTACATGAATGTACCATTGAATCTGTTTTTTAAGGTTTTTTCCAGTTTAATGTCTGAATCCAAATTCATAAAGAGTTGGAAAAATGAGATGTCTGAGCTATAGGATTCACAGGGATTTTATATGAAGCCTATTTAATCAGGATAACACTGTTATTAATATTCATAAAGTCAGCTGGAACACAAATGACAGACTATGGAGCCTAAAATTTTTTACTTGTGAATTTATTACAAGCAGCTTAAAAAATTAATGGAATTTAAGTAAAGTTGACCAAAATGAAAATCTTATGTTAGCAGAAAAAATCTTTATTAGAACTTTCTCTAAGACCATCTTGCATTGATATCTTTGACAGATTTCATTGGTACTTAAAGAAGAAAGATGCATGAATGGTCATTTAAAAGGATTTAAACGCATTGGCACATTAATTTTTACATGAATAATAAGTAGTTTCCAAAAGCAATTAACTTACAGTGTACAAGATTTGAATAGAAAAATAGGACTGTGACATCAAAGGGCAAAGCAAATGTGCTGTACATTTTAAACTTTTAATAATATGACTTCTTAAAATAACTTACTTCATTTCCACAGTAGGTAAAGTAATAGTGAAGGTGTTTGTGTACAGCTTGGGTTTGTTTTGCAGTACACCAAGATATGGAACAAAAATATTTTGATGGCAAAGTGCTATTGGTAAAGAACATTTTCAGGCTTTTACAGTGATCAGGTGCTTTTGAATCGAGCTTTCTTGCAGTCAGTTTCTGCATGGAAAATAGTCATATACTGACCACAGCATGTGATTTTCTCCCATGCTGCTGTATGCAGCACTGGGAAGCATTTGTTATTTCTGTAGAGGGCCAAATAGGTAGATCTGGAATTTCTTTTGTTAGTAGGAAGATACTGGTTAATTTATATTCATATTTGTAGGTGGTTTGGCACTTAAATGTTTAGTGTGAATTACTATTGCATATTATATTCAACAGATAAGGACACTTCTTTTTTTTTTGCTTTCTTTGCATGATGTTCAAGTAGTAGTCTTAACATTAACACAGGTTGAATAAATAGATACTGAAGAAGGAAATTAACTGTAGATTTAAAATTAATTCTAGATTTTGGGTTACAGTTCCATTTTGTATATTCAGTTTTGTCTTGGTCTATCAGTATATTTTATTTTAATCTCCAGCTTTAATTTCTTCTGATCATTAGACAGATTATTATTAACAAATTGTCTTCAAATGAAAATAAAGAAAAGCTCTAGAATAATTGTATTTGATTTTTCTGATGATTCCTTCTGGAAGAACCTTCATGGCCAGCTTCTGCTTGTTGTTGATGTTGCAAAGTTTAACACTGTCTGAATAATGATGGTTCAGTAAGTTTTGGTTCTAAAAATACTTTGTGTTTGAAACACCTACTGTAAAGGTACATCTTGAGTGATATGTAAGTGTTGTGCATAAGTTAGATACCTATTGCAGCTTTTGTGTTCAGAACGACCGATGTACATACTTAATATATGGAATATTTTGTTGTTCTGTTTACTACCATTTTTAATTCTAGTAATAGGGAAAATATACTGCAAATCCTAGGCAGCCCAAAAGGTCTTCCTGTTTGACTTTGATCGATAGGTTGCCTTAATCTGATATCAACAATGTTTTCATTTTCTGTATGTGTAAACCAGAAAATGCCTATCAGTTAGCCGAACATATTTCACCTATGAAGACAAAGTCTGTTAAATGAGCCTCTTGACTTCTGTCTCCAATTATTCCTGTGCCATCATCTATTATTTCCAGGAGAGGGCAGCATTTTCCTACATCAGGTACGTGAAGGCACATGCCCTGCTTAGACTGTCAATGTTTCTTGTAATTACTCCCAGTATATTTGTTGCTTGCTTATGAATTAACTTGCATTTATGGAACTAAATCATTCCAATCATTTAATTACACCTGAGGAGCTGAACTATAATTGCTTGCTTCCAACTAGGATCTGATATGGCTTGAGCAGTATTAATTTGGTGTTTACTTTTCTGAGTGCTAAAAGCATTAAAATGATTGTGCAATGGGATTACATTTTACTAATTGCTGGCATTCATTAGCTGGGTAAATGGCGAGGAAGAATGACTGTATATTGTGGAGGGATAAAATTATGGTTTTAAATAGTATATTACTAGGCACATTAAGGCCCTAAGACATGTTTTAAAATACTCCAGAGGTTATTAAATACCATATTTTCTTCATGTCTTGCTATATGAATATCTTATTAAAATACTGCAATTATTATGAACCTTTTTGTGCAATATGTAGGGAAATGGCTTCATTGACAGAAACCTATTTCTTGATATTAATAACCTTCTATATTTTCAGCTAATCCAAAAGTAAATGAGGAACTTAGGAAAAGATTGCCAACTCCAAATCAACACAGTTACACAGAATTGAAAAAGAAGCGTGCAGCTTCATTTGAGAGATGCTTGTAAGGAACTCAGTGTTCTGTGATATGAGGTGAAGTTGTTATTTTCTGTTAAGACCTAAGCACATCAAATCACACGCTTTTTTTTTTTTTTTACATGCACCTTTATAATTAACAACAAATATAAATAAATATTTCCTGAATGCTTAATGTAAATGTTAGTGTCAAATCTGAAGTGTTTGCACAATTATTATACTTTTTTTTAATAACCTCAAAGATAAAAATGAAAACGTCTGCTTTTATGGTGTTGTATAGCAAAAGCATTTATTCTGCTGCTTTGTTAGTTAGAACATAGGTCTTTGGTATAATTTTGTTTAATTGAATTTTAAAATGTGTTGTTTGGGTGTTTAGTTTTTGTTTGTTGTTTTGGGTTTTTTTTAACTCTTAAATTTATCAACACAATGTAAAGTCTGGTATTTTCAAGATCCAGCCACTGCCTCTTCAAGGCATATGTTGTATCTTTTTAATAAAATATAGTTGTGCTTATTTTATATGTTTTCCCTGCTCTGTAGTTAAAGATGAAAAATTGTCCTTTGTACAATACATTTAAAAGAGGTGCTTGAGTAAATAACAACGTTTGTGGTAAGCTTACTTTATCAGCAAGATTGCAAATTTATTTAGATTTCCTTGAGGTATAGTGTATAGCTGAATTTTTAAGGAGAGAGAATATGTTTTAACACTCAAAACATTACCAGATAAACATAACATATTACTGTAGGTCTTATGTTTGAATATTGAGGGTTGTTTCTTGAAGGTCTTTGATTATATTAAATACTACAACTGTGTAATTAACTGTATAGTCTGAAGCAATATGTATGCAAATAATAGGATGGATTATTTAGCTGTTTAGAAAAACCTGCAGATTCAGAGTTGGAGTGGTCATGGGCCACTTTACCTGTATTTTATCCAGGAAAATAAAGCAGGAGAAAGAATGTTGTAAAGTGCATACCACCTTCTGTAATAACTGCCGAAGTGAGCAATCTCATTGCCTCAAGCGGGACCACTCAGTGTGATTTGGGCTGTGCGCAGTAGCGTGTACTTCCAAGAGCAGACTCTAGAACAAGACAACAAACTATTAAGTTTTTCCATTAAGGCATTACATGCAACAGAAAGCTGAACTAAACCACTATAAAAATTAGATGTGTGAAGAAAAAATATTTTACTGAGAAATATAATTTAGCACTGACTGTTAAAACACACAGATTTTATTGTCCTGTTATAAATATTTTTAAATCATTTGTGCTGTAAATTTTCTGTCAAGTGAAGGCAGAGTATAGGTGTGTTATAATGTATTATTTCAAGTTTATTTATCCAGAATTTGCTTTATTTTAGCTCTGAAATCTTCAAGCAAAAACTGGACTCAGTCCTAGATCAAACAAGTTCAGAAGAACAAATGGAAAACTGGTCAAAAGGTAAGGACTTTTAAGATACTAATAAGGAACTTCAGGTGTTGTACCAGTGCTAGGCAGTGACTGGAATGTATTTGTTCTTGCCGATACATGACTGACTTTGGAAGAAAAGAAAAAAAAAAAAAAACCAAACCCACAACCACACACTGTCTTTTAAAAGTATTTGGGGTAACAGGAGAGCAGCTACAGGAATATAAATTATCAGCTTTACTTTTCTTATCTGTGTTATTTAGAAATTTTTTTTATATAACTTTGAGAAGGCTTATTTAAATTCTTAGTCTGTATGTTGCACTTTACTTTCCAACCTTATTTTCTTAATGGGTTAACAACAAATCCAAAGTCTGTCTTAAAGTAACTTTCTTGGATATTCACACCTGGCTAGTAGGATTAAGCCATCTACTAGTATTAACATATTTCTCATTATTACCTCAACTGACTGCAGATAGTAGGGTAGGCTTGGAGGTAAAGGGGATGTTGGTTAACTTGAAATTTCCAGGGTACATGGAGTTTTCATTTCCATCAGGATGGAAAGATCTTTTTGCATTTGGATGACCAAAATTTTCCTCTCAGATACATTCATTTATGTCTCATGGCAGAAACTTTAAAAAAAAGAAAAGGGGCAAAAAGCACTAAGTTTGAGAGCACATTATGTGACTGACTGACTTTACAGAAGAGATTTGTCAGAATGTGGCTTGTGACTAGATAATAATGTGTACACTGAAGAAAGGGAAAGACACAGGAAGGAGACCTTCAGTACATCATTAAAGGGTGGATTTTTTTCCAGTGTCTATGTGTAGGTGAAAAAAAAAAAATGGAATAGGTGTGTCAACATCAAAGATGTCTCCTATATCAGAGCCTGATAGCATCTTGTATATTGCCTTTTTTAGAATTTTATACTATGTATTCTTTCTCAAAAGATAATAAATGTCAAGTTTCTCATGAAGAGTCTGTTGTTTATAAGAAAGAAGAAATACTCCATCTTGGAGATGATACATTTCTTACATATGTAAAGGAATTTATTATTGTACAAAATAAACTGCTGGTAGACCCCTTTTGATTCATGGAATTTTGAGCTGTAACTGAGTGAAGTTAAAAATGTTTTTGAATCATATACTCTGAAAACATAATTACTCATGATAGAGTAACTTAGTGGAGAATTGTATTCTGACAATTTATGCTTTAAATGTGTAATGGCTTAATCAGATCTAGTATTTTTAGACCTTTAGGGGTCAGCATACCCTAAGAATGGTTCAAAAGGTTAACTTGTCCAAAGTAGGCAAGTGAATACCATAAACTGATACTCTGTGAAATATTTCCTGTCTAATTGCTAAAAATGGCGTTCTGCTGCTGCTCACAGATACTTTAAAAACTGGGTAGTTACGGTTTCATGCGTATTATTTTTCTGATGCATTGGGTTAATATTTTCTGCTGTTCAGAACGCTATTTCTTCCAAGCTAAAACTTACATATTTTTATGTCCAATATAAGTTGTTATATAGACAAAAGTAAAATTGTTACACTTTTTTTTTTTAGATCAATCATTAGTAAGTCACAAAATTCTTGGGAAGTTAAAAAAAGGGATTATGAATAAAGCTCATGTCATCATACTGGTTTGGATGAGGAATTTTTTGGGATATTAACAATTCATTTGCATTTTCTTGTCATAAAGATAATAGATAAATTATAGAAACATAATGTTTGATATGTTTCCTTGGTAGACATTCTGGTGCATTTTCTCACTGAACTACTAAATCAAAGCAACTTTTAATCTTCTGTTTAAATGTCTATGTTGAAGTGTATACCATTTTGTGTTCTGCTTGCTTTGTCATCTGTGGTATCTTTCCTTTTTGCAACTGGTACTGTACTGTGTCTAGTTGTTCCTTGCTTGTAACCTGGAAGTTTAAAAGCTGTTTTTAGAAAAACCTTATAATGATTTATAATTTTTTTTCTAACATACTGAAATATTGGAGATTAAATTATTTGTCAAGATATAAGGATGGTAAAACACATCTGAGATTAAATTTGGCTGATTAGATGAAAATTCAGTCAAGCAAAGAGAATTTAAAAAAAAAAAAAAACAGCAAAAATGTTAGGTACAGAGAAGTGATAGGTTTATGGTAGTTATGTGGGATAATATGTAACCTGTTAATGTTATAAAGTAAAATACTTGAAAGAAAGGTAGTGTTTAAGAAGAGTGTATCTGAAATGTTTGATAGTTAAGATTTTCTTTTTAACTTTCAGTTTGTTTGGAACATAATATCGCTGTGTGGATTGAAGACATTTGTCTGTCTCTGTTCTGGTATATTAGGAAGAGTTAAAGAACAGTCAGTGCACAAGGCTTATTATTTTGGGTTTGTGTCTAATTTAAATGTACTATTTATCTCGACAATACCTAGTTTTTAGTAGGAGGATAGCAACTTTTTTCATTTCTAAGAATACTTGAGAGAATGTGTCAGGAGCATTGGCATCGGGCCAGTGAAGATTCTCTAACTTCCAAATGAAAAATGTTCAGGATCCAAGCTAGAAAGTCTAGGATGGTAGTCCATTATAAAAATAAAGTTGTATTGGCAAATAGGTGCATATCTTTGCATTGCGGTGGTGGTGGAGGAAGCATGTTGCACCTGGGTGGAGATCTTACTTTAGCAGGGTTTACATGCATGACAAAAACTGCACAAACATTAATACTGTGAAAACACAAGAGGGAACCTAAAACTGGGTGCTTGTCATACTTACATGTACATTCAGGACTTAATATGTCAATTTTTGAAAAGAGTTTGCGGGATAGGAAGGTGGTGAGTGTGCAAATACTGGTGTTAAATTTGTCTCATTTGACTTATACTATGTACTGTGTTTAAATAGGTGCAGCTATGGATTCTGTATTGTATAGTCTTTCACTATTGTAATGTTTTTGCTTGTGTCATATTTCATAGCATCTATGATTTTTAAGGACACCGCAGAAATTAGGTGAAGTTTTAGAATATCAAGTACTGTTTGGTCTGTTTTGACAACAAAATTATAATTTTACTGACTCCAATATGAAAAGCAATTGTATAATTATTTTTTGGAATTTCCTAAAACAAGGTAGTAGATTGATTATTTTTAATGGCAAAGTGGTTTGCTTCCATGAAAGGTGTTATTATATTTTTCAAGCATAGAAATATATATACATATATTTGTAAACCACTACTTAAAGCACATATTGAAATATAAGCCAATGAACCAATTTCACCTGTAAGAATTTGATGTCAGCTTTTAGTTATGATTCATGTAGGTGCTTTCACTGTCATTTGTTATTCTTGAAAAGAATGTTTGTGTGGCTTGTAAAAAACACTTTAAAATTGTGTATCTGGAAACTGTAGTTCAGAGGAGACTCTAGCTTTAAAGAGATGTGATAATGTAGATTGGAACAGAACTGCAGAATCAGCTTGTGCAGGGAAATTTGAAAAGTTAGTGTTTTATCTGGGGGTGAACTGTTGTTTTCCAGTCTTGCTCCCTTCAGGAAAAGTAGAAAACAGATACACAAACCTGATGAACAAGTTGCGTATATATAGTTGGTCAGACGCTTATGTGATAAGTGATAAGCTTATGCATCGACAGTTGTCTTAATTGCATTGTGTGTTTGTGCATGCATTGGTCTTTCATGAATGCATGGTGCTTACAGTTAAGAATCTGGCCATAGCTTTCCTTGTATTGTCATGGTCATGATGCGTATATGCTAATGTATTGCTTACAAAAATATTTTTTAGTTCTTCTGCTGTGTAGTGAATAATATTGAGGAAATAAAGCCTCTCTAGAAATATTTTTTTAATATTTACTTCCATTTATAACATTAGGACATTTATTGTCAGCTATCCCTTTTACATTCGTTGTAATTGAGGCAATGTACAGTCATATGCATAGGTTAAGTAAAATGAATCACCTTTTTTTGCTAACTTCCTAGAAATGAAACTCCTGTTCCTCACCATGTATTTGTAGACTATTTTATTAAGAGTAGTAAGTTTTTTCTAGTTGTGTAATGATTTTAATATACTTTTTTGTGGGTTTGGTTTTGTAATAGTAATCACAAGGACTTTTTGTCTGGAATTACTATTGTGTGATTTTAACACACGTACACACATGCATAAAGATGAAGGGATGAAAAAAGCTTTGAGAGTAATGTGATGTTGTAAAGATTTTTCATCTCACGCTCTAGCTAGGTCAAAAATCAACTAACTGTAAAGGTGCTACTCCCCTTCCTCCAGAATACACCCATTATAGCTATAAACACTCTAAAGCAAATCTGAAGCCCTTCCTCCAAGGCTGTAGTAGAGGCAGAATAAACCATACTTGTCATATGGAAGTCTGTTTCTTCTTTTACATGCCTCAACAAGAGATACTGTGAGCCTGTTCTTCCTCTCCTTCCCTCTTTTAGCAATAAGGAGTGCTGTTTACCTAGGAAAGAAAGAAGACCTGGATATTGCATGGGCGTGTATGCAAAAGAATCGACGTGATATGCAGAGAGGCATTCTTCATGCATGTGGCTCAATTGATTAGTGTCTTCCATGTGTGTTGTGCTTTCAGCATTGAAATAGCTGTGTGCTAGCTGTCAGAGATCCTGCAAAGTGGCAAGGATAGTTGCAGGTTTCTCTGCACAGTATAGGAGGCAGAAGAGAGGCTGAGAGGCTGAATTTGCATGAGTCAAACATAGAAAGAGTGGCTAGTAACTGTTGAGCAACATTAAGTACAGAAGATGAAGAAAACATCTTGTATGGAAAAAGAGAGAATAGTGTGCCGTGACTTAGAAGATAAAAAGGAGCTAATGATAACTGAATAGTCATCAAATACTGTCTGGTCTTCCCCATAAATATAATCACCCTTTCATGTGTATAGATTATCATCTCTCCATTTTCCATCCCATTTCTTTCCTTGTATGTTTTGAATGGTAAAATACAGTGCATTTCTGGCCAGGCTGCATGCAGAAAGACTCCTTGTCAGAAGCACAATGAAGTATCCAGTATCTGCCTGACTCATTGGAGTGTTGTGAATATGATTTTGTTAGACCCATTCCAGTACGCTGAAAATGTGTAGTGCCTTATCTGCACTGAGTACTGCAAGCACTAAAGATAGGGAGAATGCACACCTTGAAGTGTTGCACTTTGAATCACACAAGTGCAGCTAACTTCAGAATGTCTTGAAATATGCTTCAGGGAGAACAGCACTTATTACCACAGTAATTTTTATGTAGTGCTTTAGAAGACCTAGCACAAGTGCAAGAAGAATTTGGTTATTTTCTTCTTTAGAAACCTTCATTGCTTCTATTTTAATAACAACTAGAATGAAGCTTAAGTTCAGAGCAAAGATATAACAAAAAAAACTTATTAAAAAAGGGTTCTCCAGGGAGTGCATTGGTGACTCTTATCTGAGAGTTCACCTGCATCTTCAGTAGACCATTTACTCAGAGTAAAGTGTGCGTGGGCAAGATGTCTTACTGGCACTTTATGCAGAGTGACCTTTCTTTTATGTTGGACACTTAAAATGACAATATTTTTCTTTGGTTCTAAAGCTGTAGTTTTCTGGGGTTTTGTTTAGAACTCTAATTCAGCAAAGCCTTAGTTGTTGGTTGGCAATAGGGGAAGTTTAGTACATTTGGATAAGAGAATTTTCACTATAATTAATGGGCATCAGGAAACATGACCCTGCCTAGATAAAAGGGAGTTCTGGATCATTAAGATTTAGATAATGGAAAGGGTTATATGTGAAAAGCAATTGTCTGGTATGACAATAGCAAAAGAGAAATGAGGTGGGAAGGTTTACTTTGTTTTTAGCTGGTTTAGAAAATATAAACACAGCATGCTTAGTAAAACCCTAGCAGACACTATGTTTGGAAATTATGTAATAACTCCATATAGGCTGTAATGATATCCTGAAACCCTGTATTTAAACTAACCTGAATTACAATGAGAGATAAACAGAATATTTACCCATCCCTTATGAGCTGCTGCTGATATGTAAATTTATTCTTCTACTTTGCACAAATATACTTTTGAGCTACTGCTTAAACACTTCAAGGTCCTTAGCCAAACAGTTTTAATGATGCCTCCAGTATTATGAAAGTGTGACATTTGATGAATGCCTTGTATAGTTGTGATATCGGGGAAAGTGTAAACAAAAAACGCACATCAAGTCATCGTGCAACACCTAGATAATTTATAATTTTACTGTTTATATCCATCTTGACATTTTTTATCTGCCAAAGGCAGGTTTCATTTGGAATCTTAATCTGAGATTTATTTGGTGGATCTGGAAATCATAGCTAGAGTTCCCACAGGAAATGGTCCATCTACCAACAGATTAAATGGCAGTCCTGCAGTTGTTAAGGGAGCTCTGCATTTAACACACATGCATACTCATTCAGTCAGCACTGTGGAGAAAAATTAAAGTAGTAACCCAGGTTTAGGAACAATGTAGCTAAAAAGTCCCATATTTGCTGAATGACAAAGGGTTATATAGCAGCATTTCATTTTATTATTCGTGCTTGAATTTCTTGTTTGCTTTGTTGAGTCTGCTGACGAATACTAATAAATGCCTGCAACAATCCAGACGAGAGATGCCTGGCAACAAAGCTATGCGGTGGACCTCCCTGATCTTCTCCAGTTCACAACCTGACCTTTTGAAAAATTGGCTGGGCTAAGCTGCAGAATTTGGGTGTAATGGTTATTGTTAACTCCAGCTTTAGGATTTATTAATTTGTGTGATCAAGACTTACCTATACTTCAAAGTTTCAAAAGACCAAACACAATCATCCATCCATTAGAACTAACATTGTGTTTCAGTGAATCCCACTTAGTATCTGCCTAGAGATTCTGCTGTTTTGATGCATTCGGAATATAAAAATGCTTTTTCAAGTGTGTGACCAATGCAATGAAAATCTGGTGTCTTCTCAGAGACTAATGTTTTAAAATAACAATATGTTAATGAATTGCAAACGGAGAGTGGAATGCCAAAGGAAATGTCTGATATTTGCACATTAATAAATGCATCACGATTAAGTGCAGTGAATACCAAAATAATGATTTGCCATGTATTTTAAAGACTTAGATGCATTTTTCTATTTTAAATATTCACCAGTTTGTATGTAATTGCTGTTTAGATGCAAAATAGGAGGGCAAAAGACTTGGTGAAAGAGGCAGGCGAGGGAAACATCATTACTAAAATAATTAGAATTCTTGGAGAATTGTAAAAAAATTGCCTTTGCCAGAATAACTCCAACTGTTCATAATGTCCTTCTCAATTTATTTCTTTATGAAGGGTGTTGCTAGAGTTCCACACAAGTACAGGTGAATAAAGAAGCATTCAAAGTAACACAGATGTCCCCCCACTTAAACTGCTAACACAGAATGAAGTCACTGTTCTCTTTAGATTCCTTTAAGGAATAAAAAAATGAATGATTAAACTTCTGAGTTTTGTCTGTGTTTTAGCAGACAAAATATTTTCAAGCCTGGCTTTTTTTTTTTTTTGGTGTGTGTGTCGTGGGATATAGAGCAAACTTAAGACATTAATGCAAAATAGAACTTTAGTTACTGTTCAATTTCAGAGAACTTTCTCAACAAAGTTACAATAAGAATATATTGTTCTCTTTGATCATGAATTTGGGCAACTTAAATGCTTAGCTGTAGCCAGAGATGGAGTACTTGAATTGTATTGTTCTGTCAACCTGACTGACTTCTAAAACAGTTTTAATTGGTTGGAAGTTCTCTGTATTAGAACAATAGTCAATGTAAAAAAAAAAAAGTTATTTAATTTCTTCTGCCTACTACTGAAATTACAGGAAGCTTGTATATACTGTACAGTGAATGTCTGTCTTCTAATACAGAAATAATGTAGTCTTTTATGATAATAATTTTCATTCACATGACAGAGTGTGGAAGGATACCAGTTTAGTTTTGAAATGTCTCTAAATTTTTGACTGTGTAAATGTTACTTTATCATTCATAAGTAAAAATGGTATTTTTTTTCTTGAAGTCCAATTGAAATGAGTTGCTAAAGCCTCTCTGACAGAAGAGAGAAGAACTTGAGGGGTCCCTGCTGAGGAGACAGGAGCTTGTACTTCTGCAGTTTTACTTCTGCCATGGCTTGCTCAATGACCTCGATCCAGTTTCTTTGTTGCTGTGTGCCTCAGTGTTGATGGCTATAAAGTTACTGTTACAGTACTTATGCATCCTTCATAAAATACCTGTGAGAGCTTCCAGAAAATGTTGTTTTCAAGGCTTATTTCAGTGAACCTCATTTGTTTCTTGAAGAGCAGATATCTCAGTGTAAAATCCGGGACCTTTCTGAGTAAGAGTTACTTAAAAAGTAAATTGATAGTCCTCATTCTTCTGAGTTGACCCACGGTGCTCTCAGCAGGGTCCATAGTTACATATCACTGGGGCACTAACCATACAATGCATCTATGCGGTGATTTCCTCTTCGTTACTGCCAAGGGCTTGGCTGGTTATATGTGGCATTTTTGCTGGGCAGAACACCAAGAAATAAAAGGAATTAGCTTTGTGTTACAAAACTACTCTGAGCTCAGTCTTCACTTGTTATCAGCTTCCTGTGACTGCCATTCTGCTGTGCTACAGAAGTGAGTTAGTGAGATGTTAAGAGGCCTACTGAATTATCATCTTAAAGTTTGCCCAGTTTTCTTTAAACGTTAGGAAGTGTGTCATGAAAAGACAACCATTTCCTGTTGTAGGTTATTGGTTCTCAGTGTACTGTGCTGCACTGAAGGGGCCTAAATAATTGATAAATTAAGTAAATCTGTAGTAAGTCCAAAGTTGCACTCTTTCTTGTTTGTTTGGGGTTTTTTGGAGAAAATGTATATTGATCTTGTACTTTTTGTACTGAGTTTTTGTAGTTGTTTTCCACAAACAGGAATTACTTTCTTCTTGAAAATGAAGTGTAATAATTTTTTGGAATTAACTCTGAAAACTTGTTTGCAGATTGTGAGAAAGATAAAATAGTGAGGAAAAAGTCAAAAATCACAAGCACCCTTTGAGATGTGCGTGTAAATCATGTACATTGCACCTGTGTCAACTCAAAAATGAATGAAAAAGGAAATCACAGGCATTCTGAAAATGCATAAAACCTAAACCAACTCTTTTCTTTCCACTTATGCCAGGATCAGATTTCTTCCACCAGCCTTATTTTCTTTCTTTGCATATTTATGCCTTAAAATCCTTAAATTTTGGGTTCCCACTAATTTTCAGGATTTATGCCTTTTAATCATTCAGTCAGGGGTGAACTGTTGAGCAATCTGAGTCTTTCACAGTCATTCTGTTTGATAGAAGTTCCAGTAGTTATACAACAGAGTGAATGAATGTTTGTCTTTGTCAAAAGGCTGACTCATCATTTTCATCTCATGAAGGAATATTCAGTCATAATACTAATTTCATTTGCATAGCTAGAAAAGTTAGTGGCTATGAGGTTCAAATTTTCAGTTAGACTTAAATATTTAATTTTTATATATCTAAGAATTCAAGTCCAGTGGCATTAGATGTTAAGAACTTAAGACAATTCCATAATCCATTGTTCACATGAAGCTATTAAAATTGCTTTTTATTAATGTAGCAACTGTCTTTTCCTAACAGCTTGTTAGAACACTTGCAAGTGTGTGTGCGTTGTCATACACATATGCCCAAAAATTATCTTTTCAGAAATATTTGTAAAATTATTAACCCAAAAAAATCTATATAATTAGAAAGTCAATAATAAAGAATAGCAATTAGTCTAGTGAAAGTAAAAAGGTGATGTTCTCAAGTAATGCTCTTACACACTTGACAGTTGCTGTAGCAAGTTGAGGTAGCTGTGTGGTTTGCAGGTAGGGGTAAGAGCAAGTATTTTTAAGCTGTAGTAAGTGTGCCCTTCCAGTGGGAATAGGTTAGTTTAGTATAGGAGTGCGGTGGCTCTTTGATAGTTTTTTTGATAGTGAATATTCCTTCTTAGTGTTTGAAATTCAGGTTTTGGTATTATACAAACAAAACAAAAAAAAAAACCCCATAGAAATTGAAGCTGTATTGTCATTTAGGCTGAGAAGAAAAGATGCACGATTAACAATAAACTAAAGTTTGTCAATCACCGAATTTTGGGACTTTTAGTAACTGAGGTTGCAGTTAGTTCTTCAAATGTACCACAGTGTTTTGTTCTGCATTTTTTCAAATGTTTTTAATCTGACAGTGTCACATAGGAAGAGTGAGCTACTGAGTTTGCAGTCAGCTTTGCTCATGCTCCCACCATGTGTATGGCTCATTCTCTTCCTTCCTCGTTTTGCTTTTTCTCCTGTTCTGCCTCTTACTACCACCCCTCTAGGGGTTCATTCATGCAGTCTTTTGCAGACAGATGAGAAGGTCCTTTGTCTGTGCTATAGACCAGCTTAAAACAAATACTAAGTAGCTATAGGTAGCAAGTAGTAAGTACTATGACACTTGAAGCTGGTTTGAAACACCAAGGGCTTCCAGCGTCCCCATACTCATCTGCAAGCAGATCTGTAGCCAGCAGTGTATTTTGCAGTGCTGTGTGCATGTTCTGTTGGGTTTTGTTTGTTCTCCTTTATTGTTATTCCATGGAGATTCCCTGCAAACCTCTGAGCTGATCAGTGCAATTTGGCTAGTGGGGTGCTGAAAGACTACAAACAGGGGGAAGGAGGTGCCCACCCAGCTTCTGCTGGATGGTGGGACTGCTGAATATGCTGAGCAGTATAGCAAGGGAAGCTGCTGCCTCCTTAGCCTCTGGGGTGAATCTGCACCTTCTGTGCACTTATGTTTTCAGCACTTCTTTCCATATTACAAGTGTCAGTACAGGATTCTCTCATGCTGTGCTTTCCCTGATCTCAATGCCAATCTCCTACTTCTAAAAAGAAGCTATGAGAAATAGTGGCTGCCTGCAAAATGTGTTAGGTTCAATGTTTTTACTTCACTTTTTAACCACTCCCAGCTTAACAACATTGAATTCTTTTCTGCCTTTCCTATTTCAAGCCATGACAGCATTATCTTCCCCTTACGTCACTCACAATCAATTCCCAGCTTTAATTCCAGGGTCTTTATATTCCTTCTTCCTAACATTTGCTTTTCTTTCCTTCAATGTGAACAAGCTATTCATTCAAAATAAATACATACAGAAGATCAGCTTCTCCCTATAGTGAAATATTAAGCTGGGCTACTGAACTTGTTCTATTTTATATGGAAAATAAGTTGTTTAGTATACTCGGGAACCAGAATCATTGGTGGTGATGCCACTTAATGAAAACTGCAGCATTTTTCCCAAAGCTTGCAAGGCTGTTTTACCCTTTCTCTGATGTTCCTTGTGCAGCCTGATTATTGCAAATGCTACGTACTCCCCAGTGTGTCTCTGCAGCATTGGTAATTAGTGCACAATACAATTTGCAGGAGGCATGAGGAAAAGCACTGAAGTGCATTGATTAATATTGCCACTTAGTTTAACAGGAAGACAGGCCTTGGTACATAGTAGCTTAAATTTCGTGGGGTGGGGGTCATGGGCTAGATGGAGAATAAAGTGGTTTTAAAAATACAAAAATCCTCATGCCCATTGATTTGACGGTGGTCAAAATGTCTTCCCCAAAGCATTCTACTGACAGATTTAGCATGTTGGCCAAAAAAATGCATTGCAGCTGTATGAAACAAGTAAAAACTCCTAACCTTCATGCCCTTGGGCAGAGTGCTTCCAAGTCTGAGAGGAGGAGGCTGCCATTATCTTCTCTCTTGCAAAACCAGTAGGGGAAAAAAATAGATCCTCTGTGTTTCAACTAACCTTTCCAGGAATGCCACTTACAGGCTTGCTGCGATGCTGCTTAGTCTTACCCATGTGCTTGAGGGAATTGAATCTGGATGAAAAGGTGTGCTGCAAACATAAGTTGCTTAAAGAAGCAGCATTAGCATTAATAGATGCCAACGCAGATCTAGTCCCATTCTAAATTCTTTTTTTTCTCCAGCTGCTGTAACTTAGTTGAATGCATAAAAATCTGTATCTTGACATGGCCTAAGGATTTAGCCTGAAGTTCAGCTGCTAATGCAGATGTTTACTTCATCATGCAGACATGTTTACCTCATGATGTTTAAAAAAAAAAAAAAAAAAATCTGCCTGCTGACTTGATGTGTCATCTAGAAAGCTTTGCTGCTTTTTGGGAGCTCATATTCAGGATGTTACAGAGAGGCTGCTGAGGCTCATCTGACCCTCTGTTAGCCCCTGCTGCTATTCCACATAGGCACCAGTGATACCGTTGGGGTGACCTGAGAAGTATGACTATATGTGACTATAAATGTGACTATATGGCTCTGGGGGGATGATCAAGGGTGTGGGAACCCAGGTGGTGTTATCCTTGATCCTGCCAGTAAGAGGGAAGGGCATGGAGGAAGATTGGGTGAAGGAGATGAGGTCATCTTCAGACAACTGGAAGAATCCACAGGTCCTGGTCCTCATGGAGGACTACAATGATACTGATGATCTGCTGGCAGGACAACAGCAGGGCACAAGTGATCTGGGAGATTTCTGGTGTCTGCTGACAACTTCCTGAAACAAATGATTGAAGTGCCCACAAGGAGGGGTGCTCTGCTGGACCTGATACGTACAAACAAGGATGAACTGGTTGTGGATGTCAAAGTCAAGGGGCAGCCTTGGCTGGAGTTACCATGAGGTGGTGGTGGTGTTCAGGATCTTCAGAAGAAAGAGCAGGACAAAAAGCAGGACCTCAGCTGTGGACTTCAGGAGAATAGACTTTGGCCTCCTCGGAGATCTGCTTGGAAGAATCGTGTAGATTACAGTGCTGGAGAGAAGAGGAATCCAAGAGAACTTGTTGATATTCAAGGATCACCTCATCCAAGCTCAAAGATGGTCTATCCTGACAAGCAGGACATAAAGCGTGGATCAAGCAGCATGTTGTTCTCCTTGACTTTGATAAGGCTTTGGACTCTGTGTCCCATAACATCCTAATAGAGAAGCCAAGTATGGATTAAATAAATGTAAACGGCGAGGTCGATTGAAAACTGGCTGAATGTCTGTGCCCATGTGGTGGTGATCTGTTGTACAAAGTCCAGTAGGAGGCAAGTTACTAGCAGTTTACTCCCAGAGTAAAAAATTGATCTAATCCTTTTCAATGACTTTATTAATGATCTGCATGATGGAGCAGAGTATACCTTCAGCAAGTTTGCTGCGAAAACTGCGAGGAGTAGTTGATACACCAGATACTTATGCTGCTATTCAGAGGGAAAAACTTATTCAGTTGATTGCTCTTATGCTAAAAGGGATAGAATCCCTTTTTCTATTCATCCCAGTGTAACTGTGGTAGCTAATGTCATCTAATCTTAACATTCTGGACAGAGGTTTTTCTTCCCCAGCTTTCATATAGGAGAGTGCAGTAATGCTAAACAAGGAACAAAGGTTCATGGCAATACAGTTACTGGTTATTGCAACAGATATGTTGTGCTTGAATTCTTTCACAGAATGCAACATGCTTCACCTGAGGCACTTCAAATATATATGGCTTATAGAAAATGTTGATGCCCTAGAAGAGAAGGGGAAGAAAAGTTGTTATGACAAGTGAAGCGTTGCACTTCCTCTTCAGTGTGTGAAAGCATAACTTGCAACTATATATATATACAGATCGCTGCATCTGAAATGGGAGAAGTGGATAGGGTGATGTTTGGTAGGTCTTTATGGAAAACACATCTCATCCAAGTGTATGCCTCCCTATAAAAAGTTTTACAAGTATTGAAACTCCAACTAAGTTAGTTTTCAGGTAGTACTAGCTGGAGAGGATTCTGAATTTTGCCCTTATGTGTTGCCTCGCCCAAGATGAGGCAGATTCTTAGAGTATGCATAGTGAATTTTTTAATGCCTGTTTCTATAGTGAGCCTTGCTTCTTATTGTAAGGTGGAACAAGAGGATGAGTCCAGTTTTAAAACATAGCAGCATTTAAAAGGAAACATCTACTCAAAAACCTGCAGGATTTCAAGCCAGTGAACACCAGCACATACATTTGCTGAAAGAATCCAAGTGGCTGTGGGCTGCATTCAATTTATGCGTTAGGTGTGAAATGATATGAGGAACACATTTTAATCACAGTACTGAAACTAGTATTAGGTTATACTTGTTAATGAATTATTTAGCAAGTTATGATCACCACGTGTTTGTTACTGCTTAGAAACAAAGATTCTGATACACTGTTGACTGTTGTTCCTCTAGTACAAAAATCAGTGGTTCTGGTTTAGAGGAATGGTGAGAGTGGATTCAGGTGGCTTTGTGCTGAAGTAGATAAAGAGAATACAGATAAGCAGCAGGTACAATAATTTTTTCCTCAAGGTAACATAGCTTTGTATGGGAACTTGCTAAACTGACTCCAACCAATCCACAAGTCATCCCTCTGTGCCCTTGGGATGCTTCCTGTGCCATTGGCTGTGTCTTTCCTTCTTCAAGGAAAGAGTAATCTATTGCAATAGATTTTAGAGACAGTCTTCAGTATTTTGGACTTGGAATCTGTGGCTTTTATGTCTTACATGCAGCATGATACCTTGATACTGATTGATGTGTATTTTGGGGCTATTTGTAGATGATTGCAACTGTATAGACAGTTTCTTATTATTTTGAAGAGTATAAATTGTATCAAAAAATACATACCATATGATTTATCCAAAATGTTTGGAAACACTAAGTTTATTAAATAAGTAAAAGCTCTGGTGTTTATTCTGTGCTAATCTAAATGAAAGAATGAATATGTGCACTTTTTTCCATTTCAGCTTTTTTAGGTTTCTTCCTCCTCATTTTTTAATACAGTTCTATAATTAAAACTTACCTTGTTCTTATTTTATGAAAGAACATTCATGGTATGTAGATCTTTCTTTTATTTAAATACTCTGATATCAGAAATATGTCCTAAATATATCTAGTAGCCAAGCTTGAGAGAACTATCACGCTCAACAGTTTAATTAGATAATTTTTCCCTTTGGCACAATTTGTGCTTGGCATTCTTCAAGTTCTTTAATTGTATGAGCCTGAACCTTACACTCTCCAGGAGTGAATAATGGGGCCTTAGATTTGTTATTGCTAATTACAGCTTGCTGATATTCCTTTTGTAGCCAAAATGGATTTGAAAAAGACCTCAATATAAGTAAGAGCCTAGTTCACAACCTGCAGATTTCCCTGTCTACAGCAGAAATTCATTGTGTCTCACTGGGCTAAAGCTGAGTTTACAGAAGATAAGTAGATAATTTCCTAGGGTCAGCATTATTTTAAGCAGTCATTTAAGGGGAAGAGGGATTAGGAAATGGTGATGAATTTTTGAGGTTTCCATGAGAAAAATACAGTAAATAGGTCGTAACTCCTACATCTGTGCTCTAGGTTCCTTAGTGGGATGAGGAAGCTCTGAATCTGAAACTAGAGTACTTTCTGCTTTCTGCTACAAATAAGAATATAGCAAGCCATTTTTGAATGAGAAATCTCAAGTTTGTGCTTCTTTCTCCAAATGAAAAAATGTGTTTGCTTCTATTTCCAATTAGAAACACATATCCTGGAACAGAAGAAAGAAGACTTTGGTGCTGAATTTCAGTTTCATGAGAATTCTCAGAAAAACCCATTCATCCAGGCAGAAACTGAAGCACTGAAACTTCCAGATTTTCCAGTAACCAGTCAAAGAGGAAGAGCCCCAAATGATTGTAATTCCAGTCCTGAAGAATCAAGGTAAAACAAAATACCCCTGTATATAGTTTTTCTAGATTCAAATTATGGATGATATACATATGGATTTTTGGATAAAGGTAGGGAAGTTTACTTCCCAACTGAGAATCAGTAAGTCAGCTTTTTACTCAGACATACCTTATCTGCCCTTCTTTCAGTGTGGAATGCAGCATTTCACCACTGCATTCTCTAGCACTGATAAAAAATACGATCATGGCAATGGCTTATGTGACACACTGGGTATTTTAATGATGGTGATCTCTACAGAGAATTTTTAAAATGCATACTGAACAGAATTAGAAAAGATAATCTAAAGGTCTAGTAGTATTTGTGGCTTTACACAACAAGCCAAGCACAGTGTACTCTAAGTATCATGAGTGAGTAGGAAGCAGGAACGAAGCAGGGTGAAAGTGAGTAGGAAACAGGAATAAAGCAGCTAGGAAGCAGGAATAAAGCAGGGTGAAGTCCAGATGAAGTTGAAAGAGTGAAGATGAGAAGTTGTAATACCTTGTAGGCAGTCTGTGGTAGGCATCTGGAGAAGGGAAAATATGGTTGAAAAGTGTAATACAAACTCTAAAGATTTAATTCTGTCACTACTTTTGGTCATTTATTGTCATTAATTTCCATACTGAGCTATGGCCTTCTACTGCAGTCTTAAGAAACATATACACTTATGCACTATGTGTCATAATATATAAAGGTAAACCCAACTGACTTGGGAACATGCTACTGGTTTTGAGCAACGCAGGCATTCTGAAGCCCAAGTCTTAACTGAGAGTGACAGATTTGGTTTTGAGAATGGGATCAAGGCTGGAGAGCCCTGTGATGTACTTTTGAAAAATATACTCTAATTCGTCACGTCTGGCAGATTCCACACCTGGTTTTGTCATCTTTAGTATGATCTAGTGGTGACCTATTGGGCCAAAACCAGTCCATAGTCCTTTTCCATCTGTCGTCTTGCCTTTTTTTGCATTAGGGCCTGAGATACAGTTAGGGCAATGCATCCTGCACTAGAAGCCAAGTATAAATCTGAGTGGTTAAGTACAGCCCAGCACAGTCAGCCAAAGGCTGTTGTTCCTGCCCTTCACCAGTGCCGCTTGCACTGGGAATCAGGCTGCTCTTGAACGCTGAGGTTAACCTCCCACAGTAGTCAGCATGTTGAACCATCTCACCTGCAAATACTAGGCCAAAAACTCATTGGGTTAGAGACTATATAAACTGCATAAAATCTGTCCTTCCCCAAACAGATTGCAATCAGAATATAAAATGAGAAAATATCTTCGTGCAGAATGACCCAGGAAATGTTGAGTCAATGTTGATTTGCATTGTAAATTATGGTCTTAGTGTACCATCAATGTGACTTGAAATGTTGAATGAAAACATCAAGTTTTCTTTTAGACATCAGGAAGAAAATGTTTGTAGGATTTAAAGATGATGATGAGGTATATTCAAACTTGTTCATGGGAAGCATCTCCTGAGCATGGAAAATGCACAAAAAAAGCTTGAGGTTTGTAATGTCTGGGCAGTAGTATCCAGATGCATCTATCACCTACAGTCCAAAACAATGCTAAATGAAATTTGCTAACAGAGCAAAGATGGAATAGTCTTTGAAGGATCTTGAAAGTGAAGACAGGCAGTTTAAGCACTCTTCCACCCCATATATAGTGTAATACACCAAGTAAGTACTTTTTTGATGTGATTCTTCCTGCTGTCTATGTTTGATGTGCTTTTGGTTGCACCATAGTTTACCTGCAGAGTACAGACCTTAACTTCCTTCTGAAAGAACCATAGAGAAAATAAATCCAATGGAAGCAGGTGAAGAAAGGGGAGACTGAGTACAAACAGCAGTCTACCTAAAAGAATGACTCTTAGGAGCAACAGATAGCTTTCCTTTTCTTTCTAGGATGTTAATTACACATAATGAAAGTAATGTGTACAGTAGAAACAGTAGTTCAGAAGGTATAGCTTTTCTGTGGTTACCTCTTATGACTCATTGGCTGTGAAGCCTATAAACAGAAAATGCTTAGAGGAAGTGAATGGTAAAAATATTTGCTAATCCCCCTTCTAATCCATTCATCTACTGATTTTGCTACCATCTTACAAGTGAGATCTGAGTTGTTTGTGAGTTCTGAGTTATCTATGAGTATCAACGGATAGCCAAGGAGTTTTATAAAAGTCTTACCTTGAGACAGAATTTTTCTGGTCTTGTCTTGGCTAAATAAGTTATCTTAAAACTCTGTGAGTGATATACAGTATGGAATTCCTGTTGACAGTTATAATATTTAGAATAACACTGTCATTTTACACATTTCTTCAAGATGAACTTCTAGATCTTGTTTTCTGGATATTCTCATTTCAGTTCATGTGGAATTGCCTGTCCTACTGAAAAATTAGGTTTCTTTTAACCTAAGCATCAATTTGATACCCAAATGTTTCATTACTTTGTCGCTCTGTGTTAGGCACAGATTTTTAATGCTTGCTTACCTTAAGCACTTTCTGTTTATAGTTTTTATAGCCACTTTATATTCATCTGATTTGTGCCTTAGTACAGTAATATATATATTTACTATTCCAGATTTATAGATTTTTTTCAGAACTACAGATTTAAGAAGTGATAGAAGGACATTGCTTTTACTGTCTATTTAATACATTTGCAATGGTTAACAAGTTTTGATAATTCGTGTATTTTGTTTTGGGGAGGAAAGGGGAGGAACTGGTTTTACATTATTTTTCTTTCTTTTCCCCTCTGAAATGCAGCACTGTAGAAAGAAAGGCTAACAGGATGTTCCCTGAATTTGTATCCTCATGGAAGGATGCTGCAGATTTAGATGGAAAAACAGAAACAGCATTCCTTTTAAAAGAATTGGACACTCTGAGAGCCAAAAATAAAAAGGTACAATTGAGATATTCAGCTCACAGTATTTGCTCTTTTATAGTTGTCTTACAAAACATACATTTTAAACTGTTCCTAATTTAGTTTTGTTATTTATTTTAGTGCACCAATCAATAGCTCTCTTGTCATTTTGGATTCTTAGTATCTGCTTAGCAACTGCTTCTCTGAAATAAAAAAAAAACTTTTATCCTACCCTTTGACCTTTTTAATCAGTGACATAGGTTCTTGCACCATGGATGAAAACCAAGGAGGACCAAAAGCAAGGCCAGGATTTCATTAATAGAATCTGAGTTCGTGCTTCTGTGCATGTGGTCCAGATAATGAACGTGCCCTGATACCTCCTCTTTGATGAGGGGAAGAAAATTCCATCGTACTCGCACACTGCTTTGCTTCTGGTGTTAGTAGCAGTTGCATGCACCTAAAGAACAGAAAAGTTTATAGTCTTTCCATGAAGTGTCTGAATATTCAGTGGCAAGCTCAGATATCTGTCCAAGAGCAGATTTAGTGGATTCCCAGTTAAAATGAAGGCCTCAACGTCTGAAAGAATACCAATTTTCTATCTGGTGATACACATGAAAAATTATGCATTTACACCACAGACTCTTCAGGCTGTGATGTCAGTACTCTCAATAGTAAATAGGCTATTCATGCAGACACCACCTGCATTATATTCCATGTAATTCTGAACTTCCTTAGCAAGAAGGACCACAGCTGGTAATATGTGAAGAGAATCCCAAGTGAAAAGAGTGACACACACATTGCTGCCTGTCTTGCAGAGCAAGATAGGGCATATGATAAAAAAAATATTTTTAACATTTGTCCTTTAAATAACTTGAACTTCTGTTGTATTACATAGTGTTTGTATTTTGGGGATAAGAAATTATTGTTTAAAATTTTGTTGTGGTTAGAAGAGGTGGTTCACTGTTTCAGCCAGGTAAGAATCTTACTGTCCATTTGTTCAATTCAGCTTCAAGATAAGCTGTCTGAAAAGGACAAGGAGCTGAAGACAATAAAACTGGACTTAGAGCTGCAAGAGAGAGCTACAGAAGCTAAGATTGCAGAAAAGATTGCAGGTACAGTAGGCAAGCGTTTAACAGATGGCTGTATGGCTCAAACAGTACCTGCGGTTGCTATATGACGTGGCCTGGTGAATGTTAGCTTTATTTGCTAAAGGAGGGAAGATTTGACTTTTTTTTTTTATGTGTGGTTGTTTAGAGTTGCTTAGAAAATAGGTGGCTTTAACATCCTGGTACTGGTATTAGCAGGAGCTTTACCTGTATTCATACTGATTTGGGCATTAAATGCATTGTTAACACCATGTCAATCCAATCACAAAAAGGTTGTTTGTTTTGTTGGAAGGTCCTGAACAAACAAGGGGAAATAATGATTACCAGTGCCTCTACCTTTCAACCAGCAGTTCAAATACCACTTATTGTTTTAGCTCGTTCAGAGCAATGCTACCCGCTCCCCGTGTATGGAGATAGTCGCACATTCACCTCAACTAGAGACTTGCACTTTTCTTGAAAAATCTGTTCTTTTGATAGTTATAATGAATTTTTATCTGATAGTGGTATGTCTCCAGTGAATGATGTTTATAAAAGTTCCCAAAATGAAAGGTTTTTAAGTTTATAGTTGAAAGTGAATGCATGCGTGTATTTGTTGTTAATTGTTCTTTGGGTAGACATACAAGAATGGAGACCGTTTGTATTCAACGATTTTGGAAATTTCTAAAGTAATGAAGTTGAGTATTTTTATGATTGAAAAGTGACTGTGTGTACAGTGTACCCAGTGGGTGAAAAATACTGAGATTGTCCTCCAAGTGTTTCAAAGAAATTAGTGGGAGTGCTTTTATAAATTCATTGTATCATTTATTCATAAATAAAGTGTAAGCTAGATAAAATTGTGTGCTTATAGGCCACCACACTTCATATAGTATTAATAGTATAATACCTGTCCCCAAAATATTGGTACTGAAGGAAGGAGTAGCAGTCTTCAGGAAAATGGAGCAGAAAATAAACTCTGCAGCTGAAAAAACAGATGGCTGACTTTTCACTTAATGTCAAACTCCTGAGAGTACAGTATTCTGTGTATATTATAGATGGAAGAGAGAGTTCCTAGATTTTCTGTGGTGGAGGAAGGGTAAGGCAAATCTAATCGACATATTAGGAAACATTGAAATACAGGCATAGTTTTATTCTTACTTCATTTTACATAAACTGCTTGCTTTATTTTCAGAAGAAAAAAATCCACACTGCATATCATAGTTATGTCCAGCAGCAGAAAGCTGATGCAAATTGTCTGGGTTGAATCCCAAGTTTTGTATTTTTTTCTGGATATTTGCACAGTGTTTTACCTCTGTACTTATAATAGAGAAATACTCTCTTTGATATAGGTGTTCATTGCTCATTAAAACCTGGAAAGAAATGTGTGCCAAAAGTTGTGTCAAAAACATGTTTAGTTTCATTTTTATGGATACAGTTGAAATATTTGTTAGTAAATTGTTTTTTTCCTGTACTACTGTTTAAACTTTTATATTATGTCCTAAGCATAATATTCTTATCAAAGCAGTGTGGCATGAATATGGATATAATAATTAGCATAGTTACTCCATTTTAAAAGGAAGAATAAGCCAAATTGTAATGAGAGCTACAATGTGTAATAAGGATGACCTTTAAAAAAATACCTTTGTTTTCTCCTTTTATAAGTTCAGGAAGTATAAAATCCTTTAAATGCTGAGAGAGAGGGCAGGAGGCTCCTTACTACTTAAACTGTTTGCCAAAAGGAAGCATCGTTAATATTTCATGGGGTTTTTTTGCTTCCTGTCTTACAATTCTAAGAAAGTTACAAAGTTTGGATAAATGTTTTGAAACCTGGTATGATGTGTACCAAACTGAATTTGTGGAGGTCTTTCTCATAAAAACCTTGGGGAGAGTTCTAATGGACAAGCAGAACCTAATAAAGAAGACAGTCCATTTAAGGAAAAACTTTTTTCCCTTGTGTTAAGTCCTTTGAGGAAAGGGGAACACATGCTGCTGTGATTTCATGTTGCTAGTTAATGTTTAATTACTGCAGTGTATAACACATGGTAGAGTGAAGCTTGTAAATATGGGTGTTTGCATTTTTATTATTACTTAGTACTGACTTTATGATAAGAAAATGACTCCACAAAATTATATTGTAAAAAACATCAGAAAGGTACACCATAAAAATGTTGTCTACTTTGAGGAATATTACAATTCTATTTTAAAATATAACCCTCTAATTGATGTGTTTTACCGAAAGAAGTCCCATGGAAAGAACAGAAAAGCTGAAGACAAAGGCCATTTTAAAATGAAGCTACAACAGTCTTCAGAAATAAATAACTCAAAGCTTGTCACTTTATGATTTTTCCTTTTTGCAGAGGAAGAAATGAAGAGTAAAAGTGTAAATATGTGAAATACTTTATGCAAAAATAAGAAAAAGTAGAGTTAAGGCAGAAGATATACATGATGGAAGAGAAAGTTTAATATTGCGCGCAGTAAATAACTTATTTTCAGAAGGTATTTATTTTTCAATTTTACTACCCAGGAAAATGGATTTTAGAACTTCCTTGGGTTCCTATCCCTGTGTTAGGCAGCTATGGCTAAGGAAAAAGGGAATTCACAGTTTTGGTTGCAGGCTTTTAGGCATTAAAAACTATTGTTTCTGGTGGTCATAGCTGCCACAGGTTCCTGCTGTTTATTCATTACTCTTCTGTTGGATTTCCTCTCATTATAAGCCAATGTCAGAAGGTACCGTTAGTTTCATTCCCCATCAAGAACGGAGGTGGAGGCAACATCAGAAAAATCAAGGGGAAGAGCACATTATAAAAGAACTTGAGACTAGGATAATGTAAGGAAAAGAAGGAACACCACATGTGAACTGGGTATGAAGAACAGACAAATCTTGAAATGTGGAAATGCAGAACTTTCATATGTTGAACAGAAAAGGGAATCGGTGCACTCTTGTGGGAGGGGAAAGGAGCACACATCTTCTGAGGACAGACTGGAAGATAAGGATGGAGATACTGCAAAGGACTAAGTCTCTAAAAGAACTATCAGAGAGAACAGATCTCACTTTGGATGAACATAAGGGACTTGATTTTTTCTTAAGAGAAGAATTATACAGGGAGTATATAGGAACTTTTAGAGGAAAGAACTGGTTGAGTGTAAGTGAGAATTATAGAGCATAGTGATAACCTCCTAGACTGGAAAAAATATCAAAGCCCTGGTCTCACAGTAACAGCCACCGTTACTGCAACAAGATATACCATAGCTGGCATCAGAGCCTCAGCTTGGAATATTTTTGTTGTTATCACAGTGCTATATATCGGGACCAAGAATAATTCTGAAAGGGAAGTATAATAAAATATTTCTCTAAATCTTTCTGTAGCACGGGCTATTCTGTGGTAGTTTTTTTGCCAATATCTAACAGTAATTTTACCAAAATTTAGGACTTTTTAAAATCAGAGTCAACTCAGCGGGAAGAACTGGATTGAACCCAGCCCTGCTAGGTCTGTTAGGTGTTGCACACAACCTTTAATGCCTGAAAACTGTGTTAGCATTCTGCACATACTCTCTGAAAGACCAGGGTAATGATAGGAAATATAGCGTGGAAAAATGGGAAAGCAGTACTTCTAATATTGTTGTATATGTTATACAGCTTTCAATCTCTTGGAAATTATGGCAGTATACCTACAATGAAGTCTCTTTTTTCAGGTCTGTTTTTACAAAAATATTGAGCATTTACATTTGTGGTATTTTGAATTTCTTGAATATAGCGTGAAAATGTTCATGAACATTATTTGAAGTTTCGTAAATTAACTTGAAAAATAATTACTGAATGCATATGCAATAGTTTTAATAGCAAAAGTGAAAACAAATATCCAGGTGGCTATTAGCTTAGAGTTAGTTTGATTTATTATCCCATAAAGTAAAAGGAAATAAGTAATCTTACCAGTAATAAACTTTGGGTGGCAATAACTTCCAGCACAGAAGAAAAGTATTTTCCATTTCTTCAAAGCTCACTTTAGAGCCCCTTTTTAGATGTTATTTTTCTTTCTTGCATGTCATCCATTAAAGATTAGCTGTGGAAGGTTGGAGCATGGAGAGATTATGAATGACAGAACAACTCCTGCAGAATAATAATCAGTTTTTGGTATTTAATGCTGTTTGACTTTTGCAGACACATTTCTTATTAACCTTTGGTACAAACAGAAATCCAGGTTCCTGATATCTCATGGAGAAGATGAATTCAAGATCCTCTTCCAATTAAACTGAAATAAGGCCAATATTGGGCTTCAGCCAAAAGAACTCAATAGTTCCCAACCCTTGTGTTTATAAACCTAAATATGAATGATATTTTACAGTTTAAGTGGGAAATGCATATACTTCCCTAACTCAGTTTTCTGTGCTTAAATGATTTGTGTATATAGTCTATATAGTTCTTAGGGGTTTTGTCCTGTTAATGCTTTGTTATGCAAAACTATTTTCTGAATATTTTTTCAAAATATTTCCTGGTAAATAACGGAATTTTGAAAATAGCTGCAGAATTTAAATCCTCTGTAGGGGAAGGCAGACAATCCATCTAAAGGACAGAAAAAAACCCCAAAAACCAACCATCAGGGTGGGGGTGGTGTTGGCTTAATTTTAACAGCCTAATTTGAAACAGTGTAGTTTTACCTTCAGATTGTCGGAACTGTTGATTGTCAAAAAGTTGCATGCAGCTCTTTGAAGTACAATACACGATGAGGTGGCATAGGTTGAAATATAAATTATTAAGCTATTTATGGGTGGAGCTGGTATGCAAAAAGCAAACCAGTATCTTTGCATATTTTTATGATTAGTCTGGCCCTTCTCTTTTCCCCACTACGGTGCTAGATGAATGTAAAGAGTTGAGTTTTATTCAGGAATAAAAAGGTCTTCAAATAATCTGCTTCTTGAGGTATTACAAAAACTTTTCTTTAACCTGTCAAATTATAACTTGGAAACTTCAATGCAACATTTATATTTTTCCCCCCTAAAGTAAATATTCAGGCATCAGTAATTATTCACTGAAAAAAAGTTTTAACAGCATTATGGTTTGAATTTTGAAGTCAGCTGTGTTTAGTGTATTAGAAGCAGAGGCTTAAGTATTGTACAGGGATTGGCTTTCACAAGAACTGCCTTGGGGTCTGTGTATAATACTCTCTCCTATTCTTTTCCACTTTATTTTTTTTTTAATTGAATTGGGATCTGAGTACACAAAGAAAACCCTATGTAGAGCTGCCACTAAGCAACTTTAGCCTTTTATTAAGAACACTCTGTTTATAGCATTGGAAATGTAGGAGCAGATGAATGCTATGCACTAAATACATACAACAAACACAAAGCAATAAAGAAGTCACTGTGTTCTATCAGTGTTTGTTCAGATTGCTTTATCTATAAAGTCACATTTAGGTGTAAATGACTTCTAGTCTATAACTCCTGGTACAGACCAGTGAAAACTCTTTAAGTAGTTTTCCTATGATCACTTATCACTATTTTGCTTTTATTTTTCAGTTGTAGGTCATAACTGAAAGTAAATGAATGGTAGCTTTCAAAAAAAGAGCTAGGAACTTAAGTTGCCTGTTTCGTAATACAATATTTCAGCACAATTTTTAAGTCAACAGTCAGCCCTGGAGCTCGTGGTAGTTTGCCATTAACCTGGATGAG
The DNA here is from genome assembly GCA_035590275.1 of Ibycter americanus. Classification (NCBI taxonomy): domain Eukaryota; kingdom Metazoa; phylum Chordata; class Aves; order Falconiformes; family Falconidae; genus Ibycter; species Ibycter americanus. The sequence goes on from JAVJGI010000063.1 coordinate 63,274,378, forward strand.
AACTGTGCAAGGGCCGTAGGCTTTGAACATTTCTAGGGATTATCTGCATTTTGTAACATGTATGCGCAGAGACCAATTAATGACACATTTTAAAGGCTTTCATAGCAATGCAGTAAATGTGGTGGTTTTTTTTTTTATTTGGCTATGATAAGATTGACTTCATACATAAGAATTGTGAGCACAGTCATTAGTAGAAAGAAGTCTCAGAGGGTTTTGATTTCTAATATGACTGGATAACAAATACATACATGTTTATATTTCTGTAAGAGAACAAGCATATATCCATATGATTAAATAAAATTTAATTATAGTGGCTCATCTGGAAATGGCAAGGATAGTTTCCAAGTCCTCCTGTTTACATAGACCCAGCAATGGTGGACAGGAATGGGAGGACTAATGAAAGTTAAAATGTAGGTAGTCATTGCACCTCTTTTCCCAGTATACTTCCCTAATTCCTCACATTCGTGCAGCTGGTACTCAGAAATCCAAACTGAAATCACAACAAAAATCCCTAAAAAGCTTTTGTTAAACCTCTCTGTAGGATAAATTTCAGCTGACAGTTTTTTCATGGAAGCAACTGAGCAGGATAAACAAGAAGCTCATTACAAGAATCTTGATTTTTAAGTATGACTTGGCCAAGCAAGTTCTTTCATGTTTCTACTTTTCCTTCAGAATAATATACATCTCCAAAAGGCAGAAAACAGAAAATATTCTTTGCTACGTTTTTCTCATGAGTTCAACATTCAATCCTATGTTAGAGCTGTATTATTATTATTTCAGTCAATTCTTGAATACTTAAGAAGCTCAGAGCCTTTTTTGTAAAAACATATAATCTCATTTTTATTTCTTGTTGCTATAATGGTGCGAGTAGCTAGTAAAATTACTTTGAATGTACCAATGCCAAAGAAAATCCCAAGTCACTTATTGTTCAGCCACCACTGATCTTGAATACAAATCTTAAACCACAAAACCCTGACTTTCTGCAACAATACATTGTTATTAACAGAAATACTTTCTCATCAAGTCTTTTTCTTAGAAGTAACTGATCACTGTAACTAGTGCTTATTACAAAAAAAAATAGCAAAATTTTAATTGTACTAGTTCTTGGATCACTTTTTTTTTCATGTAGTCCAAAGCCAAAAGCAGTATTCATCACATCTGTTAATGTCAAACACCTTGCAAAGTCCAAAATACTGTTATTATTTCTGTAAAATTGACTTGTCTTGAAAACCAATTGTTATAGTGTTATTTACTGTATCTTCTGAGATAGCAGTGTGGGTAGTGATCTCATCTTTTCCATATAAGATCTGGCCAATATTCTGTATTTTACCTTTTTTAATGAGTAACGTGAAGTGATTTTCTGCTGCCATAGATGTTTTAAGTCCAAACAATTTCTTCTTTCTTGCCTCTCCTATTCAGTTTTTTTATTTACACAGATGACCTCTAGGAAATCAGCAAACAGACTTTTTTCCTGGGAACTCTGCTTCCCTCCCTTCCCCCAAAGTTCTGTTGTTTGGAAAAATCGTGAACCACTGTTTAAACTAGAATGATTTCCAACACACCTTCTCACTAGTGCTGTATTTTAAAGGTAGTTTAAAAAGTGTAGAAGGTAGGTTTGCCAAAAGAATCAGGTTCAACTAAGAAAATATGTACACTGCTTTGACTCAGTAAACTCATACTCAGTATGGTTCATCTTCTTCATATTTACTTTTGCCCATATTAGAAAACAATTAGCTTACTAAACAAATTTGAGTATTTGGGAAGAAAAAATCTACTTTGAGTCTCTCTCATTTGACTAAGAATTACATGATATTTGATAAGCTTGTTTAAAAATGGACATATCCAAATATTATTGTAAACACCCATTGATTTGTTTTACCTGCAATATAAGTATTTTACTTAGTTGGCTTACATAGTAGCTAATAATATTTGTTAATGTAATTTAACTGCTGTGAACCTTTACTGAACAAATATTGAAATTTATACAAGTCAAAGAAAGAGAATCTCTAATGACTTTTGTAAAAGCTTCCATTTAATAGTTAAGGAGAAAAGTTTATATGACATACCAGATGCAATTAACAGTAGATTTTACATTTAATAAAAAGAAAGAAGCATATGTATTTGCTTTATTCATTCCATCATAATTTGCATTAGAGCTGTGGGTGTTTAATGAGCAAATTCCAGCTAAAATGCTATATTGATTTTCTAAGTGAACTTTGTAATAGCTATCTACCTTACAAAAGCTCTCTGTTTACAATTGTTTTCTTTACTAAAAACTAAAAATGTTTTAGAATTGATGAGTTTAGCATAATGAGTCTTTTAAAATAAAGAGCTCTTTTAGAGTATGCAGGGGTTTTAGTTGCAAGGAGAAAGATGTTATTAAATTATTTCCAAAGCAAATAAAGTTTATGCAACTAAATAGTAATGTCATATTTGTATATATTCTGATGTTTGCAAGCATTGGAAAAGAATCCTTTTTTCTTAATTTAGCACTATGGGATTTAAATATTTTAACTCTTGAATGTCATATATATATGAATTAGTAAATGACACAATTCATTTTAGCTTAATACTCGACTATTCATACTACATTTTTGTGTGTCATTTTCTTCCTTGAAACATGAGTTCTATAAGAATTTGTGTTTCTTGTTGGTCAGGCCTCAAGATAAACAGGATAGGGTTGGTTGGTACGCCATTGGAAGGTCTCCAAGAAAAACCACATGGTGTCGACCAGAGCAGTTGGTGACTAAGTAGCTGGATCACTTTTTTCATTGGATCAGACATCAAGTCAGTGTGCCAGTATGGGATAGTATTTTGCTGTGTGTGCCATATCTTGAATGGGACTTAGGAGCCTGACTTGTTACTCTCAATTAATTTTCACCTGGCATTTTTAAGAAGCATGGGGATGATTATCTGGATATTCTTTACTCTTTTTAATATGGAGGATTTTTATGTCACTCTGTCTCTCATAGACTTTTCATTGGACAGCTTCTACTGCACATACTTTCCTAAATATGACACAAAATGTTTCAGTTTGCTGCTGCATTGCAACCCAAAAGTGTATGTATTTCAGTGGCTTATTTGAAGACTCCTGTGATCCTTATGGTCCTGAAGTTTATATTTATGTTACTTGTGACTCATGCATAGCTCAATCTGAATGGTGAACATTATTGTTAACCATAGCTTTGGACTACCTGCAATTTTGTAACTGTTATAATATTCCATATAGTATTAAAAAAAAGGATTTGTTGTAAAATATTAAATAGAGTCAGAAATGTCTAGGCATTGGATAACAGAAATGTCTAACCGAAATTCAGCAGAAGCTTTGACTGGTAAAGGAATCAGGTGAGTTAGCTTTCTGTAGACCATTAAAATGCATTAAGTGAAGACTTTTACATATTTTTTAAGTTAGTAATTTCTTGCGGTCAGTGTCATTATTGGGATTTTTTCTCTTTTTTAAAGAGAAAACCTTATTTTCTACACTTTCCCTAATCTGTTTTAATATGAAAAAATTAACTTGCAATATTACTTTTAAGAAATAGAAGCAAAAAACAAATTCTTGTAATTGATATGGAACTACTATTTTTTTAATTTTTTTTTTATGTAGTTGATGGATGTAGTCATTGAGATATTTACTCCAATGCCTTAATTTAGTGGAAGGATAAGAAAATAACAGGAAAGTGTTGCTCAATTTAAGTCACTCTTCCATAGCCAATAGGTAAAAGACAGTATTTTGTAATGGACCTTTGAGGGGGGAAGGGTTCACTGTTCAAGGCAATTAGCCTCTGAGCTGCTATCAGGCATGGTAATATTTGAGATAAGCAGGATGGTGAAGTAACTTAAAAAAATCTTTTTCTGAATGTTTTCATACTGTTATATATACATTTTTTTGGTTTAAGGACAAAGAAGCAATAATCTGGTTTTAAAAAGCCTGGCTAGTCAATATTACCACTGGTTATAGTTAAGCAGAAAGGGAAGTTAATATGCCAAAACACAGTCCCTGTAAGTGTACTATGCTCAAGATCCATTGCAGCAGTCAGCAAACTGTGTTTTTTCATGCTGAGGTGGGGATGTTATAAGGTCTGATAGAAGGAGGGATGCACTCAAACAGACCAGAAAGACGTTAACTAATATGGAAATTAATTAACCCCAGAAAAGTAGTAAGTGCCAAATCTTCAGTTATTTTAGACAGCTTTCTGTTCATTCCAGCAATTGTTTTCATTACAAAAATTGCATAATGTTTCCACTTGCAGCTTTATGGAAAGGGTTGTGTGTGCAGTGTCTCTGGCATGATGCTAGATAAACTGACATAATTTACTGGAAATACTATAGTAAACAAATATATTAAGGTACAGATAAGTAATAATTACCATACAGAATTAAATGGCTTGTGTATTCCAGATCCAACTGGGACACAGGAGTTGCATTGTGGTTTACCTAGGCAGTCAGTGCTGAAGCACTAGTTTCCCTGCCTTCAAAGATCCCAAGCAACCTAAGTGGAAGTCTGGTGAGCTGAAATGCACAGCCCACCTCATACAATTTGTTCTTGTTCTTGCTGAGCCACGTACCTTTGCAGATATTGGACTCACTCTCCGTGAGTGCTGCAAACTTACTCCTGACTATGAATCTGTCCGCATGTGGTCTTGCAGCTGCTTTACTTATGCCTTAGTTTTTCCATTCCACAGCAAGCAAAATTTTCTTATTGCAAACAGGGGGAAAAGATCTTGAAGATAAAAGACACTATTAAGACACTGTTCTTGTGTGACAAGTAAATACAGAAATAGAAGAGAATTAAATCAGTGAAATGGAAGAGAATTAAATCAATGTTTGTTAAATTTAGTGTACATTTCGAGATTTGTGCTTCTGATGCAGAATTTATCCTTTTTGTTGTTGTGATGCAACTTGTTACAGCTCTAGCTTCATGACTAGGCTTCCAGCTCCTCTGCAGATTTTTGTGAGAGGAGGGACTGCACTTCCAGAAGTAACATTTAGCCTTTCCCTGTCATCTTTTGTCCAGTCTGCTGTTATCATGCAACCTTTTGCTAGACCTGCAAAAAATGCTTCCTTACTCCTCAGTAACAATCTTTTCCCCAGCTTGAGGACAAGAGGATTGCTTTCCTACCTTGAACGTCTTCCTAACTCATCTCTCCAGACTATTTTTGAGTTAGTCTTCTCATTTGTCTTACATCCCTGGTTATCCAAGCTGCTTGTGAACTGTATAGAAACTTAGCACTTCTTGTATTTCAGTTGGTTGGGGAGTTTGGGTTCTTTTGGGTACTGATAAAGTGTATTTTGTGCCAGCAATATAGCTGCTGCTAAGATGTACTGCTGTGTTCCTCTAGTTCCATTCTGTGAAGAACCCTAAAGTGTTTTATGTTATATCACACTATCAGGTTTTTGTACAATAATGTACAAAGGTGAAGTAAGAATAAGCTAACGGATAAACACAACAAAGTTGATGTCAGTTGAAGTAAGAATGGAGGGATAAAAGCTCTAGGCTAAAATGAAGAGGGAGGAAGCCTGTTTTTGAGATCTTAATGACTTAAGCAGTGGTTCAGAGAGAAGCAGTGTTCTGAAGGACATAAGGAAGCCCAGTAGCAATGGCTTACTACAGAAAGTTCTTGAGAAATAAATGCCAAAATGTGAAAGACTGTAGTATGGTGTTAGGAGACTGTGGCTGAACACCAGCTTGGCAGACTAGAAGGGCAGCATGGAGAAGTCTGGAACACACAGACCTCAGCTGAGTTTTTTGGAAGTGCCTGTGACAATTTGAAAGGATATAGTCCTCTGTCTGGGAGTGACAGCGGTCTTACTATGGCATCCTGAAAGTCCCTAGACATTTCAACTGCAGGGTTTTATGATGACTGTGAGGAGAGATTTGCAGTATTGCAGAGGGAAATGATGAAAGTATGAATAAAGATTTTAGTGGAGGCAGGGTCGAGGTAAGGATTCTGGCAATGTGCCAGAGATGGTGTTAGACATATTGACAGTGGAGAGGCAGGGAGAAAATGTAAGCTCGGGATGAGGAATGACTTGAAGGTGTTAGTTTGCTCCCAAGGATAGACAGTAAATCTTAGTTTATTGGCACCTAATGCTCCAAGGTCCACGTATGCCGTCACAGATAATATAACAGTATATTACACAATAAAGTAAAGGCTTGGCAGAGAAGAGGTGCCAGCTGTGCCACTCTTGTGATACCAGAGACAGACTATGAAATTATTATAAATTTTAATATTTAATATCAGTGTGCCACTCTGATAGGAAGCAGTGTGATGGTAGTTTTAATGAATCGTTGCTTTTAACTCTGTGTCCTAGAAAAAACCTAATAGTGTCTCATATGATTCTGAGCTTTAAGAATTACTTTTCCATTAAGCAAGCATTCAGAATGCAAAGCAAAACACCTCTGTGCCCTGTTTGATTATACAGGGGTGAATTTGAAAACACAGAGCTTTATTTCATTCCTTAAAGCATTCATTTTAGCAATCAACCGGAATTTAGTGTTGTGTCTGAAGACTAATGTAGACCTTATCCAGAGTAATCCGAGGTCAGTGGAGAAAAGTTGATTTTAGGAGATGCTGGCAAAGGCCCATATAATGCACCTAATAGTGTCTTTCCCTGTCAAGCTTGTTTGTTAAACACACTGGTTACTTTCACAGCTCTGGTGGAAGAAGTTTATTCTGCTCAACGGGAACGTGACGAGGCTGTCATGGCAAGGCTTAGGTTAGCCAATGAAGAGAGAGATGAAGCATTTCTACGAGTCCAGCGTTTAGAAGAGTCTCTCAAAGAGTAAGTGTACATTTCCTGCCCTGTGCAAAAAGGTTGTTGTGTCAGTCTGTGACTGTCATAAACTGCTCAACTTAGCACAAACTTCTCTATGGTGAAATACCAGGCTAGTGCTAGTCTTACTGTGCTATTGGTTAACCTGTTAGACATCCTATAAGACTGTATTTTTCTCTGGAGACTGAGAACAAGGTGAATAATTTTGATCACAAAAATTAAAAATAAAATCAAAAGCTTTGTTATTGATTTATTCAGGGTTGAATAAGATGAATACCACATTTTGTAGGGATCTTTTGACATGCAGTACCAGAATGTCAGTCAGAAGTTGCAATGTATAGGAAATCAATCAAGCCTTTAAGCCCACTAGACATTTCCTTCAGCAAAATTTCTACTAATGATGTGGGTGATGTCATGAAAATATATGGGCATTTTCTTATCTTTAGTGTAGAAGCAGTTTGTAAGGCAGTAAGGATCTAATTAATACTTTATAGAGTTTTATGTATGACATGTTAACACAACAGAAACAGGCAGAGAAGTTTTTCATGGTAGGAAACTGAATAGGTGCAGCTGTTAGTTAACTAAGTAGTAGGCAATTATGTTTTAAATAATTGGTTCTACTAAGAACACTCTTCCCTGTTTGTGGCAAAAAATCAGTCATCTTGTTTTGGGTATTTTTGTAGGTAACGCCAGAGAATGTTATCAAAATAAATTTCAGTAATCTGGATGTAGTTTGTGCACCATTACTCTGTGGAATTTACAAGTTGCTAGAGTTTGTCACAGCCTGTAAGTATGACTCAACAGCAAGATTAGGACATTCCATTCCCACAAGAATTAGTGCACAGTCTGTTAGAGTAAATGTCTCTACAGAGCCCATTATAGGTGTACATGCATCTGAAATCTTGCTTTGAGCAGCAGTCTCTGAGGAAATTACAAATGTGCTTTAAATTCCTGTAAGAGGCATCATAACTGTGAGCCTTACTCCAGTCTTTCCAGTTTCTTCTGTCACTCTTGTAATTTTATAGGTTCCAAGAGTAAAGAAAGCAAGAAAGTTTTGTATGGCCCCAAACATCAAGTGAAACTGTGTATAAGCTGTTAGCATAAATGCAAGACCTTTGGGGTTAAAGCACTCAAGTCCTTCGGTAAATTAACTGTTCTGGTCGACAGACCTAGACAATGACTTTTGGGTTTCTGGAAGAAAACACAGGTTATTAGGTCTGTGAGAGGCATGTTGCTGCTTTGTCTGCAGTGGAATCTAGACACACAGATGTGTGTCTTGACGTACATGAATCCCTCAGAACACCATCATTTGTTTTCTCTTCAACCCCTTCTGTCTGCTTCACTTGTACTGGAAGCCCAACTCAGTTCTAAGCAGAAGGATGAGAAAAGAGAAGAAACGGCATTTCTTGGAGAACATGCATACCAGCTTCCCCAAAAGAATGTCATTGCAGAAGTCACTGGGTGCACTAGTAATGACCAAAAAAAGGTACTTGCTTCAAGGAGAGGGTCAGTAACTCCCTTAGCTTGGCTCCAGGCCATCAGCCATTATACCTTTTTGCTATCACTTAATGAATAACAACTGTTGTTGCTGTCATTGGGTGCTCTTACTGATGCTTTATAGAGAGGCCTGATGCCCTGATCCCATTCAGAGTCTCAGAACAGGCATAGATTTCCCTCTGGAGAACACCAACCTAACACAGGTAAAAATTGCAGTGGGCTAACCAGCTACTGTAGGTTCAATACCTGATATAAATTCCTCTCTGCCTAAACAGTGAGCCATTGTCTGTAGCTAGTATCTCTTCCTCTGTATTCTGCAAGGGTGCAGGTCAGGCTTCTGTGTGATATTTGCTGTCAAGACAGCCAACATGACAACACAAGACTGAGGACAAAACCAATTTAATTTCAAAAGAATTGTCCTTGCCAGACCGCATGTGTACTGTAAGATTAGGGACTCCCATTCTGCATTACACAGACTGACTGTGGCAATGGCAGCTCACTGGGCAGTCATACCCAAGTTTTCCTGTCCTGGGTGCTGTGTCATTGAGGGCATCTTGGACATGAACAAAATTAGACAGATCCCAAGCAAGCTTATGCCTCCCATAGGGCACAAATATGTTCCTGAAGGGTTCTGAAGAATGTCATATGCTTTTATTTTTATGGATAGTTTTAGTGTCAGCCATCATGGCAGTAAAAAAAAAATCCTAATTGACAAAAGCCACAAAGGCAGAGAGCCCAAAAGCTTCATTTGTTCCCACTGTAGTGTGCTAAAGTTTTTTAATCATCCATGCAGAAAGTACTTCATGGTAATGAATTATTGGGCATTGATTGCTGTATGTAATCCCCTGAAAGGGAGAAAAACTCATTTTTTTATGTTCAAGTAGTTGTCATGTTCACTGCATCAGATGTCTTAATATCTGCCTTTTTGCTTACCTTGCTACCCATTCAGCTGAAGTGCAAGTTTGATAGGAATGTCTTAAGCCATATCAATGTAAGAAACTTCAGAGATGGCTTGCTCCATTCCAGCAATTTATAGTCAGTATTGCCTCTGCCCACAGTGACAGTGTCCATTTGTGCAACCTGACCAAGGTCAAGCTGACCACAGTTTTTCCCTGACCCATATCAGTCCTCTATGTGACAGCACCTTCTGGATAATGTGAGATTTCTTCCAAAAAGAGCAATGGTATGGTACAGGGAAACATTTCCTGTTCTGTTTTTTTGAAGAAAGTTCTTTGCTGGTTTTGAAATCTTTGAGCATTACAGAACCAAGAAGGCAGGATTGCCTCCATCAGGCTCAGCTGCTTTTCTTCTGGTCCACTTATTCTAAGCTTACGTGATGCTTAATTCATGCAGCTGTATACCTTGCAAACAAGAAATAGTTGAGTGGAGCCAAGATTCCTGCTGGAGCACCAGACTGACTCCAGCATTCAGGCTTTTCAGAACATGGGGCATCTTTACTAAGTGTGGTAACACCTCAGCTGAGGTGACTAGATGCACATTTCTCTGTCTGCTTGGATGTCTGGCATTTTGCAGTAGGAGAAGCAAGCCAGGACTGTGAGAAGAGTCAAAGTGAGGTGCTGCATTCTCAGAAGCAGAGTCAACCCCATGAGGAAATTACTTTTCTCAACCTCTTTATTCTTAGTTTATTACTGTGGCTGAATGGACTCTTTTTTGGAGTTCACCTCACCACTCCACTAATCCTCTGGATGGAGTAAAGATAATGGGATGAGCCATGAGGGACTTGGGTTTATTTAGTTGTGGAGTTTCTTCTGGAATCTTGGACTTTTCCAGCTACCACCCTTACTATTTTCTTCTGATGCTGGTTGTTCAGAAGGTCACATTCTCTGTCTCAGACATGGGGCACATAGAAGTTTGTGGGGGTTTTTTTAAAGAACATTGGCTACTTGTGCCACACATCAAGTTTTAGAGCACAGGTCACTCCTTCCATCTGCTTCTGACTTATTCCAATCAGAGATCTTTACAAGAGGGCAATATTGAACAGCCTGCCAACGTTTGTCAAATGCCTTAATGCTTTCTTTAAATTAGCAGCTGGAGCAATTCTGTTGTCATCATTTAACTGTAGCAACCAAAATTCTTCCAGTCCTCTTGGCCCTAGGGGTGACGTTAGCAGAATGTGTATAGAAATGGGAGCAGAGGAATCCTTGGTTACTGCTGTTTAAAATCGTGAGAAATCTAAGGGTCACTTATTGCCTGTGCACAGCACAGGGAGAGGCAGCAGGGCAAATACACGGCTCTGGATGCTGCTGCTTAAAAAATACTGGCACCTGAGGAGGTGTATGTATACCTACGGACAGATCCCTTGTGGCAGTAGTATGCTGAAGGGCTACACTTATGGTAGAAGTTCCTATTCTTTTTCCTGCCCCTGTTTCTCCCTAAGGTGTCTTGCTTACCCAGCCTGTTAGTTGGCTAGGTGATTTTGTTGACCCACACTTTTAGTAGGGTAGAAGTCCTCTGGAGAAGCCAGGTCAGTCCTGCCAATTTGCTTTGACAAATACCGTTCCTTTCATTGTGCATACAAACGAGCTGGAGAACCATTTTTAAGTCCCACATGAAGTGGCACTTAGAGCAATGTAAAAACCTAAAGCAGGAACTCTACAAGGAGCCAAGTCAAGGAGCCAGTTCTGAGAATTTGGACTTATAATATGTTTGTTATTTTATTATTTGTGTTACTTATGAATACAAGTCAAACCCAGCAAAGGTTAGCTTTTACTTTGTTTTGTTTAGTTCTGGTGCTGACTGTGTATGTTGGAGTAGTTACTGCTTGTGAATTCCATATAAATATACCAGCTGTTGTACACTGGTAGTACATTCTGAATTATTTCTTTTTTATTTAAAGAATTAATTTCTGTACTGGTTGATTTACTATGCCTTATGTACTGTTATCTGGTAAAACTTAACGCTTTAATGTAAAAGGTGCTGGTGTGCTGTCAAGTGCTCTGTGATGTTTGCTAGCTAAAATCTTGGCTTCAGAGCAGCACCTGTCACAGCACTGTTGAAAAAGTGTGTGTTGCTATTCAGTGGATGTTTAATGTTACTATATCTGTCTTTTAAAATATCATACACTAGTGGCAGACCTACTTGTAGTAGAAGTCACCATTAAGGAAGTATCAATGGAGTGGTAGAGTAACTTTAATATGCTCATTTTTCCAGAAAAGAGGTCTCTTCCATTTTAAAATACACATAAGTGTTTTAAATAATATGCTGTACATATAACTAACCTTAGGTAAAATAAAATGCATACTATCCCATTTATTAAGTTTTTGTGCTATCACTTACTGCTTTTGCACAGCCAGTGTTCAGTGCTGTATGACTAAATTCCTCGTATCATCTTTGTATTTGACAGGTCAATATATGTTCTGTTGAAATAGAAAGGGAGGAAAGTGCAGGGGGGATTGTTCCAGAATTAAATAAGGGCCTCGCAGAGAATTGGCTTAGCTTGCTATTTTATACAAGATATAAAATCAAAATATTTTTAAGGAAACTTCAGCTAGGTTTTTTTCCTCATTTTGGAAGACAGAAGCGGAAAAAGAATTGCTTTAAAATGGAAAAAAAAAAAAAAAATCTCCACAAAAGTCCTGTCCTGTTTCATTTAGGGTGCAGTAAAAACAACAAAAATACACCGCCAGGTAAAAGTTGTAAGCCCAGAAATAAATAAAATAAGAGCATCAGTCATTTCTACCGCTGGGGAACTTTCTTCATCTAAGCACATATGAACAATTGATCCTTGTAGTCATATATAGCAGTAAACATTAATAACTTAACAGTCTGAAGTCAGTGCTGAAGATATGGAGCATTATTGAAAGATGGAGTCGAGCAGGTGGCACTTTAATATGTTCAGTGTCATGGTTGACTCTAAAGACTAGTAGAATGAAATTACTTGAGGTTCTAAAGATTTAAAAAGCGAACTCATTTTGCTGCACTAAGGAAATGCTACTGATCAGGCTTTCTGTGTCCCTTTTTTCTAGGCTAGAAAATATTAACCCTGAAGAAAATGACATGGTAAGCCATTCTCTGAGGAGATTTCTTGATGTCAGTCTTATATCTTAGAGGCTTAAGTTCAATTGAGTGGGTTTCAAGAACTAAGATGTGGGAAAAAGAAGAATTGACACACTAATAATGTACATCTTTGCTGCAATATGAAAATTCAATAACTTCACTCAGTCAATTTACAATTCACATGTGCCTATTAATTAAAACCCTATATTAAATAAAATATATTAAAACTTCATGTCTGACTAACATATAATGCTGTTGGTAGACATTACAGGAATTACTGAACAGAATAAACAATGCAGACACAGGGATAGATATACTGAAGAATGGAGCTATAATTCTGAATCGAATACACAGGACCAAAGAACGTAAAAAGAAAATAATAGCTGAGGAAATGAATGCAGTAATAGAACAACGGGATGCTGCTTTGTCTCAAGTAAGTCTCTACAAGTATATAATCACTCGATACCAAATTTCTTTTTTTTTTTCTGTTTTCTTTTTTCGTGTTTTCTTTTTTCTTCTTGGGTTTTTTTTGTTGTTTTTTTTTTTGTTTACTTTTTGGCAA
>JAVJGI010000063.1:63287330-63357240 GCA_035590275.1 Ibycter americanus
TGCATCTAGTTATCCTTGGGCTGTTTAAGCTACAAAGGAAGTTTAAGGACATTTTCTTTTTTTTTTTTTATTTTATTTTCACCATGAATCTAGGGTCACCATTTAGTTTTCATTCTGAATCTAGTACTTTAAAAAAAAAAAGGAGTCTTGGATTATTTTAAATTACATCATTTTGCAGCTGATTGTGATGGCAAGGAAGAATAATTAACAGATACAGATGAAATAACTGTTCTAATGAGATATATGATTCTAGATATTTTAGGTTCATGTAAGTGTATAGAGATGTATTCAGGTGGTATTTTTAATTCTAGTTATGATGGTCACTCTGTGAATAATGACTTCATATATGCTGTAATTACACCTGTGTAAGTGGATTCCTTCAAAAGGGAAACAGGACTACATAATCCCTGAAGAAGTTTCTAGTTTTGCATGTATTTTTGAAAATTTGAGGATTAGATTAGGATTACATGTACATTGTAACAGAAATAAATGGCAAAGCGATGTGTGGCATTGATAACCAAGCAGTCCAATCTGTTTCTCAGATGGCAGCTCTTTAATTATTTAAAGTGTGTAGAGTTTTTGCAAGGAAATGATAATGTTTTGGTGAGGTTACAGGAACTCCCATGAAATGCACTTTCAATCCTAACTTGTTTTAATAAAGATTTTATCTGAAAATTTCATAGGTGTTTGAACCAGCTCCAGCATTTAAATCTCACTGGCGCTGGATTGGCATCCACAGGAGGGGTTTTGTGCTTCAGCAGGTATTATCAGACCAGAACTTCTGTCTTGCAGACATTTATGAGCTAATGAAAAGGAAGGAAGAAGGTGTTATATCTACACAGATTTGAAAATAATTAACAGGAACGGAGAAAGGGAAAGCTTTTTTTTTTTATATTAGCAGTCAAGATGCCTACATATCCTAGGTCTAGTGCCTTTATGTGTAACATGAAAAGATGATCTGTTTTTCTTTGTTGCTCTGTCTGGGTGGTTCAAGAGGAATAATTTCCTCTTTTCCATATACTTAGTGCTGTTTACCCTCTCCAGCCTCCCTCCCTCATATTTACAGAAAAGTGGGAGAGAAGGAGAAAAGGGCAAATAAAATCCGTAGTTAAGTAAGCCAAAGAGAAGGGAAGCAAAATAACTATTTATTTACAAACCTCTTTTGTAACCACAGTCCTATGGTTTTCTTATTTCTCTTTTTCTAGATTCTTACGGTGTATAAGAAGTTGCACATCCCTTCTCTTATGTCTTCAGAGGCATAAGCCTTGTTTCTGATACGTGTTTTAAAAATCTTTGCTGTAATCTTGGAAATAGGCAGGCTGATCTTGTGCATAGGTTGGTTCCTCTTCCCCCGATACCCAAGGCAGGCTGAACGAGGCTTTTCCTCAATCTGGAAATCATACCAAAGGTTGTATTTTGAGGTGAACATTTAAATGACAAAGTGAAAATGTTGACATATATAAAGGGGAAAGTTTGAAAAACAAGCAGCCCAGGAAAAATGTTAAATAACTGTCTTTTTATTCCATTGCCCTCATTCCACTGAATTCAAAACACATAGGATCTGTGATGATAGAAAAAGTAAAAATTCAAAGAGATTTTAGAAGATGATCTCTTTTATAGTGGTAGGCAAAGTGCAGTATTAAGTTTGGAGTCATGTTGGGTCCAGGATGCATTTGCTTGTCTTTTGTATCTTTTTGGAATGTAGTTTTTCAGATGAGTTATTTCTTATCGCTGAGATAGGTGCTTGTAGTAGACTAGTCATGGAAGTATTGTGATAAGTTGGTTTACCCTATATTTATACTTTCAGACTCAGATGAAGTCAATACAGTTAATTTTAACAGTTATAACGATTTGAAGGTTTCAAACTAAAAGAGGTTCTATAGTAATTTATTACTCTATAGTAATTTATTGCTGTTTGTCTCAAAATCTCTTGCAGAATTAAATTTAGAAATATTTTTAGTAGATTTCATGTAAATAAGAAAGTCACATGTAAGATCTGTTGAGAATTTTATGAAGTGAATCCCATCTGGCCCCGGAGCCAAGAAGCTGCTCCATAGTTGATGCTTTTTACTGGACTGAGTTTGGAGAAGTTGCAGCTTCGTTCTGACTGCCTCTCATTTCAGCACAAGCGTCCTGAGGTAGTCGGTTGCTTTACAAAGCTTTAAATAGAAAAAATGAACAGGTGGTTTGGGTTCAGGAAATAAAATAAGCTATATTATTGTAGACAGGGAAAATTCTTTTCTCATTACACAGTACTTGGATAGAATTAAACAGACAGCTCATGCTGAGAAATTTGAAACTCGGAGAATGCAACAGTTAAAAAGACAGACAATAAATGCGGTAGTAATTCAGAGATGGACCTAAACAATCTACAGTAGAGCAGCTAACTCAAAATAAACAAACCAAAATAACAAAAAAACCCAACCAACCCAACCCTCTTATGTTATCTTTGACAATGGAAATCTATTTTATAAACCAAGCGTAATGATGACTTCATTTCTCTGATTAAAGTTAGTCATCTGTTTATTTTTCCAGGGTTAGTTAACTTTATTCGCATGGGATTATGTTAGCAATTATGTTTAGAATGAAATCTCTCTTCATTTTTAAACAGATTTGGGGGAGGAGAGAAGAGAAAAAATATTTGTTTGCCACTCAGTAATCCAGTCCAAATGTTCAATAGTCCCTCCGTGGCAAGAGACAGCATATGACTTTTAAGCTAGACTTGGTGCTGAACACATTTGAACAATAAAACCTTAGATCACTAATATTTGAAGTATTTATTTCTAATTTGCTCACCATCTGCTCTGAGGTTCTTTGGTTTATATTACACGTATTTAAAGGCTCCGATACTTTTTACACTGAAATTGAAAAAAAATTATGTTAACTTGTTCTGGGAAGTAACACTGCAAAGTGTTACATGTACTCTCTAAGAAGTTCAGAAATGTTTTATGTTGGATTTTTATTGTTTCATATCTTATCATCGTTTTATTTGTTAAACATAATATTTCTTGTAGAAAATGGCAACTTTATTTTGGTATTTTTTATGCTACTTTTTTACTAGGTAATTAACAATATAAAATGAGCCAATAAATTTACAGAGAGCCTTAAGAGTAATTTTAGACAGTGCTGATACATTCATATATTTTAATTTAGAAACTCCCAGACATGAATGAGTGTTATGCATTAAATTCAGCACCTGATCCCATGCATGTTGGATGGTATCCAGAGACTGGGCAAGCAAAGACTGCTACTTCGTAGTTGTGCCACTGAAATTAAGATTAACTCCCTAGAGAAGACAATTGAATTAACACAGCATGTTTTATGTGCAACAAAAACAAACTTACCTGTGTCACTACTTTGCCTACAACTTTCAGAAGTGCAGTCAGGTACATACACACTGCAGTGGCTGTGAATAAGCTGATATTTCATATTAAACATTTGTTGTCTCTTCTTAATTATATTTTAATGTTAAATTTTAATGGTTTAATTATGTGCACATTACCATTAGACTCTAAGAGAAATATTCTGACTTACTACTGATGGCTGTTTTAAATGATAGATTTATAATTTGGTATTTTTTCTCATTGCTTAGATTTTTTTTATTAAGCTCAGCTAAGCAAATTAGTGGTGTTAAACAGAAAAAACAAAACCTGAAAATACTAATCATTTTATTTTAACTCCAATGTGTGCATTATGCATTTATATAAAGAAAACATTCATGCCATATCATTAGCAAACAAATAATAATCAGTCAGACATGAAGTATTATTAAAAGACAAGAAGATTTTATGATGAAGACAGGAGAAATAATAGAAATTTGCAGAAGGGCTGTTGTTGTATCTTGTAAGGAATAGCTAGAAAATTAGATTAATCAAGGAGCAGACATTTGGAAGAAAGTTTGTGTGAATGCCTGACAGTCTTGCTCTTTCCCTCATTTCAAATGTTGGCAGGGTAGCATGCAGCTCCAAGGGAAATGTGCTCCTTTCATACTTGAGTAATTGATGAATTGTATGCAATATGCAAATGAGAATCCATAAATCTTATGAATGACAGCTTAATTTATGTGAGCCTTAATGAATGCAGGATTAGATTTTAATTAAATATCCTCAAAGGCACCCTGAGTAGTAGGTTTTTTTAGGCCTTGTTTTTTTGAAGACTTGTTTCACATGCAGTGCATTTTATGAAAGAAGAAAATCAGGCAAAGAACTTAGTAGAAATGTTCTTGTGTTTTAATGATAAGCATTGTTCTGTTTTGTGAAGCAAACAGTACTTCAACTGATAATAAGCATTTAACAAAATATCTACAGATCTTTTTTGTACTTCCTACAAAATTTCCCAAATTTGATTACCTTTAATTGCTACTGGCTTCTGATATTGTATGCTATTTTTAATTACAGAAAAAGTTATTAAAACTTTTCCAAAAATAAACAGTATCATCAGATGAGTTCATTAAAGTTTGATTTGCTATATGAATGTTTTAAATGATAAATCTAATTCCACTAAAATAAGGTGTTCCCACCCCATTTTGAAAATTGCATCTCTAGACAATACATAATGAGATAAAATGATAAATAACACAGAAGGTTGTAAATAACATTTAGCAAGCAGAATTCTAAGACAAAAGTATTCTGCAACAGTGCCTGCTATTCCCAGCTGTCTTTGGAATAAGGGGATTAATCCTGTTCCTTTCACACCTGTTTTAAATTAGCCACTAAGAATGTGGTTAGGATCTGCTGGAGTTGGGAGAGATAGTCCAGCAAACTTCAGAAATGCAGGCATTGAAGTTGTGCAAGATGTGGTCGCCCAGCCTTATTTCACTGGTTGAGTTTGCCTGTGTTACTTGGTGGTGTTTACATGGCAAAACCACCAGTCCCTTCAGGTAATTTTCTGCTGTCCTGTATACGATTCATGCCTTTTGACAAGAGTAAAGGCAAGGCCCTCCATTCATTTATTGGCAAGATCTGATCTTTTTTTTTGGTGATGTTTACAGCTGTCAACTGCGAAAATTGTTGTCTCTTTCAAAAAAACCAAAGCTCTTTCAGCTGACAGTTTTAATCGTCCCTGTGAAATTCAACACCTTCAAAAAATCCAGAAGCTCATCATTTTTCCTTCCAACTGCAGCAGTATATCAGTAACTCCTTTTCCAACTTTGAATAGTCCAGAATCTTGCTCCTCAGTATCTCACGGGTGTTACTATTCAAGGTTTTTGTCCACCCTCTGGCTGCAGTTATGGCAAGTGGGGTGATCTTGCTGTTTCTTTTAGCTGAAGCGGTAGCAAGAACGTGGAGAAGAGTAAGAAAGAATCTTTTCTGGTTAATGAGTAGATACAGAGGAGTTGTGCACATCCTCTCATTTCTGAGACAGTCTTCAAGTCAGCTGTGGGCAGGTGTGGAGAACCTCTGGGAGAAGCGGACTTTGCCACAGCGCAGCAGTGCTTACATCCTCTGGATGCTCCTGCA
Organism: Ibycter americanus; assembly: GCA_035590275.1. Taxonomy (NCBI): domain Eukaryota; kingdom Metazoa; phylum Chordata; class Aves; order Falconiformes; family Falconidae; genus Ibycter; species Ibycter americanus. The sequence continues at coordinate 63,292,790 of JAVJGI010000063.1, forward strand.
TACATGGGAGCATAAATAAAAAGTTATACAGGAATGTCAGTAAAAGAAGGTATAGGACAAATTGACATGATGAATCCCAAAGGCCTGGTGGCATTCTGGTTTAAAGGGAAGTCAGGTATGAAATAGCTGAACAATTATTGCAAAGATGTAACCTCCTGCTTAAAACTCTGTTGATGTCGGTGGAACGGTGGCAAATAATGCTCAAAAAGGGTCCTGGAGGGTGTTCAGAGAGCTACAGAGCAGGAAGTCTGGATCTATACTTCACAAATAAGTAGAAAGAATAATGCTAGTCGGCATTAGATAAATATCACATACTGGGGAAAAGCCAACATTGCTTCTGTAGATGGAAATTCTAAAATGGTTACTGGATATGCAAGAAAAGGCTATCCAGTTGATAAAACTTACTTGGATTCTCAGAAAGCCTTTAGCATGGTTCCTCTGCAGGGATGTTATGCTGCCATGGGTCCTTTGGGAAATACCTAGTTAAAATGTAGGAAACTAACAATTTTTTGTTTTGTTTGCTAGTTGAGAAAGATCACAGCTGAAGGCTCATGGTGGTCTGTGATAAGACCTATGTTTCTCAGTATCTTCATAATCAATATGGCAACAAAGGGAAGTAATATCACATTAAAAATTAAACATTAGAACTTTTCTGACTAGAAAAAAGTTCACTGGAGCTGAGGAGCAGAGAGAGTGAGGGAGGAAGGGTAAGACAGAGGTCTGTAAAATTGGGAGTGGAGTAAGAAGGTCAGAAGGGAGCATTCTAATAACCAAACTAGAGGTCATCAAATGAAACTAACAGATGGTAGATTTAACAAAAAAAAAAAAAATTGAGTCACAGCTTCACATAATTCGTATTTAATTTGCTAGATATACTGCCACAGGACATTGTAGGTGCCAAAACCTGATAGTTTCAGAAAATTATAATTAAAGTTTAGGTAAGAAAAATCCGTCAAAGACAGTATAAGACCACTGCACAAGGTTCAAGAAATTTCTGGGATGCAAATTACTGGAGGCTGTGAACATATCCTGATACTGTATCACTCTGTGGTTTTCCTTTTCTGTAAATCGTCCTTAAGCAGCTGGTACTGGCCACCATCAGAGACAGGATACCTGGGTAGATAGGTCCTTGGTTTCACCCAGTATGGCTGTTCTTTGGTTACTGCAGCACCTTGCGTATCCTTAGAGACATGTATGGGATATAAAAAGGAAGCATAGAGCATGCACTCCAAAATTCTGACATGCAGTTGAATTCTCAAATTGTTTGATGGGGAAAGGAAAAGAGAAATTGGGACTAGAATGAAGAACAACATATTTGGAAAATAATATATTTGTTGACCACTATCCAAATATAGATGATTGCTGTCAGTAATTATCAATACACAGTTAACAGGTCTGGCAAATGCTTAAGTAGGAAGTTTGAATGGATACTTGATGCCAAATTAGAGTGATGTGGATGGCATGTATTTTTGGATAGCTGAAGAAAAAGAAAGGGAGGAGTAAGAGGTAGAAGTGATTTTCATTTCTATTCTCTCATTCTCCTCTACTAAAATGGAATGTAGATATATGTCCTTTTCAGAACTGTAAGTAATTTGCAGCACTTTTATGTTTTAAAGACAGGTGTCAGAAGACATCTTTTTTCAATTATTTTCTGTGAATGATGACATTTTCTTTTCACAAACTTCAAATGCTGACTGTGTCAACAAAAGGGTGTATGAGTCCCTTCAGCTCCTTGAACAACTTAAATAAGCAGCTCCGGTAATGACCTCATGTGTGGTAATAGTTTATTGGTTAATGAACTAGCAAAAGGGGGTGAGGGAAGATGATCCTTTTTCTATGAGCGTAGCTCTTTACCGAAAGTACGTTTAATTCAGCAATGTCAGCATTACACAGCCTGTATGAGCTGTTTCAGACATGGCTTTGTGTTTACAGTACAGACTTTTATAATGTCAGTTAGGCTGGGCTTTACAAATGAGCTTTGAATGGCTGCTTACTGTTATTTGCCTAGAGACTCCATTGTAGCTAGTGACTTCCATTTGTGAAATACGAGTGATGGTTAGACAGAAATGGAAAAAAAGCCCTAGCTTTTATATTGAGTTAGTTAGCATAGATTGGTTTTATTGGTGGGTGCATATAAAATAGACAGATCGGTAGCCTCTCTAAAGAAATAAGCAAATAAGGTAGCTCAGCCACTGAAAACTCTGATTTCGTTCTATATGAAGTTTTATATCTATATACACCCGTATATATAGTTTCATATATATTTATCCATCTGTCTATCTTTCTGTATTTTTTCCTAAGGAAATCGTAGGAATTCATACAAGAACTTTGAAGCTTGTGGTTAGCATGTGTGCATATATGGCACATACATTTGATTCCTTGTATACTAATTTTATTTGCTTGCTCTTTCTATACTAAATATGAACACTCATTTTGATCTTAAAAGTAAAAAGGATGGGTGAAGGTGAAAGAATAAGGAGAGTCTTTGAATTCACAATTATGAGATCCAAATAGAGTTCCACAGGATAAAATGTCTCGGTAATCATATTTAACAAACTGTAATTCGCCGGTCAGCTGTATGCTACAATTTACATCAGATTCACTGCCTACAATGCATAGTTTTTCTCAAGAAGACCTGCACAAAGTTTATAACAAATAAATTGTTTAAGTGGAAATATGCGTGGATTCTTTGCAAAGCATGAATTTCATGTTGTGAGAGGAATCAGGCCCAATATATCTGCTGTAATTGTGAGAGGTAATTATAAGATCTCCTTGAAAAGGACGTTTTTACAGATCTCGATTTGGCTTTCAGCATTTATGAATTTGAATTGACATCCTCAGCACAGTGCCAATTCTGCATGACTAGATTCATTCCACAAACGGAGTTTAAATGGCTGCATCTACACTGCTAAACTCACTGGAGCAGGGTTTCGTGCAAGCATCAAATTGTTAACCTGGTGTGGTTTGGAGAAGAAGGCGATTCTAGCTGCGTTATGCCATTTGGCATCCTGACCAGAGAGATAAAATGCTCCATTTTATTTACCGGTATAGACAAAGCCAGGTCATTTTAGACTCAGGTTAGCTTTTAGCTGCTGGGATCTGCAGGGGAAGGATCCCCACCCTGCTGTGCATGGAGTGAGGAGCCGCCACTTGTTCCAGTCTCACAGGAGCAGAATCGTTCTGCAGCAGCTCTCCTTGGCTGTGGAGGGAGCAGGAAGATCCCCACGGTGCCTGAATCCCTCAGTCTCTAGATCACACATCTGGGCCTGTTTACCACCTGACTGAATTTACACTGTAAAGAGAACTTTCAGCCCACTCCTCCTGATATATTTTCTTTCAAAATCCATCCTCTTCCCAGTCAAAGGATACATAACATTTTTTTTTTTTTTTTTTCAGGCAGGAATTAAACCTCCGTCTTGTTAGTTGAGAGTTTTACTGGTTTCACAGAGAGAGAGCCTGTGAACCAGCTGAAGTCAGTCAGTGGCCAAGATGAGTGTGCTCTTATAGTGAAGATGGCCACCTTATAGTGGGATAGCAAGTGTGTAGCCAGCATGTCAAGAAAACTTACTGTCTTCCTCTCTTATTCAGCACTGTCGAAACTGCATCTGCAGTACCGAGTCCCACTCTAGGCTCCCCAGTACAAGAGCGATGTGCATGTAGTGGAGCGAGTGCAGTGGGGGCCATCAAGGTGGAGGGGGCTGGAGCAGAGGGGCTGTGGGAGCTGGGGCTGTTCAGTGTTAAGGTCAGAAGGCAAAGGAGGGATTTTGTTGAGGTCTTCAGCTACGTAAAGGGGGGATATGGAGAAGACAGAGCCTAACTTTTCTCAGGGGTGCTGCAAAAAGACGAGGGGCCAAAGTCCCAAGTTGCAACAAGAAAAATTCTATCTAGATAGAAGGAAAAATAAAGTTGCCACAAGGGTCATTAAACACTGGAACTGAATGCACAGTGCGGCTGTGGGTTCTCTAACCTTGGAGATACTGAAAGCTCACCTAGAGAAGGCCCTGAGTAACCTTTTCTTGTTGCTTTTTGCCTGAACAGCAACTGAACTAGATGGTTTCCAGAGGTCCCTTTCAAAGTAAAATATTCAATGATTCTGAGTTAGACTCACAGAATCATTTAAGTCGAAAAAGACCTTTAAGATCATCAAGTCCAACCGTTAACTCAGGACTGCCAAGTCCACCACTAAACCATGTCCCTAAGTACCGCATCTACGCATTTGTTAAACACTTCCAGAGATGGTGATTCCACCACCTCTCTGGGCAGCCTGTTCCAATGGTTGGCCACCCTTTCAGTGAAGAAGTTTTTCCTCATATCAGTCCAAACCTCCCCTGGCGCAGCTTGAGGGCATTCCCTCTTGTTCTGTTACTCATTATCTGGGAGAAGACGCCATCCCCCACCTGCCTACAGCCACCTTTCAGGTAGTTGTAAAGTCTAGTTAGCTGTGTGCCTCCTGTATTTGTCTTTCACTGTAACCACAATATTCACAGCTAATTTCTTGTTCAGATTCACTTTGATTCTACTTCTCTATTTTAATGATAAAAAAAGTTAGTTTTGGTAAATTTCAAGTGTAATGCAGTATTTTGTAATGGGTGGAGTTAGAAAGTCTGTACTCCTTTAGCCACCTTGTGAGTCCATCTTATTTCAGCTTTGTGTGTGACATACAGTGTTAGGGCAAGCAAAAATTGAATTTAGTTTTGTTGAACTTCACAATTTTTCAATGTGCTCAGCTTTTAGATGGGGAAGAATAGGCAATGATATTCACCGGGACATATTATTCCAAAAGTTTGGAATTGTGTACATTATCTGATTTATTACTTTTGCTCTAGGTCTCAGTCTGTTCACCTCTAAAGAGGTAAGTGCTACTGAGTTGTTTGGTTTAGCATTTGATTTGCCTTGATGGGATTGCAAACACAGAATGTGTTCTTGCATACAACAATAATATTGACAGCCTACAACATGCACTGCACGTAAAGGATTTTGAAAAGTTACTGTAGGTGATACTGTCTGTGGTAAAGTGTCATAAGCCACCTAATAATCTGATCATAACTGACATGGGGGATGCTTTTATAATACTTACAAAACTGTGATAAGGTGGATTAATACAGCAGTTGCATTTTAAGCATCTAACTGAAATCTATCAGAACAATTGTTAGCAGTGATGGTCAATTAAAGGAGACTCTTAATGGAAATCATAGAGCCACCCTGAAATTAAAAGAGGTGTGAAGATATTATAACAATTGTGGAAGATATTACAACAATTTTGGAGAAGTCTTTTCAGTGGTTATGTTTTTTTATGGATAGGTTATAGTGCCCATGTCTTTAAATACATATGACTTTTAGTTTAGGAAAAAATCAAGCATGTGACTTAAGTCATACTTGATTTATGTTATCAGTACACATTTCAGTGGATAACTGTGTTTGTGTACATCTTTTGTAAAATTATGTTGGTTGACTTGTTTCCTTTGGCGTTGGAAGAGATACACTGATATTAGAATTGGACTTTCATTCTCATAGTTAGGTGTGCTGTGGTGCTTGAATATACTTCCAGTGCCAGTGTCTAGTCAATATTATTTTAATTTGTTGTTTAATGTCAGGTTAGTATTTTCAACTGGTGTTTGTATTGTAAAACCCACCATTATATTACTGTTATTGTCAAAATTGAGTGTCATGCCCAAGCAGCGTTGGAGGCACTGAAGGAATCTGAATAAACCTCATTACCTTTAGGTGTGTAGTCACCACATCCCAAATGCATGCCAAGTTACATTACTTTTCATGACCTTTCTCTTCTTCCTTCACTCCTCTTCAAGCTCCAGAAGCATCTGTGCGATGAAGATGAGGGAAGAGCTGGCCTTTGTGCATAGCTTCAGTAACTAAGAAGCTCACTGATTACAGACACATGGTATCTCATGCTATAGTTACATCCTTCCAGCTATTTAGTCAATGTGAATACTCACATCAGTAAAAGTAGTGTTACTAGACCTTCTTGGTATGTAGAATATTCCACGAATTGGTGCAAAATGTAATCAGAACAAGTAGAGTCCAAACATGTATCAAAAGAATTCAGCTAGTGATTCTGTCATCCCCTCGCACCACCCCCCCCACCCCCCACCCCCCCATCCCGTTTTAAAACAATATAAATAAGCTGTAATTACTTTAAGCACAGATAAATAACATTCATACTGCAGAAGTGGATCCAAATAACAAAACCAAAGCCCTTGATCTTGTGAAAATGCTCCAGAAATTCTCCTCTTCAGCCTACTGTATTGGTAACAATTTCAGATGGTGGCTAAAAGGGAGAGCAGCGCGTTCAGTGTGGTCAGTTGCTTTGTAGAATGGAAAGGTTTGTGAAGGTATGATATATAGCTTTGTTTTCAGTAACACTGACAAATGGCGCATATACAAAAGTGTTAGGTCAGAAGGTTTGAAACATTTGTTGAGTAATCAAAATGTAGTAATTACACATGCAATTTGGTGTTTTTAACGGCTCTTGGCTTGCCTGCATCATATAGGACTTGGTTGGCGCCAGGTAGGCTTGGCAACAGCTCTGAAAGTTATGAGTCATGGGAATAGTTGGCAGATCCCAGAGATACTAGTACATATCTGAGAAAAAAGAAGTTCTTGACCTCTTTCGAACAAAGCAGAGGGAAGGTAAAGATCAAAAGTTATAACAGTTCCATCCCCTTTGCTGTTCAGGTTTGGTATATTTTCAATTTCATGACATCATGGATGACCTGCTTGTTCAATGGCCGTCTAAATTGAAAGTAAAGATCATTAAAAACCAGAATACATTTCTGACGTTGCTAAGGTAACTGTTGTCTTGTGATGTCATGGTGGGTTGTATTACCCATTGTGGATATCTCTAGCCAGTACGATAGAACAGTTTTGTTTTGGGATTTGCTTTAAATGGAAGATTTATAACTTTGTTGTAGAGCAGACTGATGTACAGACGCTGGAAGCTGCCATGCAACTGCCATTGGCAAAAGACAAATTTTTTCTCACCATGCTGCTGCAGCTGTAGGCAATATAGGGATACCTGCTATGATTCACTTAGAAAATGTTACGAAACATAACCTTAGAAGATCTATTCACAGATACCTACAAATGAAGTTGCAGAGACATGAAAAAATATTTCAGTTTTCTTGTAACTGTTGTTTCAAAGCAGACAAAGCAATAACTGAGCAAAAGAGATTTTTAAAAACCTATATCCAGAAATGTTGAATACAAAATTAAATTGTAGTACTGCTTACCTCATCTGTTTCTAAGTCATGTTTACTTAACTATTTACTAAATTTCTGTCACCCTAGTATTGGGTCAGAAGCTTCCTTGAACCTACTGGTGTGTTAACTAACTCGTTAAGAATTTGATATGAGACTTATGCATGATTCTTTTGCAGTCATTGCCTCAGAACCAGAGATGAAAATACGATGTAGAGAAAGACTAATTTTTTAAATTTTGTATCCACAGGACAGAGTGTGGTGAACCAGGTTTTATATAAAATGTTGGATACAAATTATTACTGTGTGAAGAAAGGGCTTGATTTCAGGGTTTTGAAAGAACACATTTATTACCAGAATGAGTACAAAAAGGAATTACTTTTGTAGTCCTACTGTACTGAGGCTTCAGTAGACGAAAGTGTTAGTTTTTTACATTCCCTTCTGATACTCAGTTTTTATTGTTGCATCATGGCTGCTTCAATTTACCTCTATCCATGTTAATTTCTTAAATTTTCACATGAGCACAACAAAATATCTATTAAATACCCTTTAGGTTGGGTGCAGATTTATTATGATTGAATTGAAACACTAAAAAAAGCCATCCCATGCAAATGTGTATGAAGATATTGTGCCCTCAGTTTTTAAATAGAGACCTCTTTGGTTAATGGGGAGCTTTGCTTTAGAATTATTGGTGTAATATAGCTCACTCAGGTCCACTTAATCGATTTGGCCATGATAACGGAACTTTTTTTTTTTTCATGAAATTTTTTTATTGTTTTGAAAAATGTATGAAGAATGCATTTGGTGCTTTGTATATATGGTGCTTTCTATATATACTACAACACACTGACAGGGTAATGATAAATTTGCTTCTGGCATTGAAGGGCTGTATCTTGAGGTGACTTTTCTTCTTTGGTTCTTTATTCACATAATGCCATTAGTATTGTTTGTTACAATGTAGGATATTTATAACAGGAAACATCTGTGGAGCAGTAATAAAGAATAGTTTTCATAAAGCAGTTTTACATTATCCTTCTACCAGTATCTGATAACAGTCACATTTATCTGGGTGTAGGAACGTTCTGACAGGTGTAAGGGATAACTGATTGATATAAACTCACTACTGCATGAAAATGAACCTTTTGATAAAGACATCTTAGTTAGAACTGATAAGTAAAGTACAGAGAACATAACTGTCTGCTATTATGTATCATTTTATTACCTTTATGTTGATCTTGATCTTTTAAATGGATAGTAAAGCATTGACAAAAGATGACTGAATGTAGACATTTGTATAATGTACCTTTAGCGGGAGCATAATCTTTAGATCAAGGACAACTTAACAGGCAAAGGGCTCATAATTCATTAAAATAGAGACACTATCTAGTTCATAACATGGAAAACTTAAACAATGCGGTATTCTAAGGATTCAAAATTAATACTTTTTCTATTTCTTTAAAATGTAACTCTATTTAGATTTTGATGGATTGAGAGGCAGATGAAAGCATTGGCTAAAAATTAAAAGTAGTTAAGAAATTTATTTCCTGTTTTATCAGTTCCCAGAGCTTTTATGGGCATATCCATGTTAACATCTCTCTGATATTAAGTTCTGAGCAGATGGATGCCGTGAAAATTATTACTTCATTTAATAAGATAGAAATAAAAGTGTTTCTCCACTTACATGTTTTCTGTGAACTTGTTCTGCCTCTAAGTATTATTAATACAGTATTCTGGTATTTTAAAGGAAAAAAAAATGGAAATCTCTAATAAGCTGAAATCCTACAGATTCTAGAGACTGTTGTCTTGGTTATGCAATAGCATCTTACATCAGCATGTTGTTGAAGTCATGGAATAAACATCAGGAACGTTAATATTTTGACACTATTGACTAATTTTGTATAGAAATATGGTCAATAAAAATAGGTAAGAAAATCGTAATTATTAGGAAAATGTAATAGACCAAAGCACAAAGATAGAAGGTAGACACCCATAGTATTTTACCATATGTTAGATATTATTTCAAAATGTTTGTGTAAATGTGTGTAGTCAGACAACATTATTTATGCTTATTTAGTAAAGAAATATAGGAAATCCAGTCCTTTATGCTGTAAGTAGAGTCTTTTTTGGTATTCAATATTTGTGATTTACTAAATAATCTTGCAATGAAAATTACATTTATTCTTGTGTCTGAGACTTAGAACTGTAACTGCTTTACTACTAAGGTGGGAAAGGGAATAATAGGATCTAAAAATTAGTAATAATTTGTGCTATTTCTTAACCACTTTTGATAGTTTTTTCAACTATCATTTATTTTAAATAACGTAAACTTGAGAGAAAAAATATATTTTTCGTTGTAGATCTTTATGAACTTTATTTACATCGTTATTTTACAATAGTGAAAGTTCAATGTTATGCATGTGTAGATGAACGTATCTGTGAGTGTCGTGTTTATTATCAGCTCATCAGAACCTGCTAAATTGCATGAGATGTGGTAATCTGATTCTTTCATTTACTCTCTTTTTATTTTAAATAAAAATAAGAGCAGGGTGGCTTTATGGAATGTACTCTTGGTCTGAGATTGACCCTTTCAACCGTACAGTGAAAGTAGCCTTTTAAATCACTGGGAGGACCTTGACATTTTATTTTTAATCAAAGAGATTTTCTGTCCTAAATTTAAAGGAATTTATGCACATGATTAAGCAATTTCTTGAATGAAGGCCTTCATTTTTACCAGGAGGATACTTCATATGAACAGTAGTCTGTGCTGTGTAATTAAAACACGTTATCAGATTTAGCTTAATTAATGTTAAAACAAAACAAATGCTTGATGCCTCCTTCAAGGACATTAAAAAAAATGCTTTCCTGCTATTCTTGATTTGTCATGTTGTGCCAATGTTGAAAATGGATGAATTATGTTACTTGCCATAGTGACAGATTATTTTACCTGAAATGTTGTTCTGCGTATAGCACTTGTCTGAAATCAGTTGTTCATATGCTGGAGAAGTCCATGTACATCTTGTATGCAAATTATTATCTTTTAATCTGTTTATGAATACAGCAAGATTGAGGTAACAGAGGTCTGAAAAAATTAACATTGCATTATCTTCGTTTTTGTGAGGTTAAGTTAAAACTTGAAGAGCATGCTAATATTAACTGTGGTTAATTTACCGTATTTTTATGGCAACTGAAAAAGGGGGGGGTGGGGACCTGGAGCTGCCGTTTCAGAAATATACCATCTCTGTCCAAGATGGCATGTCAGTGTGTCAGTGAAATTTTCATGTTTAAGAAATGACTGTATGATCCACCTCACGTGACTCTCATATCTTCCTCTCCAGAGGTCAGTAGCAAAATTTCACTTGCATCAAATAGGAGAACTATGTACCTATGTAGGTTGTTCAACAATCTCTGAAACATATCAGCATATGCATAATTCACATTATTTCTTCTCTGAGATCTTAATCCTTCTAATACATCTTTAGTATTTTTGTGTTGTTTTAGTATTTATGTTTTGAGCCCAAATAGCACTGGTAACATAATACTTAATTTTGTTTTTTGTTGTTGGTTTTGGTTTTGTTTTTCAAATCCAAGGGGAACTATGTTGATAATTTTTTTCACATCATAGAAAGTATCATCCCCATTGGTAATACAGATAGACTCAATAAAGAGGCTGAAGTAAACGGAACAGCGGAATTTCTGTTGCACTTGAAATTATGGCCCCTTTGATTAAGGAATGAGATTTACCAGGTAATGGGGATACAGGACTTTGACATACATAGCTGCTTATCTGGTACCTTCCATGAAAACTAAAATTTTCTTCTAAAAGTGAAAGCTTAAAACACAAAACAGGAAAAAAATACCCTAAAAAAACCCAATCAACTCTTTACTGGAGACAATATTTTTGAATTTTCAAAATGGAATTCAGCTTTTTGAAATAATTTCTTTTAGAAAGACATATGAAATCCTGGTTTGAAACAGTACTGATCCACACCTCTGTAACACATCATTAGAGTGCTGACACATTGTAAAAGTGAAACTTAATGAGAAAAAAGAAAAAAAAAGAAAAAGGAAAATCCTGTAAAAGTGTAAATGAGAAGCAAACCAAAACCAAACCACACAGCTGACATTTTAGAATTGTTCTGTGGAATTGCATCCTGGCACAGGCTGATTGGAATAAATGAACCTCTCCTGACCATCAGCTCTCAGTGTCTTAGAAACTGAATTCTGGAAGCATAAGATGTATTAGCTTTGGTGCTTTTTTTTTTTAATATATATATTTACAGGTCTTGGCAATATCTGAGAGACCTTGTTTTCATTTCTGGTCACCACCTCAGCAAACTAATCAATGAGGCATGAACTGCTATCTGCAGAGAAAGAAATGAAAAATAAACCAGAGATAATCCTTCAGTTAAAAGGTTATTCTGTGCGATAAAAGCTATTTTGTTAATTTATTTACTTACTGGTACAGTGAGATAAAGTGAGGGAACAATTAGGGAATTCTAGTTGAAAGGATTTAAAAGGGCAATGACGACTTAATATTTTAGGTTATTTGATTGACAATATAGTTACACAGATTTCTCAAACTAAAAAAAAAGTAGTTTTCAATGAGTCAAAATTCTGTTTAGTACAATTAGTATTTTCTACTATTAGTATTTTCTCAATAGTATCTTTGTTCTCACAAATATTAGTTTTAAACTAATTTGTATATGCTAATTTGGTTAAACTAGGTTAATAAGTTGTTTGTTTCTGTAAACTATCTGCAGTAATAGTTTTCCATATTTTATCCCTATTTTTCATGTTTTCATATTTCCTGTTCGTCAGAATGTACGAAGATGTATAAAATCTTTGTTGTTTTTGTCCTATATATAGTCTGATAGAGGATATTTGTTGTTTGCAGACTATTATATATTATTTAATTTGGTTTTTTGAAACTGATTAAAAATTATTTTAAAATTCAGATAGTTACTTCTGAATATAAGCACCAAGTGTAAGAAAATTATTAGTAAAATCTCCACGTAACTTTTGCAGTAATAGTTCTGTTTTTCCCAGTTTTTTTTTTCCCTAATTTTAAAAAATTGTATTTAACAAATCTTCCCAGTGTGCAAGTCTGTATTTTGGGATGTAGTTCTGTTTAGCTGCAAACAATATCATCATAAACATATCACATATACATCTCTACTGATTCACTAACATTTTGAGAAGCAGAGATACATAAGGATATCTGTCTTTCTGCAGCTCTATCAGGAAGGTTTGATTTGTGCTTGGGAACATACCCTCTTCACCTTTCGGAAGTGGACAAGGCTTTGTAGCATCCTGTACACACAGAATAATCCACCTTTAAGACATTCAGTCTGTAGTTATTGATACTTTACAACTTCTGTCATTTTACAGGACTGAGGATTATCACTGCCAGGAAATTTTCTGTTTCTCTTTTGGACCTTCGTCTTTTCCTCTGCATGAGGATTGGTCTTTCCTTCTTTATTCTATTTGGAGAGCTGTTTTTCACTCTGCTGTTTTCTCTCCCAGTTCTGTTTTCACGAAGCCCATATTTTTCCAGAACCATGAAATTTGCACCTGTTTTTTCTAGCACGGGAAGAGAAAATAATAGATGTTTCTCAGTTCTGTTCTGTCTAATTTCTTTTAAGTTGTAGAGACACTGGCCAAGGTCTTGCAAGTTAGAAGCACTTTTTGCAGAGATGGGTTGACCATATCTTCTGTGAACTGTCATGGGTATGATAAAATTCCCACAAAAATAAAAGGGAGTCTTTCCTTTGATTATAAAGAAAAGGGCTCATGACCGTTGTAGCCAACGGTGGCACGGTAACAGTGCTGGAAGGGTATCAAGCAAGTCCTCTTTAATGCCAAATCCAGGCAGTGGAGTCTCATAAATTCCCGTGCGACCTTTGCTCCACCCTACAACACAGAGGCTTTTGAGCAACGTGGTTTTGAGCTTGTGTCTCCAAGGGCAGCGCTTGGGTTTTCCTCCTCTCTTTGCTCGCTGCCTCCACCTCGTGGAACCGGGTCACCTGCCACACCTCACAGTTTTCTGAAGAAGCGATAAACAGAAGAAAGAGGTGGATCAGGTGAGATAAGTTCAACCTGGCTAGCTGGAAGTGGAAAGGGATTGTCAAAAATCCATCAAATTAATTTAGAATTTCTGAAAAAAGGGGGGGAAGTGGGCAGCTGGAGAAAAAAAGTGCTAAACCGTGCTTGGAGGAAGAAAGCTTTTGTAGACGAAGGCTGGGAAACTGCAATGAAACAGGCATCTTACAACCTAGCAGTCACTGGCTGCATTTCACAAAGCATCTCTTCTCACTCCTCCCTGCCCTATAAACTATCTTTGTTTCCTATTTAAAACCTGAGTTTTTCATAACATAATAATTCATATGTATGTTAGCATGACTTGTGTTAGGTGCTTTCCAAATACACTAGACCAGAAGCTATTCTGAAGGACTACTGTCTGACATGTCCAGGCAAACAGGACACTAAAAGAATATATTGCTGGTATGCGTGTATGCTCAAGATACAAATATTTAACATTTACATTGCAGTAATAAACTACCAAATTTGGGCCTAATTTTGGTAGCTTATGTTGTACCTTGTGCAGTGCAGGGCTGCCCCTTTATATTATGGCTTTATTAGATGAAAATTCATATTCACATGCAGAGTAGAGAAGCACAACAATTTAAGGCTGATTTGACTTAAGTGTTTTCAGTGATGTGATTGCTGCTGCTGCTGCAACCCAGCATAAGCTTTAACAGCTTCTTGTTCTTGAGCAAGTTTAAATGAATATAACTCTCTTTTGGGCTAGAGTTTGCATTTTTCTTCTGCTCAGAGCGGTCACACACTGAACTTGATTGTAACCAGAAGAAAATTAAGTTCCTGTATGTGATTGTTACAAAGGATGTGATACATGGTCAGAGCATGTGTACTGAGTATCTGCAGTCTTAAGAAGTAGAGTTGTCACTACCTTCTTTAAAAACATGGTTACAGAAAGAGAAGAAATATGAGAATCATAGAATCATTTACTTAGAAAAGACCCTTCAGATCATTCAGGGTCAACATTACATTGTGTTGTAAAGATAACACTGCCAAGTCCACCACTAAACCATGGCCCCAAGCACCACGTCTACACATCTTTTAAATATCTCTGGGGATGGTGACTCAGTCACTTCCCTGGGCAGCCTGTTCCAGTGCCAAATAACCTTTTCGGTGAAGAGGTAGAGGTGGAGACTCTCTGCTCTCCCATTTCAACAGCTTAGTGGTCAAGGTGGGATGTAGGGGACTCACTGGGTAGCTGCAAGGTTGTCTGTCAGAAAATGCCATAAGTTGGTCAGCAAGAAGGCTAATATCACAAACAGTCCATACTTACTCTAGGGTAGGACACTCCCTGTTCCTGTTGAAGCTATTCAGGTACATGGATGGGAACAAAAGATTCCTTGGATAAGAGGAAAAAATGAGCATGAGTCTGTGTCATCATGATAAGGGCATTCATCTACAAAGCAAAAAAGTTGCGTGCTAATCTGTGCTTAGATAATGTTTTAATGTAAACTAAGCAAAATTTGTACAGCAGTCAGAAACTCTCCTCCCAGATTAATAATCTTACTAATATTACATTATTTTTTTAGTTTGTTTGTTGTTTAGTAGGTCTCTCAGTCTCTTCTTCAGTCACAATATTACTATCCTCACCTGCCCACAGGATGATGATTAGTTTTCTTTATAACAGAGTAGAGTTGTATCCCTCAGCTTGGGTTGAGAAAGTCTTTCTGTATGTGTATTTCATATTCTGGATCAGCAGTCTACACTTCAGACTATTGTATACAAGTTAATGACTGTTTCTCTTTCTGTAGTACCTGTGCTAAAGGTGAGAACTGTAACTGCCTAATAGTTACGCTACTAGGGTCTCTGTTTAGCCACTTGTAGCCACAAACACATCCCAAAGGTGATTTATGTCATTGTAAGATAGGTGACTTAGTAGAGAAGGGGGTGAATAGATCTTGGAGGGTATCTCTTGCTCTCCAGAGAAACATTATAAATGTCTAACTTCAACTGAATACTTACTTCTGGAAAATATGGGATAAATTAATATTCCCCCTTAAAACTTTTTAAAAAAATCAACCCCTGTAAATGAAAAATTTTGTGAAATGAATTTGTAGAATATGTTGTAATGAAACACTTACTATTTAAAGTTTGACTTCTTTGTAACTTCAAAATATATTTTACTTGCTTTTTGCCTGGAGACTCAAGTCTAGAAGTAAGCTATTCAGCTTCCAAAAAATAACAGTTTATATTTGAAACATCATCACAATCTTTTCAGAACTGATGGGAAATGGTGCCACATCTAATACATTATTTATCAAGCTATGATTGCAGGAATAACAAATATCTTAATTAGTGGAATTAATCAATTATGCCTTCATACATTTGTAGCCTGTACTCCTCTATAAGAAAAAAAAAAGTTTCTTCTGTTATTCTACCTTTTAAAAATGTGGTTATCATGCTCTCCTTCCAAGCATTTAGAACAAAGTCCTGATAATTTAATTACATGCCTCATTCAAATGCAGGATCATATGAACCTGTAATGGCTCAAATCATCTGTTTACTAATAATTCATCCAGTAGTGCTTTTTTTTGAAGGGAGAGGGGAAGGGAGAACCTTATCTGCAATTTCACTGTGGTACAGTATTATAATTATAAAAGAATAACAATATAGTTGTACAGTCTACCATTTAGTTCGATGTTTTTGGGTGCATTTAAGCTATTGAATTAATCTCACTTTTAAACAATAGAATATAATACTTTAATAGCTTGCCTTTGCACTGGCTTTGTGGGATGCTGAAATTAGTATTATAATGCACTGTGTATAGTTTCTGCTGAATCTGATTGCTTTAGCAGCAGTCAGTTTGATAGTATCAGGTTCCAGCTTGCATTGCTGGGTCAACATGGACCCAGGCCATTAAAGGAGAAAGGTTCAGGGAAAGTTCATTTCTATTGTTTTACCATGGTTACAAAACAGAAAAAAAAGGAGAAATCCTGCATTTGTAACATATTGCTTCCTTGGGCCCTGAAGGTACTATGATCTTTTTTCCCTCTTAAATTGAACACAGGAATATAAACCTCCTGATTATCTGTAATGTAAACAAAAGAATATTTTCTGATCACTTTTAAAGTAAAACACAGATGTTCTGCATTGACTGCTGATGTCATTAAACAAAATGTTTGTATTCATTTAATTTGATCTCCCAAACTGTTAGCGTTTAAATTTGTTACAAGGTCAATAGAAAAATTAAAACTTCATACCGGCTGTTATATTACTGACTTTTGTTTACATAATTTTCACTTTAATTAACTCACAGTAAGCCTGTTGAAATAAGTATGTTTGCTTTTGCTTTAAAACATAACCTGCCCATTGAAGCATTTTCTTTTTATTGTGGTTATAAAATAAAGAAACATTTTCATGAAAAAGCATGATCTTAAATGTCATCATATGTGTTTAACATTTATGGAAAGGTTGTAAACCACTTGTGAGGTACAATTATGAAAGGGCTTAGATCTTAAGATAAACGCGTTCATTACATATATAAGAAAAAAGAGAGAAAGGATAAAGGACTTTTCACACCATTAGTGTGTTTTACAGGTGAAGTGTTGAAGAAAGTTAATTCCGCAGCAATGAGTACTTCATTCAAAGAGGTAAATCATGTAATGGGTGTAATATAAAATGAAGTTTGCTATCTGTACTGATATGAAGAAATTCTGTAAAGGAAAAGGTTGCACAGACATTCTCTTAATGGAAAGATTTGCATGAAATTTCACTGAACTCTGAAGGTTGTGACACAGCATAGTCTTCAACAATATGTTTTTATTTTTAAAGGTCTTTATGTATAATTCCCATAAACCACTTTTTAGATAAGTGAAGCTATTTGTAGATCTGACTGTTACACAAGTCAAAAAGATAATGGCATTCAAGGCAATGTTAGTTACGGAAGCTAGCATGCAGGAGTGAGTGTATATTTGTTATTTTCCAGAGTTGCCTGCCTCTATTATTATTAAATGTGATCTCATTAAGAAAAGCAAATTTCACATATGCTAAGCTGGGCCAGGATGAATGTGTATTTTAATTTAAGATCTTTGGGGAACATGCAGATAATATTGTTGACTTAGTATGTGTCATTAATCTTCCAAGACGGTGGTGCAAGGCACGTGCTCTTAGGGTCTGTCTACCCAAAGAGATTTACAAGAGAGATCTGTGGTCATTTGAAAGAGTCATCTCAGTATACCATTGCTGTTGACTGAATTGACGTTTGAGTCTTAACAATACCGTTGCGGAAAGGAGAAAAAAAAGGAAAAAAGGGAAAATACTTGGTTGTTTGGCATACGTGAGAGTTAAAAAACTTTATAGGGTGCAAATGAGTACTAAGTAAACTCTATTATCCTTTGTTTACCCTTGACTACACTTCTAGGTTTGATATCCATTAGCAAATGACATCTGTTTTTTCAATTGACTGTGGTGCTCCTATTCTTTCTTAAATGATTGTGTTAATGTTTCTGTGCCCTGCTAATCACCTGCAGGGATTTCAGTCTGTATGTATGCCTACTACACAGACAGATACACAAACACACATGTATGTATGTTTACATATGGAATCATAGAATTGTTTAGGTTGGAAAAGACCTTTAAGATCATCAAGTCTTAACTGTTAACCTAGCACTGCCAAGTCCACCACTAAAACATGTCCCTAAGTGCCACATCTATACATCTTTTAAATATGTTAAGGTATGGTGACTCAGCCACTTCTCTTGGCAGCCTGCTCCAATGCTTGACAACCCTTTCAATGAAGAAATTTTTTCCCAATATCCAACCTAAACCTCCCCTGGTGCAACTTGAGGCCGTTTCCTCTTGTCCTATCACTTGTTACTTGGGAGAAGAGACTGACGCCCACCTTGCTACAGCCTTCTTTCAGATCCAATACAGAGCCCTGGGGAACACCACCTGACCGGCTGCCAGCTGGATTTAACTCCATTCATCACCACTCATTAGGCTCGGCCACCCAGCCAGTTTTTTACCCAGCAAAAGGTACACCTGTCCAAGCCATGAGCAGCCAGTTTCTCTGCAAGAATGCTGTGGGAAATGTTGTCAAAGGCTTTACTAAAGTCTAGGTAAACAACATCCACAGACTTTCCCTTATCCACTAAGTGGATCATCATGTCATAGAAGGAGATCAGGTTAGTCAAGTAGGACCTGCCTTTCATAAACTCATGCTGACTGAGCCTGAGCATCTGGTTGTCCTATATGTGCTGCGTGATGGCACTCAAGATGATCTGCTCTGTAACCTTCCCCAGCACCAAGGGCAGACCAACAGACCTGTAGTTCCTAGTATGTAGATACTGTAATGATCAGCCTTATAGATCATAGTTCTGCCATGATGGGAAGACTGGAGATATTCATCTTTCACGATTTAGTACTTGGTGAAAGAGTCACAGAAGCTGGAGCTGACCTGTTTACATACTGTGTGTTTCTCTAGCTCATTTGAGTGGTTCAAAGTCTCACAGCCCAGTGGGAGAGAAGATGGCAATCAGTACTTACTAAAGATGATGAAGTCTGGATTGATTCCTCCTTTGCTTTAAGGTATTTTTGGACCACAACACATATTGCCTTTGAAATATCAGCCTAGAGACTCTCGTGTGTGGAGAGTGTGCCACACTATATGGTCTAATATATACATGTATGTATGTGTCTCTGTGTGTATATATATATATATGAACATATCTCACGTAAAGAGTTACTGTGTGAGAGAGGAAGCTTTTGAGAGGACTAAATGTCCTATGCCCAGGAGTCCAAGGCATGTCTTGTCATCTTTTTTTCGTCTTAAGTCATTGAATAAATGGATAAATTGGAACAGATGACTGCTTTACTGTTTGACTTGCCAGACTTCTTTTGTGTATCTGAGCCTTTATACTTGGAAGATACTGCTTAAAAACTGTAAAACTTTTCTCTGTTTTAAAAGGTGTAATGAAAAAGCATCTTTACAAACATATACAGTGCCACTTTACTCAGTTCTATTAAAACAAAATATATCTGAGATCTGAGTCAAGAAAATTTAGTGAAGGATAATTGATTGTGACAAAATTCTTCTAATTTGCCATGTTATTGCAGTACCCTCTTCCTCAACTATTGTTAAACTTTTGGAAAAAACTGTGTGAACTCCCTGTCCAGTTCAAGCTTGGTTCTGCTTTTGTATCAGAAAACTATGAAGTCTTGAAGACATTGGTCTGACCTTCAGCCAAGCACGTAACCGACCATGTTTTTCGACAGGATAATGTCTAATTTAATTCCTGTTCTGTAGAAGAGATAGTCTTCAGCTGATTTTTTTTTTCCTTAGAACTTGATCCGTTACCACAGAAAACTGCCCAGTTCCGTCAGAAGTACTTACTAACAGCATAGAAAGCATGTGGTTTGGTGAAGTAGGTGTTTCTTTGGTATCATCTCTAGTACTGCAGTGAAGCTTGAAACTGTAAAAGCTAATATGAAGTCTCAAGGAAACAGGTAACATCTTGGGGAAAACATTAGTATTGATGAAAATGTCCCTCTTAGTTTGACCCATGACACCTTGATCAGTGTTTACAACATCGAACATTCAGAGATCATCAGCCAGAACAGAAACAGGAGAAAAAACTTTTGGTTTAGTTTATTTGATGCTTTGGGGTTATTTTTCGTTTCTAAGCCCTTAACTTGCATGTGGCATAATGTTTTCAGAACTTTTTCTTCATGTAAGCAAGACAGAGTGATAGAAAAGTAAATTTTTATTGGTAAGTAAACAGAAACAGAGGTACTCCATTTCTGAAGCTAAGATTTTTAGAAAATAAGAAAATATGAAGAATCAAAATATAATTGTGAATTGGCACCTGCTTTAACTCTTGCCTAACTTGACTCTGGGCATGGAAAGAAAATGTGTTTGTAATTATTATGAGTAATTTGCATTTCATTGTCATCTTAATGCTCAGTCAGGATTTGAGCTTGTGCTATGAGCTATATGGACAGAGCCGAAAGATAGTTCTGTGTGAATGTTGTATATGGAGATGTTCCAGGCACAGAGCATGCCAGTCAAACATCATACGGATGTATATACTGGCCAGCTGTAGTATTCCCCAGGAGAGTGTGTTCTGCAAGTCTATGGTGCCATTTTGACAGTCTTGGAAGTTGTACTCCTATATAAAATTCTCTTATATGAAATTCTGCTGTGTGTGTCCCATGCTGCTGAAGATGTGAAGTTCATGAAAGGAAGCATGAATTAAATTAAAGGTGTCTCAACCAGAATTCATCATAAGAATGCATTTGCAAGCGTTAGGATAACAGGATGGATTTAGTTTTTTATTTTGGGTGTTCTTTATTTTGGGTAATGTAAGATGTTTTTGAGAAATGCACTTAGATCTTTTCAGACACAGTGCAACAGTAATTTGAATTAAGTTTGAAGTCTAATATCTTTACTTCATAATGTACTTAGGAGATGGGAGGTAAGGAGACTAGACCATGTGAAAGTTTTTCAGTCACAGAGTAATCACAGAGCAGATCCATAGTTAGGCAGGTTAAAGTACATATTAAAATAAACTTCTTGGTAATTGATTTGTGCCTTTCTGTAAAATAGATCCTTTGACATCCTTGTATGTTAACTCTATTGTATGAAGGTTCACACAAATGGAATTACCAGAATTACAAAGAAATATAAATAATAATAATAATAATTAAAAAATCTTATCAGAAGTAGGTACATTTGTCAGCTTTGTTATCTAAAAACATACTACTTGTACTACTTAACAGAAATGACCGATTAACTTTTCAGTGTTTCCCTAGGATAACATATTAGTAGCAGACTGTTATTTCTGGTAGGGCAAACTTTACATAAGATAGTTCTGGGGCAGCATTGAGCACTGGCTGTGTTTCAGGCCTGCAAATAACATACCTACAAACACTGACTAAGGGTTATGGCGATGTATTCTAAGGTATCACCAGATTTGATCCTCTGTAACTTGATAGCAATGCACTGAATGACTTCTAAGTTGTTGAAAAGATATTAAATAAAAGTGTCTTTGGTTGGATCACTATGATATTTCCACTTGGACCTGCAGTACTATCTGGTTGTTGTTGAAGTTTTTTTTTTTTTCCTTCGATTTTTCTAGGACCTGGGAGGCTCAGACTGGTATTCTGTATCATCCAAATTACTATAGTACTGCTGCTTAGGAGGCAAACTGTGCTACTGTTCATGTGGTTATAGATGCTGCTCTGCAAAGAAAATGGGAGGTTGAATTTGAGGGATTGCTTCTGTTCCTTGCCTTGCACAAGTAAAAAAAAAAAAACCCAAACCAACTTATGTTACAAAATTCCATAGTAAAATATAAAGGCCAAGCAAGGCTACATCTAGACTTACAAGGTTGGACACTGTAACACAACTGGGATCCTTGATTTCACAAACGGATTTTGTAGGACTGGGTACATAGATCGGGGTTTTTCCCTGGAATATAGCATAATTTATTTTTTCCCTATGGGTTCATATTTTGCTGTATTTTCGAAGTAAAGTACAACTAGAATACACACAAGGATTTACTAGTTAAACAGTATCTACAAGGGTAATCACACCTCTTGTATCTCTTGATCGATGTGGGGTTTAAGTGATGTGTTGTGCTCAGTGTTGCACAAACCCATTGCTATAGTGATGGCTGGTTTCTTTCCCAAACAATTTGCAGTCTGAACAACAGAGATGAAACTAATGACGTGCATACTGTTTAACTTATAATTTAGGAATCGCTATATATATATATCAGATAGAAGTGCACTCCGTCAGAAGGTAGACTCGTTTCACCAGTGTTACTTGCACAGTGCTGCCCAACATGAATATCTCACTCTGACCCTAGATATCATCTGCTCAAAGCAATCTGTAATTTTTAATGCTCAGCACTTATCTAGTAGATTCATTCATAGATTTGTATTTATACATGTGTACAAATGCAAACCACCTTATTTAAAGGTTTGAATTCTTGATTTTAATGGATACTGCGTTGTTACAATCAATCTGTGTTGCATCAGCTGTGCAGTTACAGCTGTACAGACTAACAGAGAATCTTTTCAGTATTTCATATCACTACTGGTACTCTCAAATGTACAATAAAAGTCACTTCCAAGCTTTTTTTAGGTGGTTCCAGCAGTTCTTTGGAAGTATACAGTTAATGAGTGTGAGGTTTTCAGGATTAAAAATAAGGTGAATAAAGGGCAGTGAACATTAACCACAGGCTCTGGCAGAAGCTAGAATAAAATTTTTCATTTTGAGTATAAATAGTTTTTTAAAGGGCAAAGGGTTTAAGATATAGGCAGCTTCATTAAAAAGGTGACAGTTCACTTGTTTCAGCATTTCATGCGAAGAATTGTGGCCAGCTAAGTGATGAGTGCATTCAGATATTACAGTGGATACACTTATATGATAGAACTCCATTATTAACTGTTATGAATAAGAATAGCATATTAATTAGCGAACTGCCAGGAGAACCAGAATATTTTCACAAAATACTTGCCTTGAATTGTACAATATTTTTTTCCTTTCTCATTTGAGCTTAAATCAGCATTGAAATGTTTATGTATCTAAAATTTAATACAGGCAGTAATGATCACCAGCTTTGTGACCCCTTCAGCAATGGTGGGCTTGTTTATTATGTGGGTGTTTTTTGTTGTTGTGTTTCTGTTCTTTTTTTAAAAATTGATCTCAAAGTGGCAGCTGCTGCCCAATATGTCCTACTGGAAAACAAATCAGGAAGCATTATTTTTCGAAATGAGTTAAACAGAAATTTCTTAAAGGCAGATATTCACATGTTATGTATGTATGGATATATATATGTGTTCAAAAGAGGAGTGTGCTATTATATGGCCTAATTCTGAGTCTAATTGGTTATTTGTACATGCAATTATCTGATTTATGTTCACAAATTTGTAATTACATGTGCAAGTTATATGCAGAGATGAGTGCAGATGGTTAGAAAACAAGCCTTGAAGCAGGACTGTTCATTCCAACCGAAGTTCATACATTTAAATCATTGTTGCAGGCCATATGCAGACTCTAACAGACGTAACCACATCAGTTACACTTGCTTCACATTAGGAATCATCTCAGCAGCTTGAAGTAGAAACTTTTTAAAAAAATGAAAGTTTAAAATTCTTTTAGATTGTGTCATTGTGGATCAAACCTGCCTTTCTGGCCTAGTAGCTCCATGCTTGACATTTTTATGATATGCATAGTAGATATTGTTTTGAGGGGATGTTTTTAGAATTAAAAGCCTAAGAAAAGATGAAAACAGTTGAGGAAAAAATAGGCTTTGCATCTGTTATAGTTTGGGGTTTCATGTGGGTGCATAACACTGTTAGAAGGAATCATTTAGCTTGCATATTTAAATTATGGGTGCGGTTTATGCTGTAAGGTTGAGTGAAATGGGAAAGGCATCTGTTATAACTTGACAGAAAGAGCATTTGTGGGAAGCATGCACTGCAGATCACTGCTTTTTGTACACTTTGGGGTTTTTTTTTTGTTGTTTTTTTTTTTCTTTACTTTTGGGAAAGAAAATTATTTTGCTTACTTTTCTCTGTTGAAAATCTCAAAGAGAGCCTTTGTAGTAAATGGCTGATTAATGATCAACTGCTTCTTCATGGTAGTAGCGCCCATTGAAATGGCATCAATGCGTTTCATCAGAAAAGTTATTTTTGTATTTTTTGCACCTGATCACTAGCTTTCTTAAAACAAAATAGTTTTCAGTGTATTGTCCAATCTAAAAACTATTAAAGGCTTAGTTTTGCAGTATGCTGTATTGGTATAATGCATTGGTTGACAGCTAACTGGGACTTAAGGATTTGTAAAGGGTTATAAGTGGCAGAAATATCCATTAGAGGAGGATACGGTACCACATGCAACAATGCAAGCAGTTCCTCCCTTTGTTGCTTAATTCAGGCGATAAAAATCACCATGTGGTCATTGACTCTCAGAGTCTTACACTTCTGTTACTTGAAAGAACGTGAGGTTCTTTTTCTGCTCAGATCACTCATTCCCTGCAATTTCCTACTTTCACAGAACAATATTTTCTCCATTCTCTTCACCATGTCGAGAGTCTCCTTGCTTTTCCCATCTCATGGAAGAGTTTTTCTGTTGTTTATTTTCCCCCACAGTTTTCCTTCCTGGATTTTAGCCTAGATTTAACTCAATAGGAACAGCCTGTAGGGAGGAGCAGTCCACGTAGGGGATATATCTCCTGGGAAAACACAAGATTTTACACTGGATGAAACTCCTTATGTATTCATCCCTGGCGAGAAATTTCATCTGACTCTTCCAATATTGAAAATTTGGGCTTTTTGAATGGGAGTTACCAAAGTTAGCCCACATCTAACTAATTTCTATTAAAGTCAGGTTTGTGACCTTGAGTGAAATTGATAATGTTGATTGAATTGATATGTTATTGTAGAAGTCTCCTGGTAAAAGAGTCCCTTTTGCACACCCTGTAATTTTCCCTTTTTTACAATTACTGTTTATGCATTCTCTCCTACTTTAACCTTGAACGCCCTATCTGCCTGGTGCTTAAAATATTTTGTGTGTTTATCCAGTATGCATGGCAAAGGATGTTAATGTTGGAAGATGTTAATGGTAGAACTACTTTTTCAGTCTACTTTCTTTTGCTTTTATAATAATGATGAGCAGCATAGCTACTGGGAAGCATCCAATAGTCCTGCCAAAAGTTTATGTTCTTTCTTCGTTGTACAAGGCATTTGAAAAATGAGCAGCTTATAAGAGAAAAGCTTTCAGCAAAAGAGAAGGATCTTTTGATATTTTTATTTTTGTTTTGTCAGTTTTTGCTGCTTTATTGAAGTGGACTCTCAAGCATACTTGGACCATAAAACTATGAATATCAGAAGAATGTCATTGTAGGGCATTTTAATATACATTTTAACTGAACTGATTTTTAAGCTGCCTGTATAAGGGGTAATCTTTTCCAACTAATCAGCTTGGAAATTAGTAAAGATAATTATTTTATATAGTGTGCCAAGTGTGGCTCAAGTGCCACAACTAGCAAAGCCATCTTTAGGCCTGTCAGCAAAAAGCACAGGTAACGTTAAGCAGATAGTGCAGCTGAAAAAATAAATGAATAAAATAATAAATCCTTGCCAGATAGAAATGTAAATGTTTTGTATTAAGTTTTACTACTGTGATACCATTTGCAATTTATAACTTTGTTTTAAATTAATTATTCTTAATAGAACTCTATTGATCATGTGTTATGTTTTCACATATTTGATGCTTTTACAGCTGTAACTTTGGAATCTAGAAAACAGGTCTTTGGAATTGAAGCTACCATTTCAACCTGCGTTTCTTACTTGATGATTCCTTGGGAATTCGTACCGTACTTGAATTATTAGTAGTCTTTTGTTAACATTGCAATCGCGGTAGTTATTACAGTGCTAACAGCAAGAACAATAGGAGAGGGATTCCTACATTAGACCACAAAGGGACTAGATATAATTCAGGGGATGTATATGCTTAGCATAGCAAATGCAAATTATTGGAAGTTAGATCTGAGGTCGCCTCAGGCATTCATAACATCTGCAAGTTAAAATCTTTTTCTTTTTGATGGAGGTGACATCAGATATGAGGGGGGGATTGATGAGAACAGGCTTAGACAAAGCAGAAATAAAGTAAACCATGAGCATGCTGTGGCTATCCTTTGGAAAAGACATTTCTGAAGTTCAGAGGTTGCTGGACAATGGAACCTAAATGCTTCATGACACATTGTGTGAACACTGCGTAGCTCTGTTCCTGCATGCTGTTGTGTGGTGCTGGAGACAGCAATGTCATGTAAGTGACCACTATAACCAGTTCCGTATGACAGAGAACTGCCTATATTATAATAAGGTTTTGGACTGACCATGCTTAATGAAACTTTATCTGTTATCCTTCTTTATTGTTTTCTTCACAATAGCCTGGCATTTGACAACTATGCACAGTGAATATAAGTAGTATCTAGCTTTTGGGGTTTTACTTGTAGGATTTCTGATTTTTCTTGGTAAGAAACACAAAAGCTTTTACAGCTTGAACACATCACTTTGATTTCAAGTAAGTAATAGGTTATATTCCTAGAGAACGGACACTTTATAAGCTGTGTTTCCTATGATCAGGTGAATACAGATCACTTTCAAATAGTTTTTGAAATGCAACTTTGCAATACTTTTTCTGGTAGTTATACTATCAAGTTGCATTTAACTGCACTGCTGTTGCAGCATACTTGACAATGGTTAGCTAGTTGTGATTCTTCTATTTGAATTTTACTTGAATAATTTTTTGATTCTTCAGAAAAATGAAGAGTGCTGTCTACGTCTTGGAAAGGTCATGAAAATTTTTTTGAGCCATAACAATCTGCATGTTTTTTGAGATTTACAACATGAATGTTACTTCTTACTAGGAAGCAGATAGAGGCACTTCTATCGCTGTATTGAGCTGTGCGTGTGTATGTAATCTTAGATCATTCACTAGATTGCTGAGCAAATATGCAAACTACTTTTTGTATGTGTGAAAACAAATAAAATGGTATAAACTCAAATATTTGATACTACTTTTAGTATGTATTTTCAAGTGAATAAAAACCAAACAGCTAAAGCGTGGCTAAACATTGACATCCATCTTCTCCTGTACCAACCCCCTTAAAAAAACAAACTCAACTGTTTGGTTGTATTTGCTAAGATATGTTTGTTAGTGAACAGATATTGTGTTATTCTGGGGAGCTTGTGTCTGGTTTATGGCTGATCTTCTGAAAGGAAAATGGAGAAGGATGCTGACTGTCATGAGAGATAAAACATCAGTTTCTTGTCTGTAATGTTCGATTTTGTCTTAACCCATTCAAGGAAAAAATTATTTGTCCAGTTGGTTTATTACAGTTCTGCCTTTCTTCAAAAATCTTTCTTGCTTGAGTCATCCAATTAGTGACAGATAATGAAGATTACTTATGGCATAGTCACGTTGTGTGATCTTCATAAAGTACTTTAAAGAAGTGGGTTCCAGCAGGAGGCAATCTAGTGCAATGTCTAAAAAACCACCTATTAACCACATCACACCTTATGGACAGGAATGTTAATGTGATTACAGTGTTGGCAGCTAAAGCTGAGGACTTGAGTAAGTCATGACAATTACTTTTCTTCTGGTTTAGAGAAGAAAGGGGACCTTTTAAATGGTACAGCATGAAGGAAGTGATTATTTTAAAGCTAAATAAGAGGTGGCTTATAGTTCAGGAGCTACTGCATTCGGTATTTTTGTAGTCCTAACTTTCATTCTGTGATTTTTGTATTTTTTCTTAATTGGGAGCCGTCAGTTCTATACCAAGTTTTAAATACTAAAGGTGTTGAATTTGTTGTTAAGGAAAAACAGTGGTTTCATGGCTGGCAAAGTATCATCTGTAATACACTGATCTTGAAGCAATAACATAACTGGCAAGCAAACCTGGTTTTACAGCTTTGAATAGTTTGATCACATCCTGCTGTGCAGGAACATGCTTATGACTGTTCATGTAAAAAATTGGCATGCACCCAGTGGCTCATCTGAAGCAAGTTTAAGTACCTTTCTCCATTTTGAGGCACTGTTTGGCAGCAGGCAGCACTTTATCGTCATTTAAAACAAAGATGAGAAGCAGTATGCTTGACTGCCCATCATTATCAGTTTCGACTAATGACTAATAACTGATAAATGTCTGTACTTACAACAAGCCAGGTTCTTGCCAACTTTTTTTTTTATGTTCTGCTCAAGCTATTTCCCTCCTTTTACACGAAATAAGGTGTAGAGCTCTGTGATTCACAGAGCATTAAGGCATTCTCAGCACACATGAGTGAACAGGTCTTATTGAAGTAATAAACCCAAGAGCTGTATGAGGAGTAAAAACAAGAGAAGCATATGTAAATGAAAAAAATTAATTACAGATCTTGGGACCTTAATTGGGGAATACTCAGGTGACAGGTTACAATGCCTCATGATTCTTTTATCTTAGGGTAGAGGTGGTCCCTTTGCAACCCAAACCACAGTTTGGGATGTTAATTTTAGTGCAGTTTTAAACTCTGTGCTCTGGTACCCTTTGACACTTCCTGGTTAAGAATACCAACCAAGTTCTTGGTTGGCAGGAGCACATTTGACAGTGCCCTCCTAGCTGCTCTGCCAGGATGCTTCACCTACTACCTTTTCCCTTTCACAACTGATATTTGGGGACAGGGAGAGAAAAGGTAGGACGCTGTATTTACAGTTGTTTGTGAACCAGGCAGCTGCTGTGGGGTACTGATGATTTGGGTCATGGGCTTATTTGAGGAGGGAGGTGAAGGTAAAGGGGATGTTTATGGTAATTTGAGGATCCAGGGACCATGCTGGTTCACTCTTATGGCTGGTTTCCTTTGGGCAGGCAACAGCAAGTTCCTGTTGCCCTCATTTGCAGTGCTTTTCTCTCAGAGGTAGCAGATGAATGGGCATGAGGAAATTACTTGCCAGCAGGATGGTTAAACAGAGAGACATGAGCTGTCTGCAAGATGCCCCTTTTGCCCTGCAAGTTTAGTCCAAGTCCTAGGAGAAAGCAATAGGGATATGGAATAAAATATAGAATAGATTTTTTTAAAATTATTTGAGATTTAACATTAAAAGTTGCATTGCAAATGCAGGGAGAAAAGAAACAGGAGTTGAGGAAGTGGTTGTCAGTTCTGTTGGTATTCACATCAGTGGCCTCAGGTAAACCTCACAGGCATCTCCTCTTTAGAGTTATTGCTGAGTAAAATGGATCCTGAAGAAAGATCACAAAAAGCCAAGTTATACGAGCAATTGTGATTAGCAATCTTAGTTTTTCATTTGCTTGTGTTGCACTGGAAATATGCTTTATAATGTCACATTTCATTTCTTGTGTACCTAAATAAAGATAATCGTTTGAAAGTTTGACTAAATCCATGTTTTAGGAAGTCTATGGTATACTGAGCATGGTTAAATCCATGTTTTCTTCACTGCTGCTCAGAATAAGCCAAGTGAATCTCAGCAGTCACAGAATTTTCAAAGAACCAAACAGAGCCAGTGACTGCTGTAGTTGGGAGACATGGAGTAAAACTATTGGTCATGATGCTGGAGAGCATCAAGAATCTTTTGCATCTCATAAAAGGGCAGGTTCTTCCCTACTTGGTTGCTTACTTCTTCTTAAAACAAACCTAGCTTGAAAAATTATAATAGTTTACTTTCTGAGACAATTAGGTATGCTCTGACTCTCTACCTCAGATATATTTGTGCTAGCTGGAGCATGAATATTTTCCAGGGGAATACTCAGTTAAATATTTGGCTACGTTCAAAAGATGTGTAAAAGTATTTTTTTTTTCTTCTGAAGTAGGAATTTTAGTCCACTGGAGACTAAAATAGAGAGGAAACTGGCCAAACAGAATCCTCTTGATGTCTTACATTGGGTTTTCTGATTTGTGTAGAATGTTCCCCCAAAGAATAACACTTGTTTAATCTTTCATCATGGTGCTCTGTTTTCTTTGATCATTATAGGTAAGTCTCCGTTCTCCAGGTGTTAAGAAAGCTAAGGAGAGGTGAGATGTTCAGACAGCATGATAGGAGAAGATCTGGGGACATTACACATTTGTGTCTGTAGTGTTGGTCGCTTGCATTGATGTAGCAGAGGTTGTGATTTCTCTGTAGGCAGGTATCTGTTAGTAGGGCATGAAACTCCCTTTTATTTCACTGGAGTCAGAATTTCACTAGTGCAAGTGAGTATTTTGCAGCTTATTCCTTAGCAAGGTTTTGGTTGCATGAGGTCCTGTAGGTTTTGGGTTAATGCTTCTCGCAGCTGGGAGTGCAGGTCAGCGGGTAGGTCAGTGAGAGGGAGAGGAGAATCCAAAGGAAATTACCCTAAGGAGCTCTTATACTGAATTTTGTATTTAGTCCATGAATGCTAATTATGAGTAAATATGTAAATGTTAATGGAATGTTTCCTTGAAGAGATTACGGTTTGTCTTTTTGAACTTCTCAAGCAAATTTTTAATTGATACTACATTTCTTCTTTTTACTACCATAAGGTTTTGGCTGAACGATGCCCTGAGACACATCATTGTTTGCATTGTTAAATCACCTGTTGTTCCTCTGCAAACAGTGTGTTGTGCAGAATTCAGAAAATACATGTCTGCATAGTATTTGAGGGCATGATCAAGCTTTGTGTCTTTAATTGTAAACTTTAATGAATATCCAGTGAAACATTCATCTTCTCCTCAGTACCTAGAAACACCTCACCCCTTTGAAAATGACAGTAAATCTGCATGCAAGCTTGTTTGATTAATTGCTATTTGACTCATCTATCATGGTGCTAAGCTCTAGGTTCACACAGCTTAGACTTCCAAACCAATTTCTAGAATTAATTTAAATATTTAATGTCAAAACCCTAGGATGAAAGAGAGGAATAATGTTTTGTATGCTTATTGATCGCCTGTTTCAGTGGCAACAATCCAAAGAGGAAATTTCCAATGTGATACAAGCAGAATTCAAATAGTATTCCCTCTGAAGGAGGGACTAAATTCAGGAGTCTGAATAACTGCGCATGCAGCAAGTTCTATAGGTGCCAGAACTATTGTAGAGGTACCTAAAGTAAGATTTCCATGGTACTTAACACTTCACAGTTTCAAGTTAGGTACAGAGTGTTGAATCAGATTTCAGTTTGCTTACCTGTTGGATAAAATGTCTCTGATTTTCTTAAAAAATTTAAAAAAAAAAAAAAATCCATCTGTGTTTCATATTAAAAGCTAGTTTTCTTAGGCAACTTTCTAAGAAGTCTTTCTGCAAAAATACTTTGTTGTTTTGGACACACAGATAAGATTGCATAAAAATTCTTTCGATAGGTGACAAACAAGATTTTTGTGTTCCGTATTTCTATTTGATATGGAGTCTGAAAAGGTTAATGTCTGACCTGTGTCTTCATTTCCCTCTTTGCTCTTCCTCATTTGCTACTTCTTGAATGTTCACAGTTGCAACTCCATGATTGATTATATCTGTATTAGCAAGTAGTGTGAACAAATAGAAATGGATCTGCAGTATGAAATAGTTCTCAGCATCTGCTGACGTTAACGTTTCAGTGGGGTAGGGTGTTGAATTTTTTTGGATTTGTTTTTGTTTGTTTGTCTTTTACTTTGGACTAGCTGTAGTCAAGTCCTACGAACTGAATACTCATTTGTGTCAGAATGCACTAGGTGCATTCCTGGAGTACATCTTTGAGTTTGCTTTAATCAAAAAAGGAATCCAGTTCCAGTTCTCAGATAGGACTCCATGGTGCAAAAGAAAGCATAAGAAGTAGAGACAGTTGACAGAAATTACAAAGTGCACCCCCAGTGCAAAGTAGCATACAAATTGTGTTTCTTGAGTGAAAATTTCTGCGAGTCATTGAGAACTTTAGAGAAAGGGTCAAAACTTCACTATTTATAAGTATAGAAATGGGGAAAAAAGCATTTAATCCAAGAAAATATTTTAAAAATTCATCACATTAAAGTTCTGCTAGTGTATTACATGAAATTAAGGATAAAAATGAGATTACTTCAAGAAGGAGAATCAGGTTTATTAAAAAAATCAAAGAAATAGCTAAAGGGAATTAAAAGCTATCACTGTTCTTGGAGAAAGTATTCCAGTACATTTGTATTTAGCCTTTTTACTTTGAAAATGATTAGACTGTTTTATGTGCAGACTCCACTGGTGAAGGTTTTGGATCTGTCCATGAGACGTAAATGAATTTGGTTCCTTGAAGGAGAAATAGGTTTTGAACTAGTAGCGTAGATCACAAATAAAATGACATACAGAATGTAAAGTTTGCATTTAATTGAGCAGTGGAGATGTCCTCAGAGAACAGCAGCCGAGCTATATTGCTGATCATGCCACTACCATGACATCAGTAGTTGACTAAGAATATGGTGGGACATGGGGCTAAGGATGGAGCTGCTTTTTGTTGACTTAGCTTTTTTTTCTTGCCCATGTCCCGAAAGTGAAATACTGACCTATCTTCTAGCATTGCAATACCCTCCACAGTCATCCTTACGATTCAACATGCGTGTTAAGCGGTAAAGAGGTGGTGAGTAAGGAAGTTTAGGTCCAGCAGAGGGTGTAGAAAAATTATTGTAATGATGATAAGCAGATTACTCATTTTCAACAGAACAGTAGATGATTGTGACTGAAATGTAGGACTTAATAAACATCTTTGTTACTTCAATTTCATTCTAGATTTTTATTTGTTTTTAAATGAACAGGTAACAGTTACCACAACAGCAGTTTTCCCTCTTGCTTTGGTCTGGACATTGTGACCCTTTTTTTTGGTTGTGAAGCCATTAATCAAGTTCTGGATGTCCTGTGGCTTGATTAAGTTGTTTTACATATTCTGGTCCAAAGTGTGTACTGGCCCTAGCAAAAAAAAAGTGGAACAAGAAAATCTATCAATATTCTCTTTATGAAAGAAAGATTTTACAGTAGCATTAACTTATCTGTCTCGTTCACCAAGTATGCCTACATTTGTTTGTTGTATGGCTTTACTGTTTTGTGCTTCCGATGGTGAGTATCTAGGATTTACCCTCTTTTCCATGTTCTGTTTATTCACTGTTAATTATTTTTCAAGCTGAGTTGCTTGAGAACAAGAAAAATTTAGCTTCCATTACCCTCTATTGCAAATGAAGGACAGGCTTTCCTATTGCATGTGGTCTACATGTGACTGTAAGATGCTGTTGTCAGGGAACTTGTTAATGCTTTCTGATGTTAATGTTTTGTTTTCATGCTTTTCAGTAGTGTTTTTAATTTATACTTGTGTATGCTGTGGGTATACACAAAGTCAGCACAAACTGTCATATTCTGATTAATAGTTTTGTGTTGAAAATACTTTTCTAAGTGACACAGTTCAAATATGTAGAAATACTTAAAGGCCTTTAAGAAGCTGTGATTATGTAAAAAGTATCATACTTCGAGCTGTAACAAAATAAAATTTAACTGTGGATGAAGAACAGTATTAAATTATAAAAGTATGACAACTTTTCGCAATTCTGGAGTTGTTTTCAGAAATACAGACTACAGCAAGTGGCTAACTACAGGATATTTCAGTGGTGTAATGTCCTGATGCAGGAAAATCAGCAGTAATGCTTCTGAATGTGTATTTTATATTGTTCATAACATAGACTTGATAACTATCTTTTGAGAGAGGGGAGAGTTTTAACATTACCTCTAGTTAATGAATTAGCAGCTATAAACGTGTAAATCTATGTGTCTTAACCAAATATCTGCTGCAGTTCCTGGTCATCTTTCAGTTATGCTGAGTTGCTTATTTCTTAATTAGCTGTAACACCTTTCTCTGCTATTTGCAGAAGTACTACCAAAGGTTAGATAAAACCCAAAAAACAGAGTAAAGCTCGGTATCAGAAGAATGCCCATGAACACTTTGCTCCTAGGTGTCTCATGAGATGACTTGTCACCAACAGGTAAGATTTCCTTCCAAGTCATGTTGTAATCATGATGAGGAATTTCATACAGAGATTGTGTTACAGATCCCAGCAACATTAGGAAACAATAGATTTCACTCTTTTTTGCTTGAAAGAGCTCTGCTGGGTTGTGTTCAGGACAGGAGTGAACACCAGCCCTCTCTGTGAGTTCACCTCCTTCATCTTCTGTAGCTTTGAGGCAAAGTATTCTTAATCTGCAAGCATTTTTTCAGCTTCATTGCTTGCGGTCCTGTTCATAATCACGATGTTAGGACTTTAACTGAATCTCAGTCTGCAAAACTAGAGATTGAAAATCTCACTGTGAAAATTAAAGCATCCAGTGCCAGCCTCCCAGAAGCAGCAGCAAAATCCTTGTTAATCCTCTGTGCTAAATAGTCCTATCAGCCTGCTTTCTGCTGTAGGGCTAGCCAGCAGCTGTGTGTCTCATGACATGTTCTCTTTGTGTCGTGTGTGTTGTCTTCTATGGTATCCAGACACTTCTCAGCAGTAGTCATGCATTTTACCCGTTTTGTTTGTTTTGGCAGGCAGGCCCATCACTTTGCTTTCAGAAGTTGTCATAACATTCTTCTATCTTTGTGGGGGGGGGTAATTTTTTTCTGCTTAGGGTGTCCTACCCTCTACACATGAGGGATGGAATTGCCAGGAAGCTTTGAATTGGATGAGGGCAGTGCTGGTAATTGCACATGTTTAAGGCAGCTGATTTTAGGTTTAAGCATTTCTGCTTTTCAGTAACACAGCTGAAAGCTTTTTGGTGGCTCTTAATTCAAAGCTGCATGGTCAGTCCTCTTGAGAAGTGGGCATCTGTTTGGTAGCTAGTCACATTGATCCCTGTAACAGTGAAGCTAAAACTAAATTTTATTTCAGAGGTAAAATCTTCAGATTCAACCACTACTTAATATTTGAAAAGTCTTATTCGTGTGCCAAAATCCTACAGATGTTTCTCAGTATTACTGAAGCTGAGCAATATATAATTTCTAAATCTTTTTGATTTAGTTTTACAGAGCTTTTGTTTACTTTCTTAAACATTTCTTTCTGAGGTGTCTTTGTCTTTTATGTATGATTCACTTTAAGGTTTTGCAAAGCTGATGTATTTCTTGATTTTTTAAAAAATACTTTAATTCCACTTCTCAGTACATATGAGCAAATTTGAAAAGGTGTCTGAAATGTATTTTCTATTTATTTGCCATTACCTAGATCTCTGTATTGGTGAGAAAGAAACTTGATTTCACAATAACATTTGAAGATTATAATTAGTTACTCCATTTTCACAATTATTCTCAGACTGTTAAAAAGCAATTAATTTTGCTTACACAATAGTTCTGATCTTCAGTAAAGAAGTTTCCTAAAGATGCATGTTGCTTCCATGGAGAAAGAGCAAATACTATTGATTCAGGTCATTTATTCAAAAAGTGTTTCTCGTCCCTGAAGAATCTGCAGAGTTTTGTGCTTTCACCTATGTAGTTGTCTATTTTAGTTTGTTATAATCTCTAGTTTAAAGTAGCTTTTATTACACATAAGATGTTTTGAGAGAACACGTTACACAACAAAAAATAGAACTGCCACTTAAGCAACTGATGGCTCAATTGAGAGTACGGTATTTATCAGGACAAACAGAGTGTGTACTACAAGGAACACCTGCAATCCCATGATTACAATATCTGAATAAAGAGATTTGAAAACTGTGGCATCTGTATAGTGGTCCATTATACTGTTGTCTTGAATAAGTGATGATATTTAAAAATGGACCAGAAGTATTCCTGTCCTTTTGTGCAGTAAATGCCAATTTAACGTTTAGGCAATAGTCTTGTTTGCATATGGATTTTAAGAAAATCCATTGAAGATTATTTGAAAACCAGCTCATTAGAATGACAGATTGTTTACCAAATTTTGTTTTCTTGTCAACTAATATTGGTTATGTTCAATGAAACAAGGTTACACTTTCTAAAAACATACCTCTGTCAGAAGCTGTGTGCCTTGCATATATCTGAGAAACAAATTCCTAATTTCCAGACCTAGTTGGAAGATCAGGCCATGAATGTTTGTTTCTAATATTTCTCCTTTCCGTACACCTTTCACATCTTCACTACCTCCATTTTACTGTATATATTTTTTGAGTACCAACACTGTGGTTGTGGGGGAAAGGCTTTAAATAAAAGCAATTGTCAGCTATCTGTCATGTTGTTTTGTGTCAGATGTTTGATGAGCTGTCTCTTGGCCACAGGCCATCTGGTTTTAACAGAACCAACTACTCTTCTGAGGAGCCAGCAAAATATGTGGCCACAAGAAGCAATAGCTCCGTATCATTTGGTTGACTCAGTAAAGCAAAGGTTTTCGATGTAGTAATCCCAATTCTGACTTGATCTTGTCAGTTAATTAAGCTTCTTAAATTTTCTGTGCTAATTTCTCATCCCATAAAACAAGAAAGTCCTATTTACTAACTTCATTTAAGTGTTGGAAAAAGTGATTAGTCAATGTTTATCAAGAGTTATAACATCACAAAACTCTTGTGTAATTAAAAAAGGGTTATTGAGAAGAATCGCATAATAAAGAGAATATTTATGGAAACAAGATGAAGGAAAAATGTAGACAAAAATGAGACAGTGCAGTGGAATGGACCTCACACAGGCCAAGGTGAGAACTGAGAATCAGGGTAGGTGTACCTTCTGCTGTGCAAAAGAAAAGAGGAAAGATGCTGCATTTGAAGAAGGGAGAGACTAAAGAAACTGAGGAGGGAAGACTTGTGTTTCCTCCATTCAATAACAAAAGAGGAGAAGTAAGACAAGAAAGTAAAATAGCTAGTAAAAATAAAGTTCATGGCTTTCTCAAATTTGTGTTCCTTCCTTTTATTAGGAATACATAGTCTTTTATAGTCCTTTTATTGTCTCCCTCACTAGAGATATTCTAAAACCATCTAGACACGGTCCTGGTCAACTGGCTTTAGGTGCATAGTGTGTAAATAAGTATGTAAGAGTTGCATTGGTTTGGAAAATGGATACTAAGACTATAAGTAAAAGGAGATCAGAATAGTGTTTTAATATTCAGCTGCTCTGACTGGCTTCTCTGGGACCTTCCTTGCAGTACTACGTACTACTCAACCAGGGTAGAAGTTATTTCAGGTAGTCAGTATGGTATTTCAGTCCTCGTTCTCTTCTAAGTTGTACACTAATACATGCCATTTTAATGGCAAATTTATTACAAGACCTCTGTGATGTGGTATAATTTTATTCTTTAGATGTTTTTAAACTTGTTGAGGTTAATTACTCTGAATTATTGTCTATGCAGAAGTTTCTACTCTGACATTGTCTTTTGAATCCGTATGCTCGAATTGCTGCCATTCATTGGAAGTAAAACTGATTCTAGTCTAAGTATTTTATGTACTATATTTTATGCATATATATTTTTATATATGCAATGCTTACAGACTTTTATTCAGTAATTTAGAGTTTAGCTAATAAAGATTTACTTTTTAAATTTTTTTTTATCATTGCCTTTAAAAGAGAATCTTGACTCCGGAATGATCTTTCCCTCTTATGATAAAATTTTAATTAGTATTTTCTATTTGCTGAATTATTTGGGAGTATTGGTAATTTGCTTTTGAGTATAACATACTGACGTGTGAACTATATGAAGTTCATTGTACCGTGCCAGGTTCTAGTGTTTCTACAACTCTGCAGTGGGGAGTGTGTGTGAGCAAGCATACTAACCTTGCTTACTGCTCATCAGCTTACATGCTTAGTTTATATATTATTTATTAGACTTATAAGCATGAAATTAAAAAATTGAATTAATAATGTGACTTCCATGTAAAACAGAAGTCACTTATTTATATATGACAGACAATTAGGAACAAATCACTCTTAGGTTAGCTGGATGCGGTTTTGCTTAATTTCAGACCCAGTACAGCCTCTTGAATAAACATTTGCCTCCAGGTTACTGGGTTTATGTTCTGATCAGAAATGACTGTAAAGAATGGATGGGAGGTGAGGTAAGATGGGTAACTCACATGCAGTGGATACAGGGAACTGTGAAGGTGACCCTGTTCCATGGCTTCAGCAGCTCCGGCTAAGTTTCCTCCTGCAGATCAGGAGTCTGTCAGCAACCCCCTGTTGGCAGAGCCATGGTAGTCCGGTGGCCCAGCCAGCACAGGAATGTGCTTGAATGACCTGTGAATCACATATAGCTCGAGAACATCACGTTTTCCTTTCTCTTCTTCTCCTTGCACGTTTTTTTATAATGAGTGTCATTGATCAGGAAAGTCTGTGTGTGCTGAGCTCTTTGAGAAGTAGATCAAGCTTGTCTTGAGCTTTGAAATGTCATCACTGAAAGGAAGTGTAAAAATACATACGTAGAGAATGGAGTTGGGTGGGTGAGTATCATAGGGCTACTCAGTGCTGTTGAATAGCTGCATGTGTGCGTAAGGGTTGTTAACATCAAGAGTGGAAACAGTTAAACTTGATTGTCTGATTTTTCTGAATGTCTTTCTGCTCGCTTACAGTTCCTTTAACTGTTCAAATGAAAATAAATTAAAGCTTGTTTTGCTGCATTTTGAAGTGTTCAGAAATAGAAAGGGAAAGGAATGGCAGGAGGAAACCCAAGTCGTGTATATAGCATACTATCTGCCTTAATGCTGCAGGTTCCAACTGACTCATAGTCACAAGGAAGACAAAAAGGTTTCATTTGTATTTTGATGCATTTCTTTTTGTGGCGTCGGATGGAGCAAGACACCATTGCACTGCTGCAAAAAAAGGTGTTTACATTTAAGTGTTTCTCTTACTAATAGAATATAAATTTTTAATGATGCATATGTTTCTGAGGCCTAAGCTCTACAAAAGCACTTCTCTTTCTTGAAATCCCAGTAGTTCTAAGCTGCTGGGCATTGTATAAATAATCATTTAAACACATTTGTTGACGGTTTGCCAGAACTTTGAAGAAAAGTCTTTTCTTTCAGAGGTTAGAAAGCCTTAATTCAAAATCATAATTTAATGGAAAAATCCTTCGAGTGATTATTATGTAGAAACTAATTTATTTCTTTATTTCTTTTCAAATTATTATTTTAGAAGAAAAAGGTTAAAATCTATTTATATAAATATAAGTGCTTCCAAACATCTGCAGTTCAAAGTACATAATTCACAGTGACACCAAAGGTTGGTTTGTGTTTTGACTGGATGACTTTGGTATTATTTTTGTCTGCAAAGGAAAGAGTTGTGCAGCATCCAAGTGGTGCAAGATGTTTGCCTCTCCAGAAATCGTGATGAATTTAGGACAAGGGGCAGACTGTTAAAAAAAAAAAAAAAACACTGAGGGGAGAGGGAAGTAAAGGGCTGTGGAACTGAGAACATTTGTATTCCCTTCAGCGTCTTTGAGCTGGGAGCTGCTCTGAAGTGCAGGTCATTATAAACAAAATAAGAAAAGGCGAACAAAATAAAAACCAAGAGAAGAATCAGATGGATGGGTTTTGTTTGCTTCACATGGTTGTTTATTGTATGTATGTTTCCACAGGTGATGACTTAAAAAATATAACAGGTGAAAAAGTAGCCATGTTTCTTCATGGTTTTAATGTTTGGTGTCTAGGATAATTATTTGTACTTCAGTTTTTGTTGCAGTGAGTATGTGTTAACTAATTTCAAAATGTGGCTGTAATTTATCACTCCGAAAGTATTATGCTGTGGAGCGGTAGGATCTTGGTATCCCATAAGCTCATATTTTAATGGTATTTGTGAGTTTTCCATCAAGATGCCATCTGTCATTTACTTTGCTGGTGAGCATTTTGTTTAAAATGCATAAAGAAATGCATGTCGGAAAATAGTTCATCTGCCATTCAGATGGACCCCTACTTTCCCGTGATTTGGAGGACATCGATTTTCCAAAGTTATTTGGTAGAAACTAGGTTGTTTTTATTTCTCACTACTTCAGTAATTGAGATCCCAGTTCAGCAAGGTCTTCATGTATAAAAGTCCACAGAATGTGACAGAGTACTCACCGTTTAAAGTGAAGGCCCTGATACGCAATCAAGTAATTATGCACTGGCTGACCTGTGATAAGAGACTAAGCGCTCGCTTTTAATTTTTGTCTGACTTGGATAAAAATATGGTACCTTAAATTTAATGACACAATGAAGCTATTTGTGGGAGGCTGTGGTTATGTACAAGATCTGTTATTAAACCGTGGGGACCACCTGAGACTGACTGGATGGGATCGGATCAGAACAAAGATCCACCTTCGTCAGCACCCTGACCCCACTCAGGCAATAGTGTAGGCTGCAGGAAGAGTGCCAGAACAGGGCAAGGACGTTGCGGTGCCTCTACCTCCACACAGTCCCTTTTTTCAGCAGTCTTATCGGTGGAGTTGTGTGTTTATATGCCAGTGTGGATTCTTAAGATTATAAGCATTGCAGGTTTTGACAAGGACTCTAGCTGAACAGGTATGTTTTCATTAAATACTATCTTTTGTATGTACTAATTGGATGAGACAATCAAATGTAATTCAGAATTCAGGAAAGAACTTTGTGCAGAATTTGGCCTCGTCTTAGTCCTAGTACATTTGTTTCATTAGACTTTGACCCTCATACCTGTATTAACAGAGACAAATCAATTTTTTTTTTCCTAGCATATAAATAGCATAATGTGTTGACTTTTTTCTTCCCCCCCTAGTATATTGCCATCAGTTCAGGAGGGGTTAGTTTGGATTCCTTTTAATGAAAGGTGATGGAAAACATTGTATGCTGTATAGTAATATTGAAAGCAAATATAGATGTAACAGGATAAACTAGCTACCAAAACTGCATTTGTAGTAAGGAAGTGTTTCGGTTTTCTGTTATATTCAGCTTTAGCTGTTGCTTCTTCAGCCAAGGAGTGTCACAGTACCATTTCTCTGGGTCAAATCTGTGCTGAAATACAGAATGAGTAATGCACCTGATGTTACTATCTAGTTCAGTGAGATGAGAGCAAGGGACCGCGGTGTAGCAAAACATTTGTGTCTCTTTGAAAGCACATCAACAGTCTGATCAACCTGAGTAGCACAGAGCTAAATACGCTTCTGCACAAGGCCTCCGGGGATAGGTGTTGTCTTCAGAGAAACAAATGACACAGCTACCAAATGGTTGGGGGCAGGGTGTTGCTGTTCTCAATGTTAATACTTTGCTGTATTTCATCTTTGTCCCTACTAACGTTATTTCTCCAATGGCATCAGATTTTTCTTTACTCTTGTGTAATCTCTGTATCTTTTACTTTCAGAACGCCTCACTGAAGAATTATGTTAAGTAACGGTCAAAAAATAACCCATCAATCTGTGTAGACATGGCAGACACTATAACGCTGTATTAACATGTTATAGGTACAAGTTGAAGAAGAAAATGCTGAAAAGCTGACAACATGTTAAAGATGATTTGTTTATAC
Organism: Ibycter americanus; assembly: GCA_035590275.1. NCBI lineage: Eukaryota > Metazoa > Chordata > Aves > Falconiformes > Falconidae > Ibycter > Ibycter americanus. The sequence goes on from JAVJGI010000063.1 coordinate 63,333,933, forward strand.
AAGTGCTAAAGTTATGTTTGATATGTTAATGCAACCTCATTTTCTAGTAAAGGCCAAACACTATTAAGTGGTTATCTGCATTGATTTTTCTATCTTCTGAAATACTCAATTCATTGTAAACCGTCTTTACTCCTTCTGTGTACCTGGAACTAGGACCGTCTTTTAGCAGTCTCTTTCTGGGCAAGCCTCAAGGACTTTACTGTGTGATATTCTCCTGGCCCGCTGGTTGACCTCTCCACCAGTGTCCCGTTCAGCAGCTGCTCCTTTTTACAGTTTGTCTGGATTTCCCCTGTAGCGTTCTCAACAGTCCCACCTGGGTAGTCACTGCAAGGGGTCAGCACCTGGTATGAGTTGAACCGGTGCCTCTCACAAACATCCTTGTTCTGCTGAATCATGTTAGCTGATGCTCGTTAAAAAAGGCTTACCAGTAGCCTAAGGGTTTAAATTAGAAGATGGGCGGGAGCAACAGGTGTACTCGCTGTCTATCCTTTCTTTCCTCTCTGAATCTCTTCAGATCCTTTTGGTATGTTACCTGCTTTGCTTTTCATTTGGTGTCATAGCTGCCTGTGATATACCCTGTGCTGGGTACAGGGGTATTTGTTTCAAAAGACTGCATTTAGAAGAGCGCAGCCAGGCTGCACTGTGGAGATATGGTTAAAGAGAAGATGGAGTGCCTGTTGGTGGGAATGGCTGATGTTGAAGTGAAAACTGTGCAGCTGGGCACAAATGGTTGCTCAAGGAGCACTTGCCGTGGCCTTGAAGAGGTTTGCTGTCAGACAGGTATGTTATCACTGGAGTGAGGCTGGCTGAGGCAGGAGACTTTTTGTGGGAGATGTATTCAGAGAGGAGAACAAGCATGAGGGTTTGAAAGAAGGGAGGAAACCTTTTTCTAGTTGGGTTTTGGGGGGCTTTTTTGTATCTTCAGTATTGCCTCTCTGGCTACAAAACTCTGAATGCACATGGTAGACCACATGATGAAGCTAATTCTTGGTGGATTGTTTGTGTTAAACCTGTATAAAATGATGTGTTACCATTTGTGAGGCTTTAATATCCTTTACTTAGCAAAGTCTTCAGCATTCTGATCAAGGCATATTCTCTTTGACATCCATCTACACTGCTCTCATATTCTTTGATGTACTCAAAGTATCTGAGGTGAAGAGCAGTTTTCTCGATTAACAGCCTGTCATTCATAAAGTGCTAAAATCACAGGAACTTCCATTTAAGTTCACAATTACACCTCAGATCAGATATTTAGGCAAGCTGTGTTGCACAAAGTATTTTGTCTCTGACTTTAAGAGGATTCTGTTTGAAGGTTTTCCAAGTATGAATTTTCACAAGTTTGGGATGACAGAATTTAGACATTCTTATTTATAATATTTAAAATTGAACACTTCCTTTAGCTTTCAGCTTTCTTAAAAGGTTACATCTAACATTTCCTTTTGCCAGTACTGAATAGGATGATGTCGTCTTTTTGCTGTGCTCCAAAAAGTATTTTTATATATGTTTTTAGAAGGAAAGCCAGTTTCTTATTTGCAGCTGTTGGCATATTAGAGCCCTGGAGTGAACCAATAAAAACACATGTTCTTTTAAAGAACATCTATTTTTACTGAACCTTGCTAACAACCAATGACACAGAATTAAAAAATGTTGGCTCAAATGGATCGAAGTGCTGCATTGTTTTAAATTCTATTTTTAAAACTTTTCTTTGCAGCAACATTACAGAGAAATTTCATATGCTCTTGTTCTTGTGAAAAAGTGCTTGCTTTTAGAATGCTATTTCAATGTATTGAAAGTAGTTCAGCTATCAAAGTGTTGTAGAGTATAAAACTTTAGTAAGACATACACAACGTTGCCATTTAAGAGTATTATTGTAATACTTTCACAAACAGGATAATTAAAGAATTTAATTCCTAGACAACTAGGAATAAATAAATTCTGACTGATAATTCAGAACATCTTCTGTTAATACATTGTTTCCAGCATATTAAGACACTTGTGTGTAAAGGTCAAATTAGATCACCATTTTTTTCAGTGCTACCCTCAAAATGGATTCAAGCACTATGGTGATTGAATATGCCAAGTTTTTTTCAGCTATCAACATTCTCAGTGGAAATGAAATTAAAGATTAATTACAAGATGCTACCAAGATTGATGTAAATGCAATAATGTCAAGATTGACTAGATAGGGAGTCCATCCGTTTTATATTACTTGTCTTGCATCTTTATTGTATATGCTCCATATGGTGCATGATACTAGAATCCCACTGCTGCTGTTTCTTTCACTGGCCTGTCTCCACAGGAGTGGGGAGGAGAAGAAGGTTGTGCCCATGGCCTTAGTTGTGCAGCCTGCCCTCTATATCAAGATAGTTTTGCTCTTAGCGTATTTTCTCTTCTCTTTTGGAATCAAGAGAATAGCTTGGATATAAATTCATGTTTTAAAGGTAGATTGAGATTTTGTCCTTTCTAATAATATTCACTGTAAGAAGCCTGTGCTGTTGTCAAATTGGGAATTCCAAAGCACCGTTTTGAACAAGCATGTTGGCAAAGCAGAAAAGTGAGAGGCCTGCTGATCTTACACAATGTAATGTGTAAAATGTCATAATAATGCCTGAAGTAGTAGATTGATTTTAATTTTTTTAATGGTGTTCAGACCATGTATGCTAGAGAAAAAACCTGCACAATCTGGGTTTAGTTCTTCAATAGTTTTATTAGCACCTTCATGTCTGCAGACACATATTTTTCATGCTGGACATGAAAAAAGAATTACAGCTGTGATTCTGTGATTTGTTTTATGCGTGTGAGAGAGAAACATAGACATTAAATGTCTCAAGTCTGTAAAAATATTTTCATTCAAATGTATCTACATTTTTTTCTGTATTTCTCTATTTTATGGGAAATTGTCTTCTCTTTTTCTTGAAATAAAACTGAAACTGTGAATTAAGGAACTTTACAACAGACATTGAGAGAATGCACTAGGCCAGAGAGATTTGCTGCCTTTAAAATAAGTAATCCTATCAGAAATGAGCCCAGATTTCTAACAGAAGTAATGAAATACAGCAACAGGCATGTGAATTGAATTTTTTTAATAGTACTGTTGGATGCCTACATTTATTTAAAACTTAGTCAAATATAGGATTCAATCATTGTATTGTTTTATAGACTGTGCCAGATACCTGATGTGCAGCACATTGTTAATGACTTATTTTCTGTTTAAGTGTGTGTATTGGTATGTCTTTAAAATTTGTCTCAATATCCTTCAGTACTCCTTATTTTACTTAGACCTCTGTTATAATTTTTGCAGTCCCACAGATATCCATCTCACAGTTTTTCTTTCTTTATTGTTGATGTGAGCCATGCTTGGTTGTCCCACGTACTGAGTTGCTCAGGAATAGGTTGTATGCACTGGATGGGATGCTCAGTTCTGTGCCGTCCACAGTCACTAAGGCAGCACGAGAGACTGACGTTTCCAGGTCTTTCATCTGGGACAGCAATGCTTGCATGGGCATCATATCACGATTCTCATTCCTTTCTTATTGGTGTTTTCAGAAAGTATTTATGAAAATACTTTATATCAATTCATTTTTTTCTGTTCCAACAGAGTGTATCAGCTTTGGGTTTGGTGGTGATACCCAAACTACTTGCTTGTAATGTACTGTTTTAAAATGTTTCTGTTAATATTGTGTTTTTCCTTACTTCTAACAGTTGGTCCCTTATGTCCTCCTGGTACTTCATCTGTTTTGCTCTCCTCCTGTGTTTGTAAAACAGATATTTATAATTTTTTTATAAGACAATGAACTGTCTACTGACAATTAATTACTCTTTCAAACCAAGGTATCTGGGCAAGACCGCTTATGATTGCCATAAAAAACACTGAAATATAATTTAGCTCACAATTTGCAGTTCTTTAATCTTTAAAATAGATGGTTGGCGGACAGTGGTAAGTATATGTGTGTATGCACACAGTAGCAAATGTTAAATTTTTCATTCTTTGTCATTAAGTTAAATATTAAAACAGTCTTAAAACTTCCTTTCTTTCAAGGTGTAGTGTGTGTTTGGGAATTAGAATAATCTCTTAGTGTGAAAAATACAAGTATAAAAATTACATGTGTATTTTTCTAATAAAAGGCTGAGTTCTGGGTTTGGGAGCAGGGTCTTTCATTTGCTTGCTTTCCTAAAACCATGTATTTCTTCCTTTATATCCACTTACCTAATACATAAAAGCCAAAATCTAGCCTTATATTGGCATAACTAGGAGGAGAAATTCAACCCAACATTTTTCAGACTTTTTAAAACATTCTGCAAAATGTCTTTATCTGATACTAAACTTAGCCTTTTTTTGGCATACAATTTGACCAGGAAGAAACCAAATAATGATGCACGTTTAAAACATAGCTCTGGTACTGGTCTGGGATTGTAACTTGCTTTTGTCTGATGCTTTCACTACTGCAGAAATGGTGATGGGGTTATTTACGTTAATTCATTTGGCCTGTTGAAAAAAATATGCCCACACTCCTCTACTTAATGGGATTCTTTCCTCGTTGCAGTGCAAACGGCTGGAGCAGGAGCTTCATCATCTGAAAGAGCAGAACCAGACTTCAGCAAACAACACGAGACATCTGACTGCTGAAAACAATCAAGAACGTGCTCTGAAGGTAAATCTCCATTTCTTCTTGCAGGCAAATTAAGGTTGTAAGCCCCTGGTGCCAGCTTTCTGGGCTGCATATATCAGTTGTGTACATTTCGGCAGAAGTGAGCTATGGTGTTTGCCAACAACCCCTTCTTTAAACACAGATACAGCACCCTTCTGTTATGGTTTTATTTTATTTTGTGTATGAAAGCAACAAGAAAAAACTAACATATCCTCCAAATTAGTGGGCTGGTAATTAACGCTAAATTCTTGGGGTCTGTCCTTGCAATATTACATTTTATAACGTGAAGAAAACTGCAACTATTTGCTTCGTGGTACCTTTGCAAAACTAATATTTTAAAGCATTGCTGTTTGATCTGCTCCCAGCAGTGTGTGCTATATTAATAACATTGTTGACCTATACTACTAGTGACCACATAGTTGATACTACTATTTGCAAAAGGGTAGCTAGTTGGAATTGGGAGGAGGAATAATAAGTCTTGTCAATAAGAATAAAAATGAGCAGCGAGGCGGGAGAGGGTCAGAGAAAGGACAGTGTAAAGTGACAGGTTATTGCTGCTTTGAGAAAGGGAAATTGTAATGTCAGTGGAATTGATAGCTACATCACCAGCAATCTCACCGCTAGCCAGAATAAGATGCTATGCGGGATAAGACGTGCAAGCATTCAACCTATTCAACCACTATATTCTTAAAAATCTCTTTTATGGGTATAGGAGAGACAATATAAATACAGAAGTTACTCTGTTGATACTGTGTCGTCTTTTTTGAACTGTGATTTAGGCAGCAAGATCCAGACACATTCTTATTTGTAGGCAGATTTTCCTCTGCTGCCTTTTTCATTATTTTTTTTTTTTAATATTCAGAAAACACCATTATTCATACAACAACTTGACCAATGCAAAGTATAGGAATAAAGGTAAATCCTTTTGTAGTTTGACATTTCTCAGCCAGAAAAAAAAAGAAAAAAAAAAAAAGTATAATGAATAAATGGAGTGAGGCTGTGTGCCACACCGTGGGTTTATAATTGCCATCAGAATCTATGGTGTGAATATTACAAAAGCAGGTGTGCAATACTGAAAGCAATCCATCCTCAGATGACTAGAAATAGAGATCGTAAACATTCAGGGCTGTTTCTGACCACGATAATAGTATTGCTTTGAATCTGGTATCGCTAGAAGTTAGTGCTTGCTGGGCGTGCTGCTTATTGAACATAGTATTGTTTTTCATTAATTGCATGCTGACTGGTTTTTTCTGTTATTGAAAATTTTATGCACAGAGTCTTTCTGTTAGAAAACAGAAATGTTTTTTTGAAACTGCACTTTTTACATTTAATATTGCCTGACATAATGCTTACAGAATAATTATATTTTCAGAGCAAGAAGTGACTTAATAGTTCAGAGTGTTACTAGGATTTCATTCTAAGCCTGATATTGCTCTCCCAGCACCTAATCTTTAAAGAATTTAATTTCTGGCTGTCACAGGCATTTTTTGATTTTTCAGAGTTAGAGGTTAATTGGTAGTAGTCTTTTAGAGATGGGAGTCTGGGAGGAAAAGAAGAATATTTTTCTGGTTTTGGTAAAGGTGAACTTTTTTAATATTGTACCTCTGTAGATACAAATGTCTCAGTTCATATTACTGTTGACTAGAGTGAGGACAGGTCCATTGGAATACTTTTCAAAGGCTGATGGGTGAGGTTGAATTCTTCACCCTGAAAACTTTAAAATGCCCCTATGAGATACTGGCGATAGTAGTTAGCTTTGATATACAGCAGAGGAGCACTTATTCTGACCTAAGCACTAATGTAAATGAAAAACTTATCACCACCCCATCTTACTGTAGCTACAGCCTAGAAAATATGAACTGTCTGGTCATGACTCCTTTAGAGATGGGTATGAACGGTGCTGTGGGTCAAAGGCAGAGCTCCCTGCTGGAGAAATATCCAGTCAGAGCCCCCTGACAGGTAACACACAGTGGGGTCTTGGTGCACACACCTCCCCTGTGAAACCCTCTTGTTTGTAGCTGCCACCTCCTGCCTCTTGTAAATGCTCAGCAGCAATCGTAAGTGCTACACGCAGAGTGCATGTACAGACCCAAGTATCCCCTCCTGTCTCCTCTGCTGCAGATCACCCTCTGGCCATCCAACCATCTTCAGAGAAATAGGACAGACCATTTGTCTCTGTGGTGCAGAGTTAAATATCAGCACAACTATTTTTATTTTCACCGTGATCCAGAGAACTACATTTACTTTAACCACCTCCACGTGCAAACTGGGAACTGTGCTATGTACTGTTAATTCAGGTGTAAACACCTGTCCTGCAGGAGTCCAGGTATTCCTTCTGCGTCCATCCAGGACAGTTCCTGTTAAGAAAGTTGTTCTGTTTTTTGGGGTTTTGGGGTTTTTTCTAATCTTTAATTTTCCACACTCTCTTAAACCTAATTAAAGTTGTCTGATTCAGTTTGTCAAAAGGTGTATTCTGGTGATAGGTGGCAGGTGAGGAATTTGATCTGCTTTAGATGTTCTTCAGGGAGTAACAGAAGTGTAAATATCAGATGTGGTGCAAGGATACTTGCGATCTTAACTGGCTAAAAACAGTAATCAGGATCAGCTAAATTAAGGATGGCATACAAGTTTGTGATAAAAGGTGAGATTATTACCTCTATGGGGCCTAAAATACACTTAACAGCAAAACCCAACAGGTATTGTTTCTTTCTTTCCTTTTAAAATTATCTCACAATAGTGAGTTGCTCAGAAGGAAAAAATTATAAGACCAATCCACAAGAAACCTATTTCATTCCACTGATGGTATGGTCTAATAGGTAAGATATTCAGGTTTATTTTTAGCTATATCAGCTCACAGAGCTACTGCCACCCTTCTATGAGGCAGCAGCAGCCCGTAGACTCGTGAGCGAGGCGAAGCAGTAGAGAGACAGATTGTAACCCTGGGAGAGGTGTGGTGGCAGTAACTTGCCTGGATCCAGGATATGGAAATCCTAAAGATGATCTAAGCAGTCTTGTATACTTTTTACACTTTTAGATGCCATGTCACACCAGAGGATCACGTGACAAATAAAGCATATGACCAATAGGCATGCTGTATAGATCCATTATGTGCCATTTCATCTTATTGTGCAATATAACATCTGCACGTCTTTGGTAAGAGAGCACTTCTTAGCTAATCTCTGTCATACGTATTGGTAGTACGTGATTTAAAATTTCCATATTTGATGTATTTATTGCCTAGAACATTCCTTATAGTGATGTGGGCCATTCAGTCCCACAATGCCAAACTGGTACTCCTAATTTTTATAATATTTTTACTGCTCATAGGGGATTGTATTGATTGAACAAAAATGCCAGTTTCAAATCTTCCCTCCAGGCTATGCCCACAACTGCACAGAGGTCATTCAGAGAGGCATGTGGGCCCCTATTTCCATAGTTAAAGTAAAATAATCCTCTTCTTTGTGAAACCATTTTAAAAAATCTCTTAGAATATTTCAGATTGAATTATAGCTAAATCTTTTAGGGATAATTGCTTCCTAAGGGCCTATACATTTGTGCTCTTAGCACATTTTCATAAAATAAGATCTGCAGAGCGCTTTGCAGTTCTAATGTGTCAGGGTCTATACATAAGATTATTCATTTGTGCTTGGCCTTCATAATTAACGTTTGGTCTCTACTGATTCTGATAAATGTATTCCCACAATACACTGAAATAGCTGATTCAATTAAACATAGAAAAGTTGAAGAATTGCTGGTTTTTCATTAGTATTCAAATATTGTTGTGGATTATTTTATTGTTGTTAGCTTTGTACTGTGTAGTTTTGAAATGCAGAGTTTTAAGTAATATATTTTCCCAAGAAAGAAGAAAGATTTTGCCAGTGTGAATGTCCTCTTTACTAAGTTGAAGAACAATAGGAAATAAGTCTTGTGAAACAAATAACTTAATGTGAAAATTCATGGAAAATGTTTAACTGGATTTGAATGAACTGTAGGGAGAGGTGACTTCTTTTTCACAGGCCTGATTTATTTTGTAATTTTTAATTAGGTGGTACATTCTTCTTAAAGCAGCTATTAATCTGCTTTAAAGACCAGCAAGACATACTAATTTTATTTCCAAGCCAGTCTCTCAAAATGGAGAGGAGGGCTGTTTCGCGGTGATGCACGAATCAGGTGCCCTTTAGTGACTAAATGAGTTTACTCCATCCAAGTATGATGTCATTAGAACTTGTAAAGGTCGTTCGTTAATCTTCTTCAGAGCTGTTAAGATGTTAATTGTTGCTTATGATTGGCTTGTTATGTTTTTCTGACTACTCAATCTTTTTAGTTGTGATTTCTGTAGAATTCATCCTACATGCTTCCATGACTTCATTAAGAATATTATAAATTCAGAGTCAGAGGCAAGAAAGTGGCCTGAAGGAGTTGTTAGAAACTAACAGTAGTGTTATAAAGCAGTTGTAGCTGATGTCATCTGCTTTCTGCTGACACAAAAGAATTGTATCAAGGGCAGGAAATCCACCATGCATAGCACTTTGGTAGCTGTTCCAGTGGTGATGCCTGTGAGAAGGCCACTAGAAGACTGAATGTAAGTATTCCCTGATGGCTGTCATAAATTATATTAAGCTCTGGTTTGATTCTCAGAATTTCCCAGATTCTTGGAGTAGCAGCTATTTTTCCATATCTGCTTGACAGTGCCAAGCGCGAAAACAAATGCAGCTGAATAGTCAACGTATCATCCATGAAGAACATGATCCCAGGAGAATCTGATGTCATAAGAGCTTAGAAAAAATTAAAGCTTTAACATGAAGTTTAAAATTTTGCTACTGTGGAAAGGCATGAAATATTCGTGCTATTTAGGCATATAATATTGATTGTGGAATAAAGTGCTTCTTTCAGAAGACGGTAACTGTGGCTCTGATCTGCGAAAACTAAGTAATTCTAACAATGTTTTCATGTTAAAAGCCTCAGAGCTGAAGTTTCAAAGCTTCATTTTAATGAGTTTAGAGCTGCTTTATGGCTATAAAGCCTCTGATTTGTTTCTAATATAGACACATGCTTTTGAAACACTTTATAATCCAGGCAAACTTGCCTGAACCAGTGGTGGGAAACTAAGAGATTCCAATCTCATCTCTTCTATTCACATTCCAGTTCAGCATACAATTTTTACGTTTTATTATAGTTATTAATTGCATCCTAGAGAACTCTTAGGAAAAAGCCTTTCAATACTTTCATAATCATTTTACATGAGGCAACAGACCAGGCTGACTTATTAGAAACCTAGAATGTAAGGTCTGAACATGGCACGGCCCAGCCACATCCAGAAAGCCACTCTGCCCGCTTCAACCGCTTCGACTCTTGCACTGATATTAACTGCAGTGCTGTGTGAGTGATGGAAGCCGACTGCTGATTACCTGTATTTTATAGCTAACAGATGAATAGCTATGTTACCCACTGGTGAAGCAGGCGTTACACCTTTCTCTTTTTGTAGTTTCTAGCTACAAAGTAGCAGAACTCTGCAAAGAGTTTAAAACTTGCTGTTGGTTTACTTGTTGGTATGGTGTTACTGGTTGGTAAAAGATGCTTTAAAATTTTGTGCTTACTTCAGAGTAGTTGGATTTTTTTCAGTGAAGCAACTCAGCAATATTCATATGTTGGACAATCTGCCCATTTCTCTCATGTGTTGCTACAAATTCCTCTGGCCAGTAAGCAGTGTTTCCTCTGTAGCTAGCAGAACATCAACTTGTGAATGATCAGCTTGAGAGCTCACTCTGTGGAGTTAACCCTAAAGCAATCACGCTTTTCATTTTGGATGTCATGTGCTGCTACCTATAAAAGGGACTGCTATCACATTTGCAAATTAATTCATAGGTATGTTTGAAGATCTGGATGCCAGCTTCATATGAGAAGTAGAAGGGGAGGAGAAGTAGATTGCAGCTCTGCTGCTCAGTGTGGGGAGATACACTGTGCCCTTGCATTTTCTTATGATCTATATTTATTTTTCTGAAACTACAGGAGTGTTTCAGGAGCAATGGGAATAGTTAACAGGCTTCTTGGAGGTTATCTCCAGCAAATAATATGTTGTTACAACTAATCCTGAAAGGTTCCTCATGCTATTCTTCCAATAACTTACATGAGGATAAAATACTAGAGGATTTACCAAAGCAAGCTGCAATCTCTAACTTTGTGCAAGAGCCGTTTCAGTTGTTCAGTTTCTTCTCCTAGGAAGGGTGCCGCTTCTCTTTGTCTGAACTGTTGTCCAGTTCAGGTTCTAGAAAGACAGATTCATTTCACTCTCCAGCAGCTACCCTAAAGCAGTATGTGCCCTCATTTAAATGCTTGGGCAATGTGAGAGGCAAACTTGCTACTCTTGTCAATAAAACTTGCTATAAAGCACATGAGATCGCTATTAATTTTTTAGAGTGGAAGTCTGTTGAAGTTTGAATACTTGAATTGCTTTTAATTACATAGTGGAGGTGGAAATAAAAGGCTCAGTAAAACTTGGAACATGCTGCTGACAATCTGGATGTGGATAAGAATGCACATTTTTCTTCAGTTGCTGCTTCCTAGACGCTTTATCAGACAAAGTGGATACGTTGCAATCTTAATTACATTGAACAGAGCCTTTGCTTGTGCTGCACCCAAAACCACTTAATCACAAGGTCTTAAAGGGTGTCACTAAGGTTAAACCCAAATCTGTTCAGCTCTTATCCATGCTAGAAACATGGTTAGTCACTTTATGGCTGGTGTTATTAAATAGTACTGTACACCTCAGAGGATATCAGTGTAAGCTGGTGCATCATGCCATAAATGAACACTAAAATGAGGCCGAGTACAACTACTGCAGAAATAATTCTTCTCATGTTCCACTTCAGTATTAATTTTCTGCATTCCTTTCTGCACTGTCACCAAAAGCTATTGCTACAGACTTCTGACAACCCTCTGTTAGCTGTATGTGTGGAGAGGGAGAAAATAACTCACAATCCTACAATGACCAACATTCCCCCTCAATCCCGGGGAAAAAATGTGAGCACTGATCGAGTGATCTTTAAAGCACTCATTTTAAGCTTCCTTGGACCCAACTGTTCCTTTGAGCCTGATGTCATAACCTGGTCCTTTGGTCGGTTCAGGTCCAGAGATCCTTGGCCAGGGATTTCTCCTTCATCTGCTGTCATATATTTTGGAGCGTAACATTTTGCTTATGTGTATCCCCTATAGGCAGGAAGTGACTAGTTTAACACATGTATTTGACCATGAGTCAAAAAGCAAAGTTCAGAAATCTGATATACTAGTATCACTTTCAGTGGACAGTTTTGTTAATTGTTTTTTGTAGCCATCCAGGCTAGTAGGCTTTCTTTAATTATGCAGGTGTTGACAGACTAGTTGTCCACAAGTGACAACTACATTTTTAGTGACGGTCTCCTCCCATCTGGTAATTAATGTTTTAGCACAGATAGACATTTGTATTCATTGCCCAAAAGCATCTTGATTTGTATAAGGAGTTGAAAGTTATAATAATTTTGCTTAAATGTGCCATAAGCAAATAAGAGAAAATTACAAGAGGAGACACTTGTCTGTCACTGACAGTGAAGTTGTCCAGAGTCCCTTTAGAAACACAGGCTTCCAGAGTCTGATAAATCTGATTTATATGAAACATCTACCTCGGACCTGAAGAGAAATGATCTTTGGTAGCATTAGTATTTGCATGATTTTTAGTGGTCGGCTTGTGATGCCATTAAGTGTCTGTGTGGACAGGCGGCAGGGCCGTTTGTAATGTTCTTGGTTCACTGAGGCATCACTGTGGGCCAGAATTTTGAAGTTGTTCAAGCCTTGGGTTGTTTTCAAATTGAGGGAAACAAATAGACATACCTAAGTTCTCGTCTTTGCTTCCTGGGTTGCACTGGCCGTGCCACCTTCCTGTATCTGTAAGGCTGCCCTTTCACTGACGGCACCGGCTGGCACGGCAGCCCTGTGTGTAGTGTTCTCTGCACAGCAGCTGCTTGGGATTTCTTGGACTCTGTTCAAACGAAAGGCCAAGCAGTGGCGTTTCTTACTGTGATCTCAGGTCTTTCAGAATTGTTTCAAAGCAAAATAATGTATGGATGAGAGTTAACGTTTATTGGCAGAACCACATTTGTCCTGAAAACAATCCTAAGAAGAGTTGTATCTAATTAATTATGCTTGTCTAGAGCGCTCTGTGTCTTAAGGAATTTTAGCATGCGTCATATTGCCTGTAAACGGCTGCCCAAGAATGGTACTGGATGTGTCTTGATAGACTGAACAAACAGCGTCTTGACTAAAAGATTTTGTTCACCTTGCCTGAGGAGCATACCTCTTCCTTCTCTCCTGTTAACAGATGCTGAATGTCTCTTAACCGAAGCAGAAATATTTATTGAACTTTGATACAGTTCTAAGCATTAAGGAATTCATTACTCATTCACACTTTGTGTTTGATGTCAACTTTCATCTGCTCCACTAAAAATTCCTTAGAGGTCTGTTGCTTTTTATTTGACAGCCTTCAATCTCTCTTGGCACTAGATTACTCTTGACAATCTTAAACATCAACAAACTGTTTGCATATACTATAAACGTCCTTTTGTCATAGGGGATGGTGTGGTCATTCAGACCTTTTAGCTGAGTCTTTTATTTTTTGGTTTCCATTTCATAGGTGGAAGTTGTCTTCCCATGAGGTCAGAGCCAGTGTTTCTACTTCCGATTAGCCCAAGTATTATTTCTGATGAATGCAGCAGGTTCTTGGAATGCAATACTTTGGTTTCAGGTTATTCTAAATCTGGATTATCTTTCTCACAGTTATACAGGCTGTTTCAACGTCCTCACTTTTGGTATGCAAAGAGTCATCTCTTGCACAATAATAGACTTCTGTGACCATGAAGTGCCTGTTGACAAGGTCCTCTCATCTATGTTTTTCTTTTAACCATTCTGTAATTGTGCATCTGCACATATTATATTAGCATTTCACAGAGACTTTGCACTTTCATGCACCTGTTTTTCCTTCTAACAGAATAGATTCCACTTGGTATGGTTGATTCATTTGACAGCCATCTGAGTGACTGCCTGGAAGTTCCTTCCTTGCTCGGTGATGCTGCCACTTGGCCTTCCAGTTTCAAGGATGCTTTCTTTCAATTGTAAATGTTCTGCAGCATTTTTAGGCTTTTGTCTAAACTCTGTTAAAGGACCTCAAAATTGGAATAGTTTATGGGCCTGAGGCAGATCTCAGATATATGTATTCTAGAAATACATGTGCTGAAATAAACATTCTGAAGTTGTAGAAGACGGAACAAACTATGCAGACATCCCCGTGGCCAGATAGAAAACTGTCTGCTACGTGCTCTTTCACTCCTTATCTTCATAGAGGTGACACCCATGCCTTAAACCAATGATAAAAAAATGGTGTGTTCTAAAATACAGTGAAATTCAGCAGTATCTTGTAAATTAGAAATACAGAACCTGATATGTAAGCAGAATATACTGTAGAAATCACAATCATGTTAGGAAAGCTGTTTATACAGAAAGGTGAGTTCTTACAAAAACAAAACCCCTATTTGACTGTAATGATAAGATTCGTTGCCATCTCCAATGGTATAGTTTATCACCCCAGTCATGGGTTCATGTTTCCTTCCTTCAGCCCAGTAACATGTCGATAGTAGTACTATTATTCATACCTTTGTAACGTCTGAGGACGTGCCATATTGCTGCTCTTCAAACAACTGTAAAAAAAATTCTTTTACTTTTCCACTACTATGGACCTTTGTTTTGGGATTACATGGATCAGGAATGAAAGGCGTATGTTAATCTAATTGCAAAATAATCATGAAGCCTAGTGTATCAGTCTTCCTATAAGAAACCTAGGTCTCCTTCCTTCACTTGCCACTTTCTGATACTATAAAACATAATTCCAAACTTAGTTAAGAGATTGTAAATCTGAAGCCATTTTGTACATAAAATAGTAACTGTTTTCTGCAATATTTAAAGAAGCTCTTAGCGTTAGCTTCCATTATTAATACCATCCTTAATCTTCACTGGCATAGTTTTCAATCTATCAGCATTGTACCATAATAAAACAAAAGGTATAGTTTTCAAAGTATCTCTGGCATTGTACAAAAAATATTTAGCCAAGTTAAGTTTTTCCTTTATCAGACGTACCAAGTATTGAATGAAGCTGGAGACAACATATCAGATTTAACGAATGAAGAGGAGAAGTTACATTCTTATGTATTATTTTTTATTTCATAAAACTTCTTTTCTCCTCCATATGAAATCTGTTATTCATACATGCAGAAAGAAAGTGTGGTAAATCTTAATTTTCAATCATTTTTTTCAGTGTCTTACTGTACACCCTTCATTTTTTATGCTGCACAGAAAATGATCCTCTTTTGTTTGAGTAGCAACTGTAAACAAAATCTTGAGCCTGAGTGCAGGATGACATGTCAGTTATTTGTCCTACAATAAAATGTATAAAAGGTAGTAACCTAAGCTCTTGTGCAAAAGGCAAGCTACAGGGTCATTAAATAGCAAAGGTCTTGCTCTGACCCATCCATGACCTCCTTATCTGAAACACCTCTCAGAATTGATAGAATCTACTTTAGATCTTGGGTAGAGGAAACCAGGGATAGGGTAAAGGATCAATATAAATATTTCGGAATTTTAAGTATTTACTAAAAAGGAATGTTTTAAGTTTATACAAATTTCTGTTCAGAGTTGGAGAACGCTTTCCTAGCATTTTGCATGCAAGTGATCATATGAAGTATAGTTCAGAGTAGAAGGGGAACAGATGGTAAAGGAAGACACTGGAAAACTAGGTCTTAATATGGTTGTAAGGATGCAGACTAGGCTTGATTCAGAAGCCTTCAAGGTGCAACATGTTTGCTCTTATTTATCTTTCTACTGTAATCTGAAAATCTCTCCTGTTCTGTTCCCAGTTGAGAAAGTTCAGGGTTTAGAATGAGATGACGTCAAAAGATCCCATGTCCAGAAAGTGCAGCTTGGTGCTTAGCCATCATTTACTGAGAGGAGTCAGGACTCATTTTGCCTGTCCTTTTTAATTTCCATCTATTTATTTGGTCTGGTGCAGAGGCGCATTTTTGATGGTAGAGCATTTGTGCTCCTAGATCACTGAGAGGCTTTTGAAAATCCCTTTCTTTTCCCCATTTATTTATGCAAAATCCTGATTTGACTTCCATGTGTGTGGCCACACGGAGGTGTAAAGGAAAAGTGGACTCACTGTTCACATATTCATGTTGCTAAGGGGAAGGGGATGTACTTCTTGTGTGCAGTAGGTGTGTATTTCTGCCCTAGGAGTACACAGGTCATTAAGAGGATGCTTGAAGAGCAGAAGGAACGAATGGACTTGGGTTTATTTTGATCTATTTTTCTTCTATGAAAGTGTGCTTTATGAAGAAAAATATTCCTTACCTGTCTTCCAGTAGATCTCCGCAGCTTTTCTCTTGAGATTATGGACTGGCAGCTGGACTTTGACTTTGCTGTAGAGTGGCAAGCTTTAGAGTGGCAAGCTATACGTTAGGAGTCAAGTAGTAAATCTGGTAATTCAGTAAGTCTGAGTTTCTAGACCTTAACCATAAAACACCTATGCAGGCACACTGGTGTACCACCTATTCAGAAAGTATATTATTATCTTTACTGATTAACACAAGCACAGATAGAATTTGGCATATGAAATATGTAGCCTTGTTTTTTATTATTTGAAGACTTGAAAGGTATAAAGTAAGCTTCACATCAGCAGAAGTATAGTAATGCATCAGGATTTCAACTCAACATATATTAGGTTTATCTTCATATTTAGAAACACTGCATGCATAGCTCTGTCATGTAGCTGAATCAAAATTGCTCATTATGCTTGCACAAAAAAATGAATTATTCACTGAAAACACTCAAAAAAGGTCTGACTTCTCCTACAAAATACGTTTGCAATTAAAGCTTGAATTTTTTTATGCCTCCAAAATTTAGTCAGCTGTTTTACTTCCAAAATTCAGCCTTCCTTACTGGTAAGGTAAATATATCTTACAAAGAAAAAGCAACAAAAAGGTGGAATTAGAAAACAGCTGTCTTTAAATGCTGGATAGAAAGCTGAAGTAACAAATGCTATTGTGTAATAGTAAATAAATATATATCCCATTGCCTGAACATGGTATTGTGTACTGGTGGTTGTGTTAAGCTGCTAAGCAGCCAAATCTGCAATTTAAAAATAAATTCAAAGACCCAAATGTCATTTTGTAGTTAGATTCAATATATGAAGAAAGCTTCTGGAACTTCATTTTCTGAACTGTGTTGGTTGATACTGGATTTTCCATCTCCAGAATCAATTCTCCACTGAAGAATAGATGTCTTCTTTCAGTTTTACTGGACATGCTCAGATTCCATACAGTTTGATATATTTGCTATTTCCTTGTGGATCACAGTCAAGATGATTATTTCAATGCTTATTTGTTTATTAAGGAAATACCTGCTATGCTGGAGGAGTTACTAAGATGGTGGTAGTGTAACTTCAGTTCTTTCTTTACAGATATCTTGGCCACACATTTTGAAAAATTGAGAGAACTTATTTTTTAAAAATTGATCCTATTTAAACTATTTCTTATATTAGAAGCATCATTCGGACCAGGCTTTCCACCACTGAAGCTAATCTTGTAGATTAGGCCTGATTCTGTGCATATACGTAGCAGCGACTGCTGGAGAGCAATCCTGCTGACATTAACAGTTACTGTTACAGGATCTAAATTTTGAGAATAAATGTACCCTTTCTTGCTTTAATCTTGAAGCTTGTGAGTTCCACATGCACTTAAATTTTAATGGGACTAGGTCCCAAAGTGATGAAGCCTTAGGCAGTTATACAGTCATTTAGACTGTTACAACAGTATTCAGAGATTAGAGAAAATTCTATTCAAATTTGTTTTCATAAACTAGGTATCCTACATGATGCAACGAGATCTGGTAAGAATACATTGATGCTTTGCTAGTTCTTTCAGAAGAGCTCAGGCCATTTTAATGGGAAGAAATCTTTTATGTCCACGGTCAAAGAATCTATTATCCTTTCTCAGTGAAAAACATCATATCCCTTCAAAACTTTTCCACCCAAAATCTCATTAAGGACATCTCTACTTTAACCATGCTTCTTACTGAGTTCTTGGAGGAAAAAAATGAATGAATCATAAAATACCTCATTGCCCTGGTAGTTTAATCCTTCATCCCATCTTCTGAAAGGATGAACCTGTTTAGTGCAGGTTTCTAGTTTAAAATGGACCTGTGTTTGCTCCACTGTTAAACAACCGAGTAAATAGTTTGAATACGCTACTTGGGTTCAACTAGCTGCATTTTGAAGAGACACAGATTTCAAACTTTTTCCTTGCATACCGTCCAGAGGAGAGACTTACTATACCAAACATTATTATTTTGTGTATTGTGTTAAACTTTTAAGCACTTGAGAATATCACATGAAGTGAGTCGGTTTAAATTGGTTATCTGCTCCTATTTCTTACAGTTGAGCTGTAATTGTCTTAGGCATTGGAGGAGAGAGCAGTTGAGTGACTGTGAACTTGGAAATGCTGCTGATAGCTCCTTCCGTTTGGAATTGC
Organism: Ibycter americanus; assembly: GCA_035590275.1. Classification (NCBI taxonomy): domain Eukaryota; kingdom Metazoa; phylum Chordata; class Aves; order Falconiformes; family Falconidae; genus Ibycter; species Ibycter americanus. The sequence continues at coordinate 63,352,186 of JAVJGI010000063.1, forward strand.
TGTACAACAGTAACAACAAAAACACCCGTTCTCCAAACTAGATAAAATAAAATCTGTTTATCTAGCCTATTAAATCTGGGTGCCAACTTTCAAGCAGATGCAGTTTTAAGCTCCGTAGATGCTAAATCCTGAAACATTTGGTCTATAAACAAAAAGCTGACATCAAATACAGCATTGCTGCTAGACATAGTAATGGTGTATATGTGCTGTATTCACACAAAATAGGGAGATGATTTCTTTTTTTGTGTGTTGCTTAGGGTTTTTTTCCTATGTTAGAGTATTAAAACAGATATTAAATTTTATCATTAATGCGGTGCGTGGTCTCTCTCCAAATCCCCTTAATTACAGATTGACTCCAAGGATTACACAGCATGGATTTTAATTTTAACTGAAACAAAAAGAAAAGCTGCTTAAAAATTATTCTTGCTGAGTGACTTGTTGGACCACAAAACAATTTTTAACATCTTTTGACAAGTGTTGTCAAATTTAAAGTATTAGAACAGAGCTAAGCGCACCTTCAAACTCCAACTGTATCATGTCTACTTCCCAAATAAAATGTTTTATTAACTTTGTCCTCACAAAGGAATGTCTGCTTCTCATATTTTTGTTTTTTCAGTTATTCTTCAGGAGAAAAAGACTTGCAGTCTTGCTGAGATGTGTTTATGTTTGAAGAAAGTGACATCAGACTTCATATTTCCTTTCTTTGGTAATTTGAGAAAAATTACCAAGCAGAGTTGATGTTGCGGCAGCAACAGCGTATTTCACACCCTTGCGTTGTTTCCCTTCTGACCCCTATCTTTAGGACTTAAGAGCTCCACTCTTGAAAACTTCATTCCAGCCTGAAACTTAGAATAGCAGGGCTGAGTCCAGAAACAACATTTTCACAAATTGGGGCCTAATCCAGCAAGCCTCACACAGGAAGCTACTCCTCTGAGTACCTTTATTCATATGAGTAAAACTTTAGGGATCGGTTTTTAGTCTGTTTCTTAAGGGGGTTTTTCCCCTTTTCTTAAAAGATAAAATCAGCTTCCCTATTTGTTTCATTAAGTAAAACTCATTTTTCACAGTTAAAGCTTAATAGTATTTTTTATGGGTTTACTGTATATCTCCTGCCAGTTCTTTAAGACATGTAGAAAAAAAGAAGTTGCTTTCCAAAGCTGCATCAAATAATAAATCCCCAAAGCTGAGTGTCCACAACTTCTCAGTTAGGTGCAGCTGAAAGCGCCCCTTAACTCTCAAAATGTAAGTACAAGTTTCTTGCTTCAAAAATCTGCTCCTTGTGTCACCGAGTAATAACTTTGAATACAAAAGGCTGGAGGACTGAGAAATTAGCTTCTGGCAGGAGGTCACTGTAGTGCTGAGGGATAAATCTATCACTGCTGTTTAATGGCAGTTAGTGGTTTGATAAAGTTCCCCTAACTCAGTTTGTTAGCTTAAAACACGCTTTCTGAGACTCCACAGATCTGCAAGTCATTAACACCATTATTGCTGCATCTTTGTATGGGGTAAAATTTTTGCACTTAGTAAGGGTTATTTCAACACGCTTTTCTCTGTCTCTCTGTTTGATTTTTTTAGCATGCTCTGAATTGTTGCTATCAGAATGTTTAATGGTTTTCTCCATTAGTGTATTAGTCCACTTTTTTTAAATGGATCAGATTAAACTCTATTGCTTTGTATTATAGCCAAGCATAAAACCCTCATATTTTAACAGAAAATGATTTATAATGCACACCAATGAACAGGCTAATTTATACACAATATTGTTCCGTCTAATTTCTCCATTATGTGTAATAGTCTCAACGATATATGATTTTCAAGTCATGTGTGCTTAATGAAAAGGCCAGAAATAGCAACAAATGAGGCGAAATAGTGAATACATTTGCTCTTTATGGCTTTTGTTGCAATCTTACCGTGTGTAGGTTAATAAGTGTGCTTGTGTGTGTGATTTCTTTTAAGCGTTTGTTAAGTAATGCACAGCACCGTGAGTGATGCTCGCTGCTGATAGCAGTTCGATACTTTACATTCGTTACAGTTGTATTCTCTTGGCTATGTTCAGTAAAGCTTTAAATGTACTATTGGTTAGCTTTTTGATATAAAAGTATACAAGATAGTTCATCATTTTGTCAAAAACAAGGTAAAATGGCCTGAAGGAAATAATAATGGCTGATTTTTAACGTAAAGTTGTTTTGCAAGCCGTCTCGAGGCCTGTTCTGTGAGATTGTGAACTATTTTGAATGCCTGCCGAAGTTAATAGGGGATGAGGAGGCTCAGGGCTATTCAGACAGATCCTTTGATAAATAATAGTGTCTTTTTACCACACTGGACAAAATGTGGAAAAAAGAAAAATCCTGCTTGTCTCCTAACATAAATAAATGTATGCGTGAGCACTGTCTATCTTATGAAGTCGTTTGTGTTTGTTTAAGTTGGAGCATAGGACACACGGTAAGTCTGGCGTCTGGGTTTTGAAACTGGGGTGTATAAGCATCTATGTCAAAAAGAAAATTGTTCTGGAATCTGAAGGCTGAGACTGACAGGAAAAATCATCCTTTAAGTAAGTCTGACTTTGACATATGTTATCTTTTCAGCAATGTTGTATGTTTGCAATACCTTCACTGTTAGTGTAGATGTGAGGGTCACGCCGCTTTGCATGTAAAATGTCAGGATTTTTTGCTGGATCTATATTTTGACATTTAGATTATGAACGAGTTCTGCATTTTGGGGTGAGAAGTGTTGCTGGGGCTGTTAGTTGCAGTCCGAGTGTAACCATCTCTCTGGTTTACCAGTTTTTCAGAACAAAATTTTAACTGTCAGTAGCTGTTTCATTTTTGTTAATGTATTACTTCCACCACCACCACCCCTGCACATCAACTGCATAAATGAAGAGTGACTACATAATTTCTGGGGATTTGTTCTGGGTTTGCTTTCCATACTTTCTGTCTAGCTAGTCAATACTTCATGGCTGTTAAACAGGATACGCTGTTTCCTGGAACAGCGAATTTACAAGCGAGTACTTTTTCAGTTTTGTACGTATTCTTGCACAATAATAAAAATACCCCAAGGTTTGTTCTTTTGGTTTGGGGGATTTGTGGTGGCTTTTTTTTTTTTGTTATGTTTTTTTATTTATCCTCTTATCCACTGGATTAAATCTCTTGTTTAGTTATTGCAAAATCCCCTCACTGTCTTTTTAGTTGAACCTGAATCGTGAAAACAAGGAGTCTGAATTACGTTTGAGGAAGGAAATGTTCAACTTGAAACACGGTGCTTGCAGGTAAAGCAGTGGACACTGAAAATAAAATAATTAGAAATAGAATGGCTCTTTATTTTATGTGACTGATTTGGAGTTGGCTACATCTGAAAAGGAATGAAAAAATGATCTCTCTACTTGAGATTTGCCAAACAATGCTATAAGCTCCAAGTTATTTTGAGGTGGTGAAAGGTGAAACATTTGACATGTTCTTTTTGGGCAATGCTTTAAAAAAAGAGAGGGCGGGAAAGAGGCGTTGCCACATCAGAGTTAAGGGTGTTTGTGGTTGTCCGTGACAGCGGCTCCAGTTTTAAAACACCTGTGTTTACTTTCCAGCTTTTCTCAATCGGCCTGAAAGTGGCCTAAGAATGGCACGGACAGACCTGCAGTATGGCTGCATTGCCTTTGCAACACACACACACACACACAAAAGGAAAAAAAGACAGAGATAAATCTCTTGTTATACAGCTAATAATTAACAGCATTTTTGTGCCTAGCTGAAAACATTGTGAACTTTTCTAAATTTTTATAGCCTAGCAGATAGTGCCTGTATTTTTTTCCCCTAATCTATTAAGCTAAAGTTTTTCTTTGCTATTTTATTTTCTAGCAAAAATGAAACTAACTTAGTGTTGGTTTGCAGGGGGGGTTGGTGTTAAAAATAACAAGAATTGGTGTTTTGTCTTACAAAGTGATACCTCATTCCAATATTTGGAAATACATATACCAATACTTCAGTTAATAAAAAAAATTAAAAAAACAGGCACAGCACTCCATTTGCCACCCACCCTGAAAAAAAGAAATTCACCTTACAGCTTTTTTCTGAGTAGAGTTTTGCTTCATAAAATCCTAGTATTTAATGTGTATTAACTTTCTGTAATGTGTTAGCTTGCATTTTATCATGTAAATATGTTGTCATGCAGTGGGTTATAGAGTTAAGTTAGAGTATAAAACAGACATCTCTTGAAAACTAGGTAATGGAGATTGAATGCTTAAAAAAAAAAAAAAAAAAGGCAAGCTGAGATATCATGTTTTCCGTGCTTGCTTAGAAATTTTAAAATAATTTGTGCATCCGTATTCAAGGTATTCATCTGATGAAAGGCATATTTTTTACTACTGCTCCAAATTTATTTATTATTACCTTTAAAATTTGTTCACATCTTACAAACTTTTTTGGCTTTTTAAAAAAACCTCAGCTGCTTTCTTTAGTATTTTTTGATGTAACATCTCTTCCACCTTCTACTCCAGATGACGTGCCTGGCATTCCTGTTTATAAAAATATGTCTGCTTCATAATTATCTTTGTTTTTCTTTATGGATCACTTGGTATAGGTCAGGTTTTATTTTCTGGAAGTAGGAAAAAAAAGAGCAAAAGAAAATATAACGCTGATACAGGAGCACAGGTGATTTCTCCCTTAGACTGATGTCTTTTCAGAATTGTGAGCTAACTAGGCAGATTCAAGGTCAGTCTATGGGGGTGAACAACATGAAAGCCCTTCACTGAGATATATAGCCTAACTGAAGCACAATTACTTTAAGACTTTTGGTCCAATATGATGACTCGACAGAGCAAACTGTGAATGTGCCAATCCCCTCCAGATCGGGTACCTCTAATAAACTGAGAAACTACTGGAATGATCTTGCTTTGTGATACATAGCAGAGCAGAGCAGCCACCTTTCCATGGCTTTCCCAAGGGGTAGGAAAACCAGAATGGGTGGGTGCTCTGGCAAAGCACTAAACAACACACCGCGCACTCCTACTGACTGCAAGGAAAGGTGCTCAGAAAATGGCGGGGGGGGGGGGGGGGGGGGGGT
>JAVJGI010000063.1:63357275-63414209 GCA_035590275.1 Ibycter americanus
CCCCCCCCAATGTCCCCCCTTTTTCAGTGATTCAAATAGAAAATCTGGAGGATATTCATTTGAATCAGCTTTGAACACAGAGAAGAGCTTGTGAGCTAGACCCTTACCTGAGTGTCTGCACAGTAGTGAATATATATTCACTGAATCCACATAGTAGCTGAGTACTGAATACTGAAATCCACGTAATAGCACTCTTATATCAGCAAAGGACATAAGCTGGTGTCTCAGCTAAGAAATGGCGGGCACAAGAGATCTAAAGAGTTCACAGAATGTATTTCAGGGGACTGTAAAGGTAATTAAATGGTATGTCTAAAAGATAGGGAAGTTTATTAAATTTATAAATAAATAAAAAAAATAATAGGGCCATTTAATAAATTACCAGGTGTAGATGTGTTTTAAAAGCAAGCTGAATAATGTCAATATATGAAAGGGGAAGAAAAAGCTTTGTGAATATAACTTTTTCTGAAGGCAACACTGAGATCTTTTTAACAAATAGGTAAATAGGGAGGTAATATTCAAAGTATGTTTAAGTGGTTTGGATGCTTACCTCTCAAAACTTTTAATGGTTTTTAGGTATCTAACCCACTTACAGTTTTTTGAATCCCTCCAAGTACCTAAAAATCTGATCGTCTGTTTACTTTTTGACCTCTGGTAAAATTACTCCTTGCTCCCCATAAAAACTGATGGTTAAATAAAAGCAAAATTAAAAACAGCCGTTTCCTAGCGGTTAAAACTTGAGTGACCTTAAAAATGGAATTGCCTCTATGAAATAGATGTATTCAGTTTGTGCTTGTGACTATCTAGAAGTCACTGTAGTTGTTCACTTGGGCATTTTTAGCATTAAAATATCTGTGAAATACCACTGACCCTTTACACATTCGTTATAGATGTAAGGCAAAATTATCTTGAGAAAAGGCATGATTAAGTGAGCTGTAGACCAGTTGTCCTGTTAGGGACATGTACATAAATGGGTACAGGTTGTTCACCTGCTTGCATGGTCTGAGCTGTCTCTGGTCCAGGCTGTGTAGCAGTGTTAGGATGGTACCGAATCCAATACATGATAGCATCACACCTGGGAATACTGTCACATAGACTTTCAAGAAGAGCTTGTGTGGCCATTTGTAGTGAGTCTGCAAAGCAGGTTTTGGGGATCCCTCCTAAATTTACCAGATTTTCCAGTGTTCCTGTACTGGAATCACATCAATATTGAAGGAACTCCTCCATCTTAAGAAAATACTGCCAGAAAGGGGCTAGTACAGAAGTTACAGTCTCTGCAGCTTTTCGTTTTCTTTGTCCTGCTCAACAGTGCAGTTGGTACCACAGATCTTGCATATCTTGCTATAGCTGAAATATCACGTATTCCCCCCCGTGAGTTCGGTCAAGGCCTGTGTGCTGGCAAGGTTCCTTGTACCATCTTGCCTTTAGTCACTTTACACCTTTCTGATCCAGGGGCAAGGAAACATCTTAAAGGTAGGATACATTTTTGTCAGCCTTCATACGACCTCTTGCTATGTTTCCAGGGCATATCACATTCCCAGAAGAGCGTACAAGTGTCAGGCAGTAGAACATCTGGTTCTGCCTGGACCACGTCATGTTGTCTCACCTGGTCTTATTCAAGGTGCAGTCAAAGGGAAGCCAGTTTATTTGGATTGTTTCTAAAATATGTCAATCTCTGAAATTTGCAAATCAATTCTTATTTGTAAACATCATGCAGTGGATTTGGTTTCTTGATTCGGGAAAGTTGCATTTTTAACACAGGATACATCAGCTACTACCTCTGATTCTCTCAGGGAGATTGTCACCTGCAAAGTCTTTACTGGTATACATACTTAATTTATAGAAGCTATGTGTTTTCTACTCACTGTAAAAACTAAAAAATCCATCTGCCTTTTTCGCTTTTCAGTCAGAGACTCAACAAAAATGAAAAGAGGTAGAGAGGTTCACGTATGCTCCATGTTTATGCCTGTGTTTGCAGCAATTGTACATACAGTCCCATGGGAAACAACTGTTTAAAAGTGTCCTGGTTTGTAAATATGAGGCTCATCTTCATCGTCTTGATGACCTTTCGTTGTTCTGTTCTTCTCCTGTGTACCAATGTGACTGGAAGCTCCCTGTGGTCTTTAGATGACAGTCTCTTCTGGATGGAAATGATTTCTCAAGAGAATACTGCATGAGAGTGTTCTTAATTTTAATATGGGGGGAAAAAAGATAAAAGATTTTGTATGAAGTATCTAGCAAGCAGATCTTTTAGCCTCATTTCCCTAAGAAAATAAGGGTTATATGATTATGCAGTCTTTGTTTTCACCATCTGAATTTTAGCTGCTTTCAGTGAAATCTGACAGAATAATGGTTGGATCCCTAACAGAGTTTCTCTCTTCTACTCAGTTGCCAATTTTCATGAAACTCCTAATGTCCCACTCAAGGAAAAGTTGAGGATAACTTTATCAGTAGCCATTACTGTTTAGCAGGAGAGCGCTGTGCAGCAGGATGTCGCTATTGTCCAAATGATGGACCAAAAAAGTTGAGTAGTGTGAGCTGGAGGTATTCTAGTAGAAAGCTATAAAGGATATAGGTAGAATCTATTAATTTTATGAAGACCTTGAAGGAATATGAGGTTGTTATTACAAGGAAAGGTGCTAGGAGGAAAGTCTGAGAGACTAGGTGAAGGTCAGTATCAGACAGAGCTTTATTAGTATTGCTGGTACAGGAGAACTTACTTGATTTTTATACTGTTTTTTAGAGATACTCTTGCCCAAAGAATTACAAATATTTTAACGTCAATATAAACTTTTCTTCTCTATTTTTTGCTTTACATATCAAAACACTGCATCTAGTAGCAGAACTGCAAATTTTAAATCTATCAAGAGTAGTACAGCCATGGTGAAGAGCTTCAATCATTTCTCTCTGTTGCTTTTTTTATGCTGCATTTAAAGTGATGACATTAAGCCTTGAAGGGGTTTTAACTTATCAAATTAAAGTCTGTGCTTTTCGTTAGTTTTTAATAGAGTGAATACCAACTGATCTCTGGCAGTTTTGGAGGAGTGATGAAGATTAAAAGAGATGGTACTTGAATTAAGTTGACGTTGAAAAGCTACTGGCACCAAAACCACCTCTCATAGTTTTAAACTCCTTCACTTTTGTGGTCAAAGATTCATTCAGTGGCATTTCAGACTTGGAAAAAAAATATAATATTTTTTTTATTATTATTTTTAACACAGTCACAGAGAAGTGACTCTTTTTTTCAGATACTTCAAATAATTTCACTTATTTCTCTTCAGAAGAATGATATGTTTAATATTTCAGTATTGAAGCCCTCTTAAATATGTGTTGTTTACACAAGTACTTTAAAACAGAAAGGTTAAACAAACTAAATATTTAAAAAATCACAGAAACTTTTTCACATAAAAGAAAATTGGATGTGAAAAAATAGTGATTTTTGTTCTCATATTATGTTCTGCCCCTTCCATCTTTTGGGAACATTGAGCTTTGCATTCTTCTCTTCCATGTTTTCATAAAAGTTACCGCTTCTCTCTTCTCACATCTTACACCATACCTTCAACATCACACAACTGTCTTCTGTTCTTCATTCTCAAAAATGTTTTCCTTTGTCTTCCCTCATTGTTTTCCTAACTTATCCTTCCTTTTGGCAGCCTGGATGTTTGTTTCTTCATCTGTCTCAGCCACTTCAGTGGGCCAACAAGAGCCTGAACATCTCCAAAGACCTTTGTCCCGTGCTAAGAGCTGTACCTAAGATACTGGTATTTTCGTGTGTGTTGGCTTTAGTTGTTCTGTGAAGCAGAAAGATTACTTCAGGTCCCCACTAATCAAACGGAAAATGGATGACATGAGCAAGATGTGAAAAGCTCATTGGTAGCCCCTGGAGAAGTATTTCATTCAAAGTTGACAAATTGTAGGGGATTTAAGGAGTGCATGATAGAGCAAGCAAATGGTCTTGCTTTCAGGAAAGTTATTCATCAGCACATTTGTCCTTTCAGGAAGGCTAGTTATTTAGACAGTAATTATGAGTATTGTGTATGTGCACAATTGTACAGTGTTATTTGCTATACATGCAAAAAGCTGCACTGCTAGTTAATCAAGAGTTAACCTCAGTTCTGGCATTTCTGAAGCAAGCATCTTCATTTACTCCCCTTTCCCCTGAAACAGTATGTTAACATTTTTCATTACAGGATCATGTGTGCTTTATTTCACAGCATTCCTGCTCCACACAGTATCCAGAGAACAGCCAATCAATATATTTTTTTATCTTTGTTCATTATGTGTGCCAATCCCTTGTTTACTGGATACTGTTCAAACCTTTCCCTGAAAACAGAATTTTGAGTAACCATCATGGGGATTTTCTGTAGTATTCAATGTTATAAGAACCAAAGGTTTAATAAGCAATGGTTTAATGTATTCTTGCAGGAGTGTTTTCTTCACGCTTCATGGGGAAACCAAGGCATGAAGAAATAAGTACCCACAAATTCTGCATGCCAATTTGAGACGTACAAGACCTTACCTTTTAGAATGTTTGTAATTCATAAATTCCTAGCATTTAAGGCCAAGCCCAGAAGATATCTTTATGTAATTTAATTGGTCATCTGAATATCACAGATCATTGATTTCACCAGTTGTCCCTGTAATGAGCCCAGAAATTTGTTTGTTTAAACCTGCTTTCCAGAAAGGTGCCTAGATCTGATGTAAAAATTCCAAGAGGTGGGGAGACCACCATTTACCTTTGATCGTTAGTCTCAGTGATTCAAGTTACCCTTGCTCACCTAGATTAAAAATTCTTTCATATCCTGTATTTTCTGTCAGTTTATCAAGGGACAATGAGAATCAGTAGCAACACAAAACTATTCCATTCCTGGTATTTGATTTACCTTGTTCAGAATTAGCACGTGTATCTCTGCAGATCTTTACTGAGTAGACATATCCTTAGGGTTTTTTATAATCTGAACAGAATAAGCTCTTCCACTACGTGCCTTTTTCTCTAGTGCTTGCATTGCCAGTATGGCTCTCTTCCACATATTCTCTGGGTTTTAACAACCTTTTGGTTTAGAATGTGGACACAGATGCGTATGTATTTTGGTGTCTTTGTTTCTGTGTGTCATACATAAAGTACAATTGCCTTAATTGCTTCATGGAGATACTTGCTGTTTACTATGTATGCACCAGAAGACTGCGTTTTTCCACAGCATTATACTGTATACCTTGTACTGAAGTCCCAGATGGTTTTTAGAGACAGTGATTTTCAGAATACAGTTACTCTGTCTGTAAGTGTAGCCTGTGTTCAGTGTTCTTAGACTGAGAGTTTTGCATTTGGTTTTATTAAAATGCACGTGCTTTGAATACGTCTAGTTACCAAGTGGCCCAGAACATTGTTTCGTTATCATTATCTACTTACTTACTTTGTTGTTCATGAACATTACTAGCCATGTCGACTGGTTCTGAGTAATTGAAGGATACGTTGAGTAAGAGTATGCCTAGTACTGAAACCTGTGCAAACTTACTAGTGTTCTAGTATTACTCAGTGACAATTGCCTCTTGGAACATGGGGGTTTGGTGGTTTTTTAACTGTCAGCCCATTCTGAACCCACTCAAGAAGTTTTTTCTTGATGATGCGTAGTAGGTTTGGGTTTTTGAATCAGTCTGTTATGTCTGAAAAGTCAAAGCCTAGCAAATCTCTGTACAGCATCTCTTCTAATCTCACCAAAGAAGGAAATCCAATTTGTTGGCAAGATCTTTTTTACATGAAAACATGTTGACTGGGAGTGATTAAATTCTTTCATTAAAATTTGTATTAATTGAATCCAGTGTTTTCACTTATTTGGCCCAGTTTTAATCCTACCAGTGTTTGGGGTTTTTTTTAATATTGACACATTATTAGTGCTCTTGCAGTCTTTGGGAACATACTAGTGTTTTAAGATTGATTAACAGGGATCTTGTCTAACAATCCTGTGACACCTAAAGTGAAAATTGTCTGAATCTTTAAATGTAAAACTTATCCTTCCTTGATTTCTAATAAACTGAAAAGTGCTTGTTAATTCTACATAAACTGTAACTATATCATCCTGTTTTTTCTAAAGACAGATGCATTTATATATTGAACACTCCGGGGAGGGGGGGGGGGGAATTGCATTACAATTTATGGTATAGGTATTCCAAATTTGGAATGGGCTTGTACATGCACTGCGCCTCTCCTAATGAGAAATCTTTATTATCTGTAGTCCTGGCAATGATGTGTTTTTCCTTGATACCTTTAGCTACTCTTACCAATTGGCATCACTTCAGAACTTCTGCCATTTAGGATGTATTTGTACCTTTTTCTTTTGTAGTTTTGTGACTTTTTATTATATGTTTGCTTTTAGTTTCTACATGAAAAAGGAGTTCTACTTTCGCTTGGTTGTGAGGTCAGATTTTTTTTTATAGCCACCCTTAAAGGATTCCCCAGTTTTCTATCATATCCTTTTTCACCCAGTTTTGAAGTACTTTGTATACCTGTTTGAGTGTTTCTGTGCATGTAAAGATTCTGGTGGTTTTTTCCTGCATGGAATGCATTCTGTTTAATATCACTTATCTCTAAGTAGTTGTCAATCTTCAGTACAGTGATTAACATCGCTTATGTTACGATGAGATTTTTTACCTCACACTCATAAATAATATATGGTTTTTGAAAGTGTATGGTACTAGTTTATAATTATCCACACAAGACTCCCAGAATACGTGTCCTAAACTGAAGTCCCCTATAGCATCATTATTTTCCTTTCCAAAGATTATAGATATGTGCTGAAGAAAGACTTGTCCTGTGCCCTGGTTAATTTGCTGGCCAGCAAGTCTTTCTTAAGTTAGTCAGCATGTTGACCTCTACATACTCAAAAGCTGTGGTCCTGTGTTACTGATCACTCTAAAAGGAATGATGGCATGGTTTTGTTTTTTTAAGGTATCCTGTTCCCTTACTGCCTCTCTTATCCTTCCTGTTAATCAGAGATTTTAACATGCCAGTTGTCCACCAGGTTTTAGTAATGATGGTTATATAAAATTTATTCCCATCAATTAGAGTTTCCTCTTGTTGCTCACCCAGATTCCTAGGATCAATACAGAAACAATTGAAGAGATTCTTTTCATTATATTCTTTGCATTGGTTCAACTTGCTCATTAGGTGCTGAATTTGAGCATGTACCTCATTTGCCTTCCAAATAACCTCCCCTTGTGTTGCTGATTTAATATCCTGGCTGCTCCAGCTAGTTTCCAACTGAGAAGATTAGCCTCCTACTTGTGTGGTGTCGGCCGTCCTGTTCATACAGTCTCTTCTTTCACTGATGTGCTGTTTCACGGATCAAAATCTGCTTCTTTTCAGTCATGGATGACAGGCAGAAAACTCTGAAAATAAACTTTCTCACTCATGATAACGGTGTGGATAGCCACTTACATTTTAAATTTCCTCTTAGCTGTTTTCAATGCAGCTGAAGCCTTCAGTAATTTCATCTGAGGTCTGATGTGGAGGCATTATATAGCATTTATGTTCTGCCTCCCATTGACTTCGGCTGCAGCTGTGAGTGCACGGTACTTCTGCAGATTAGACATGAGGGATTTATCTTGCACAGACAGAAAATGGGTAGCGTCCTATGAATCCCTCTGAAAACTTTCAGTTAATTCATGCTAAGGTGCCTTGTCCAAAGGACGGATAGATCCCGCGACTTCTGAGCAGCATTCGGCTCCATTCAATATGAAGCAATTTTGCTCTCTTGCTGCAGTCCCGTTCCAATGGCTGCAACAAAAGAAACAGGAATAAGCAGGTAACAGGCTCTTTCACTGGGCAGGGATGGTTCATGCCCAGGTATAGGTCCACCCCGTGCAACAGGTAGAAAGTAACCTGGGGAAAAAACATGATCATGCAGTTAAAAGTCACATCACGTTGTATGTGTACTGGTAATTTTACCTCTGGTGTTTCCTAATATCTCTGTACTCGACTTCGTGACCTTATTAATGTCCTGCCAAGGGGTTTGCTCACCCTGCTTTAGCTGCCACTTGGCAAGGCTCCATTTATAGTCAATACAAAGCAAGGGACCTCTCACCACGGGGCAGCTCTTCTTCCCTAAAGGGAAATGCAGAAGCTAGGTGAAATGTTCCTTCAAAGTGCCTGGTTCACTTAAACTTTAGGTGGCTGAAGGTGGAGGAGATAAATGGCATCAACTGTCTGTGTGTAGTGTTTGTGTATAATTATACACGTAGGTCTGTACGGAGAGGTACACTCACAGATTTAGGGGGGGGTGTGGCCCTATACACTCATATATATATGGCGTTAACATAATAATGTAATTCTGTGTTTCTCCTCTACTTACAGTACTTCAAAATAAATCTTAAGTCAAGTCTCAGGTGTGTTAAAGTTGCCTTTCTGAACTGAGCCGCTGAATCTGAACCAGGTCTTAATTTGCTTTATTAGTCACTGATGAGAACTAGTAGTCCTGTCCCCGGGACCATTTCAGTCAAAATGCGTTTTACGTATAGCAATGATACAGAGGTGACTCCAGCTGGTAAAAAGCAGCTCGTTCCACTTCAAATGAGCCGAGAACTTCCCAAGACGTGTTTAATGGGCTTCTGTCAAAAGCTTGATAACGCATTGAACAGTGAGAGGTTGTCTGACTTTTGTCCTTCATTGTTTATAATGAAACGGGGTAAAGATGTGTTCCCTGGAAATCCAGGGGTATGTTTGGTTTTTTGCTTAATCAGTTGCTAATGATATCTACTTTTATAAGATACATGTTTAGGAGATTAGGCTAACCTTGAGACAGGTTCCCTAGCATTGTCCTTCTCTTTCTTCTATGTAAAAGTATTAAGTGTAAAGCCATTACTTACCTTCTTAACAAAATGTTCTTCATAGGATTAAATTTCTAAAATACATATTGGCATAGGAGATTTTTTCTAGTCAGTTTTCTTGATTTAATCTTTGTTCCTTAGTAGGGTTACTTGTTTTCTTCCTGTGGAATAATAACTAAAATGTGTATGTTACAGTTACGCTGTAGGAAAGCTTATGAATGGTTAGTTTAAATTAGTGTATTTTTTTGCAAACTTCTGTAAACATATTTTTTTAAAATAATAATTTTGATCAGTGCAGTAATAATAAAATAACAAGATACTTTTATTATTGAGTATACTTTGAATTTGTCAATCAATACTTACTGTGGGGTTTTTTACTGAGCTGTGAAGTTTATTGTAGATAACAGCAGTTAGTTTCAGCACTTGTAGCAGCAAAAATCTCAACCTAAATGCTAAATTACAATGATGATGATGATATTTGTAGCTACTAGGAAGCATTACTCCTGCTTGTAGTTATAATATAATATAAGGAGGGTTAGCAAAAAATCCATAAAAATAATATATCTGTAAACTAAAGATTTTTTTAAGGGAGTAGGACAAGCAAAAGGGTTAGCTAGTAACTCAGTGAGTGAAAGGACTGGTTACCTAGAGTTGAAAAACCATTGCTGATTATGGACTCTGAGCTAGCAGCTTATCTGGGAGAGAGAGAAATTTTGGTTTTTATAAAAAGGGCTTATTTTCAGAAAAACTGGCAATTCCACTGCAGCCTGGTTGATGTAAAAAGTAAGACTTTTTGTGGAAGGTTATATATCACCTAGATGCGGGATAAAGTTCTCAGAAATTTTCTGAATACCACAGTGCAGTAAATTAAAAAGAAATCTAAGTTTTATAGTAGGTTGTATTTTAAATTTGTGTCACACTGTGAAGCCTCAGCAGACAGGCTGAGTATTAAATAATGCTTCTTTGACTGCAGAAGTATCATTTTCTTGAAGCCTGAAAAATTAATTAATATTTCTAGGAAATAAGTTGTTCATGAATTCTTGTCAACAGTGACAACTTGTTAGTAGCTAGACCAGAAAGAAACCCCTCGCCCCTACTGAACTTACTGTGACAACTTTTATCGACTTCAGTGGGAGCAGCGTTGAGCCCTGTGTAATTAAGTCCAGTGAACTGTAAATATTCTTATGACATAATTTTGACAGTTACAGTTCATCTTTATTTACATTTTCTAAGTTATCACTGACTCTGCTGGAAGATTTTATTTGATATTTTGAAAAACCGTGGCCTATTGATGGCATCTCTATTCAGCTGCTGTTAATATATCCCTAAAAGCCCGTATGAATTAGTACTTTCTTTCCTCTCAAGAAGTGCAGCATAGCTGGATTTCCATCTTTGAGAAATGGTGGGACTTCAGTGTATCTTCACAAATCATGAACCGAGACTGGCTACCAACTTCACTGAAAAACAGTAGCTTTTGGGGCTGAACTTGCAAATTCCTTGATTTTGTGAGTACATTCTTTTGGAGTATTTGATTTTCACGTAGGAGTTATTAATTTTATTAACTCTGGTACTTGAACAAAGCAATTTAGGGACTGACTTTTGTAGAAAACAGTTAAATTTTACCAGCTGCCAGGATTCTGGCCAAAGCAATATTGGTATAAATGAAACAGTGGTAATTTATATTTTTTAGTATAAAAATCAAGTCAGCCATATTATGGAATACAGAAAAAAATGTGATTTGAGGAAACAAATCTTGATTTCTTAATATTTAACTTGTATTCTCAAAAGTTTTTCCTGCTGCTTTGACCTCTAGCAGTAGTAGTGGTGGATGTTAAGATAGCAGTCCATTTCACCCAAGGCTGTTGATACTTCAGTAATCCGAAACAGCTTCTTCTAAACAGTGTCTCTAGGATGTAGTTCCTCCCTCCAAGGGGAGTGGTCTTTTATTAGATTATGTAAATCGAGAAACTCATTCATTACCATGGTGCAGCTAATTCCTGCCTTAACCTGCAGAACCAGGGATCGCGTGGCACTTTTCCTGCATACAGCAAACACGAGAAGCCACCGTTCCTGCGTTTGCTGTAGTTTCTTGGGGGAATTGAATGAAAGTAGATTCAAATCAGCGAGGGATTTGCTTGTCAAATTTTGCAAATCAGGCTGCAGAAAATGGAGTTTCACAAGCCCTGTTCAGCAGTCCAAGATATCAAACTTGCTTCAGTTTTCAATATAACGTTCATACTGACTCTTTCAGTCTCCATTTTGATTGATTACTTACCAGCAGAAGTTTATACTGAAATCTTTCCTTTGTCCTCTTTATCCCTTGCTCACCTTTTCATTCTTTCCATGTCAATTATTAACACCGTGACGTTACTTGTTGCTGCAGTAACTTTGTTTCAATGCAGCTGTTGCCAGGTGAATTTTCTTGAGTGCTTGATTGTCACATTTACAAAGATTTTATGAGATACCAGAAAAGCTTTGTTTCGGGTAGCAGTCTTCAACTTTACAATCTCAGGGAACTGGCCTGTGCTGTCTCCAGACGTTTTATTTGAAAGCAAAATACAAAGCGAAACATACGGTGTGTTGGTTCCAGGTTAGGCTTCGTTAGCAAGGTAGATGCCAAGACGTTGAAATGCACTGGATTAAATTCACTGGGACAGATTTGCTGTGGCCCTGGTGTGCAGTGGAGGGTCATAAGGGCCTCAACAGACAGAATGTGTCCAATTCATGTGTTAATTCAGATCTTCCGAGGTCCGTTTTTCAGCTGGGAAGTGTGGCTGTGGTGAGTCGGGTGAAGCTGTGTGTTACCGGACTGTGACTGTTGCAAGACACGAGACCAAAGTCCAGGTGCGTTCAGCTCTCTGACAGCATGCCAGTGGCCACGCGGTACACTCCCTAGGGTGCTTTTCTGCACTTAGAGCAGGGGCTGGTGGTTAATTTTGCAGAGATACACTTCCAGTTGTGACCAATTCCCAAGCTTGAACTGGTCATCTCCCACCTGCAGGATTTAGGCAGCAGAGGCCCTTGCTGCAAACGTGCAGCTTGAAAGTTCCCTAGAGTATGTCCTGGCCAAGGTGAAACAACATTCATCGTCCTTTTCCTCTTCAAGGCTTCAAGTTCCTGGTTGCTTTGTGGTAGTTTCTGCCATGGAAACCCATGCAGAACACCAGCTCTGAAGAATTTCCTGATTTCTTTCCTGAGTTTAGTTAGTATTTTTCCACATTGGATACAAACCTTCCTTCCGCTCTCTTTCTGAGGCAGATGAGCCCTGTTACTGTCCATTGCTCAAATTAGTTCCTTGTTGGCACAGTCTAAATGGTAACTTTCCATTGGTAGACCAAAGCAGAATGAGACCAAAACTAAACCATTTCCCCCCTCTCCCCAACTGCCACCCCCACACCCCCCGACTCATTCATGGATGACAAACAAAAGGCAAAGAGCCAAGTTTTGCCTTCCAGGGGAAAACCCAGTGTAATGGCCTGAAAACACTGCAAGGGTAGAGAGAAACAGCCAGAGGAATAAGGAAAGAATGAAAAGTAAATGAAAAGCTGTTGCTTAAAACCATTCCTTCTCCCTCCCTTTTCCTATCTTTTTTAGTATTCTGGCAAAAGTAGAAAGCTGACAACTAGGCTCCAGTTCTCTGTTTCTTTCATAGTGTGCTGGGGATTCCTGTTAATAGATGTGAGGATGTATGTACAAGGATCCATTTCAATTTTCTTGCTATAATGATGTGGGTTTTTTCTTTTGAATCTGAAGTAGGAACAGAGAAGTGCATTGTTTTGCTTTATTTTAAAATAAGCATTAAGGTATGCTGCAGTGTGTCTTTCTTAAAACATAGCTGCCATGAGGGTGTGAGACATTGTTACCCATCCCTGTTGTTAAAAATTTTTGGCTAGTTGATTTCTTTATGTGTCCCTTAAAATGTTGGTAGGTCCTGTTAATTGCCCCAGTGCCTACTGATGAGCCCAGAACTGATTGTCGAGCTTCCCTACTTAAAGCTTAGAGAACAAGCTGCTTATGATGACCCAACAGAGACATAAGGGAGGTCTATGAAAGGGAGAGTATTCAACCAGCCTTAATCCTTGTTTTCAGTAAGGCAGTGTCTTTAAGTGCAGACTAATTAGTGAATAGACATGGTTGTAGATTCTTGTAGACATGTCTTTTGTTGGCTTGAGATGAACTGAGCAGCTAATAGAAATGGTTTAAAATCTCTCCTTTGCTTTTCTTTTAATGCACTTTAATAGGATATGGAGATGAGAAAACATAAATCAGAGCAGGAGCAGAAGTAAATGCCAACCATCCGATTGCCTATGTTGATACATTCCATTTAGATATTAGCAGTTACTCGTGTGGCTCCCATTCGTGGAAGTCTGGCCCAGTGCTTCTAAAAGAACTATTCATTTTATAACCTTTGACGTATATCAATACTAGAAAAGCATGCGGGTTTTTTCCTGTTACAGTAATGTATTATGCAAGCATTACTTTGCACTTAAATAGGATGTTAAAGTCATCAATCACAAAGTGATTGATCAAGATAAACATAACTCTCTCATTTTAGCGCTAGGGAAACTGAATTCCAAGAATTGAATTTCCTTAAGAATTGATGGCATGCCTGAGACCAGAACCTAACTCTCTAGAGGGATGGCCCTGCTCTCTAATCGTTTGTTTATCATATCTTACTGCATATTGTATAATAAAATTTCCCAACAGGTAGGAATGATCATCTGCACATTCCAAATAAGTCATTTATGGCAAAATTGAATGCAAAGAAAGGCATATAGGGAAACTGAGTTAATGATAAATGACATCTAGTCATAGTCACCTTAAAGAAAAATCATTCTTTAAAGATCAGCAAGACGTTTGAAATATAAGAGGGTTAAAAAAAAATGTTATGGGTTTTTTTTCTGGTTGTATTTCCCCTATTATTTGCCAATTGCTTGACCTTGACACAATGCAGAGAGGAAGCAGACATCGCAACTTACTGTTCTACTAATTTTCTAAAATTAACCATAAATTCCAGTGATATTCAATAACAGTACCTTGGTTATTGAAGCTCATAACCTTTTTGCTGCCTTTATCACCTGTATTATCGATAGGAGATAATTACTGCAAAGCAGCTGGCTGTTGGTTTTAGAGAGCATCAATTGTTCTCCTGTCCCAGCTGTTGGCTAATAAGGACAGTCAACACATCTGTTTCAACAGCTGGTAATTAACAAAAGCCTAATTGCTGCAACTCTTTTAACAACAAATCTATGAAAGGGTAGGGATGTGGAGAAATATTATTTACTCTGTGCTCTGCACTTTTTGTGACCAGTTTCTTCTTTCTTTTTCTTTTTCTTTTGCTACTTTGAACACCCCTGCCTTTGTCTGACACATTGAATGGCAGGAGAACACAATATGGTAATCCAGAGCTTAAGTTTTTCAGATCTTTGTTGGTGTTTCTTATTGCAACATTTCTTTGCTAAGTTGCAAGATAAAATGGATCAAAAGCATTTTGTGGAGTTTCATACAACAGCTACAATCCACAGCAGTATGCCTACACCATAGGGCTGCCAATCCAGAAGCCTCCAAAAGAAGGTTATGGGTTTCCCCATTTGCGTATGGGTTTAATAGCACTGCACCCCTTCCCAAAAAAGGTATCATCATTCTGAAAGTGGTGGTTATTTGAAGACTTTTGTTACTGCTGTTCAGATCCTTCGCAAAATTTGTTTCACAGACGGTGTTTTTTGCTTCCTCTGATAAAACCTGCTTGTGTTGGTCAGTTTAAAAGTAAATGCCAGGTGGCACCTTGCACTGCACAAATATCTCACCGTTTTATCATTACGGAATTGCAGAGGGTTCTGCACAATGCTTATCTAATTATCTACATTTATAGTATCAGTCAGCAAACACAAAGACATTTCTCTTAATTAGACTTATTCTGTGTGTTATCCTTGTGTACAGCACACATAGAATTGGAATACTCATCAATAAATAGAGACAATGCATGTATACAAATAGAGGGAAATGCTAATCCCATTGAAGTCAACAGTGGACTTCTGTTGGCTTCAGTGGGTCAGGATTTTCCCTGCAAAACCAAATTTTCTTAAAAGCTGGAGACAAATTTGGCATTCATTATGCTACTCATGAAAAGAAAGTGTTCAAGTATCAATGGAACTATTGCCTGAAGTATTATGCGAGTCAGGCATGTACTGCAGATTGTGTGAATGACTGAGTCAATAAAAATTTCTAAGAAACAGCATTTAAAGTGGTATTTTGAAGTGGTAAATTGGTGATGAAGAAATTGTGATTCTTTGCTAAAAGTTAGTCAAGATCACTTGATTAAACTTGTCTCACTAACGTTTCAGTTGGCAAATATTTCTATACACTGAGTTCTTAATTGTCTGCTGGGTATGTTGAAAGGTATATAAGAAGTTCTACTCAAATGCTTGCCATTGACAGAATACGGATTGCATAATTAAAAATATTCTGGCAAGACAAGTTTAGTTCAACAGGCATTCAAGTGAAGAAATGTGTAATAGATGCAGTGAAAAAGTATAAGTTCTGCTTTGAACAGATAAAAACAAAAGCACTGGCTAAAATTCTAACTGTAAAATAGTAACATAGAGACATGTTTACTCTCTAGGTTTATGAAGATACGATTTTTGTACACAACAATCTTGGGTGATTGAAATGGTTTCTTTTGTCTTGCCCAAATAAGAGGAAAGAAGTACACCTCCTGCATCAGATTATATCATGGAAAATTGCTGAAGCATTTGATAGTTGATAAAAATGTTTATCTTTTCAGTGGGTTATTTTGTTTCATTTTGCAAGTTATGATTTCAAAGAAAATGATTGTGGCTAATGTATCAGTCCTCTCTTTCCCTTCTCTTCCTTCCTTTGAAGATTAGAAGAATCATCAGATATGCACCAACTACCTTTTTCTCCAGTTGAACTGTAGTTGAGTTCGAGTGAGTTACAACAGAGATTTGGTGCAGTGTTCTGTAACTGTGCACCAAAACTTAGGTAGGAAGTGAAAAGAATGCTTTTGCCCAAGGCAAAGATCTAATAGAATCTAATCCAATAGATATGCAGTAGGGGAAAATAAGATTACCTCATATAAAATTTAGTAAATAGATTTTGAACAGAAAGGACCAGAAATGTTTAGTATCAGAACACGCTTTTCAGTTCTGAATGAAGGTAACTCGCCTGCATCAACAGATCTCATCCAACAGTATCGCGTCCATGGCAAGCCATGGAGGTGTCCATCCCCTGCTGATTCGATAGGAAGGTGCCATCTATTGAAACCTCTCCTGTACTTTTCCCATCAGACAGATGATTCCTATAAAGACTTAAATGTATGTTCTCACAAACACCTCTATTTGCTTTTCTTACTTTAATTTTAAATCCTTAGTCTGAGTTCTGCTTGGGTAGGAAACATTGCAGTAAGATCGTGGAGAAAGCAAGGTTCAGGGAGTTGTTCTGGTCAAAATCAGCAGCAGCTGTTGAGCCTCTGTGATTGATCCCTTTTACACATCTGGAATTGCACAGATTGAGAGATCCTCTCATCACAGGAGACATGATTGTAGCTTGTTCACAGTGTCTCGGAAATTCACAGTCACCCCAGTTGCAGCAGTGGTTCAAGGTAGTGGAGCCTGCAGCCAGCCTCAGGAGCAGGCATGCAGCTTTGTCTTTTTCCCAAAAGTGCTAGGCACAACATTAATCCAGCTGGAGAGAGAGCCCAGACTTTCTTGCTACATTGTCTGATGAGAATTTCAGCTATCAAAGGAGAAGTAGTACTAACAGGCTTGCCAGATTCAAAGGTGATTAGAGAATGTCTTGGTAGTTAAGGTCTGGACATGTCAGTGTGGGGCATATACTCATGGATTCTTTCTTACTCCTAATTTTCCTGCTAACAGATACATTTATTCAATAATAATTTATTCTTTTCTTAAGTGTAACAGTTGCTGTTGAACTCAGCACTTTGATTCTGAGTTTCTGTGTGTACGAAAATGTCAGATAAATTTGAGCATGTATACCTGCTAGTAATTCATTTTCCATAAGGTGAAGTACTAAATATTAACTCAAGCTGTTCCCTGCCTTTCCTTCCAAATCCTGGAAGAGTTACAGACTGAAGCAGTCCCACTGAAGTGATTGGGACAATTCATTTTTATAATCCTGTATAGACTCATGGCTTTTATGAAAAATTTTTAGTTTAATTCTGATAGTAGAAATAGACACTGCTGCCTTCTGCAGAAGTACTGACTGTCAAGAGGTAGCAGTCATTCAATCTCTTTGCATGAAAGGTTATAGTTCAGAATATATTATCACTTAGCGTCAGCTATAAGTTTTGGAGCTTAAATTGTTAACTCGTTTTTTGCTCAAGTTCCTACCTTGCATGCTTTTTTCTGCCCCTTTTATGAAGCATGGATGATTTCAGTGTACATATTCTCTCATGGAAAAGAGACTTGTGAAATGTTGCAGAATGTCTCAGTTGGACTAAGTGTCTCAGACTGGTGTCTCAAGTGGACTGGTGTCATGCTGAAATCAGGGGTAAGGAACTGTAATAAGTGAATGTCTCAGAACAGAATCCAAAGTCTGAAGGGTGTGGTCAGTGGTTGGTCAGAGGTCAAACCCAAGGACTTTACTATAAGAGGGAGTCTGCAGTAGAGGTTGACTAGTGGAGTAAGGTTAGAAAAATTCGCCCGAGCCAGAATTACTCCTGCATCCTTGGAGTGGAGCTGTGGGTGACACCTGTTGAACAGTCAAGACTCTGTCACCAGCCTACTGGGAGCGAGAGAAGCAACTTGTCGGTCAGACTCATCTATAAGTCTGGTTTATCAATCTTGGTCGAGATTATTAAGGCCTTATTAGTTGACAAGACCCATTATCTGTACCTACTCTAGTAACTAAAACAGGGTCAGGGCATGGACTTGCAGAGCAACATGCAATCATCTATGCTTTTTGTTAGAAACCTCCCTGGCATGGTTTTCACCTGCTTTCCAGAACAATGCCATGGAATGATACCATGTACCAGGACCCATTCCCCCTTGGCAATCTGGTGTTAGCAGCCCTTCCTTCTAGGAACGGATGGAAGAGAGCCTTTGACATGGAAGCACAAGGCAGGTCACACCAGTAGATCTCAAGGTTGGAGCGTGGTTTCTGGCTGGTTCTTTGTAGCAACAGAGAGGTGACTGCTGTGGTCAGTTTGGGGTCTGTTAGCAGAGCCTGAAAATGTACCAGACGGAGAGCCCTGAAAGCACACACAGTTTCTGGCTGCAGCACAGATAAAACATGTCTGGCTGTAACACGAACTTTCTTCTGTTCTTGTGCCAGTTCAGTTCCGCCCCAAACTGGATAGGACACTTTTGGGGCTGAGGGGAACGTTGTTTTTATTGAATAGGGTCTTTGTTACCGCAAAGCTTCTGAGACAACATTACAACACTACCTTTTGGATCCTGTGCTGACGACTTGCTGTTTGTGGCAGATACTGACTTGATATCGTAAGTGGCCGAAGTTGTTTGTGTGGACAACAGGTTTATCGTGGGTGCTGACATTTGAAGCTTTCCCAGAATAATCCACCAGTAGGTCTCAGACACCACCTGGAAGGCTCCTTCAACTTACTTCAGCCTACATGGTAGTTTTCTTCTTGATTTCCCCTAAGGAGATTGCCAGTAAAATTTGTTATATAGTGTAATAGTCTTCATGGTGCGTGTGAAGCAAGTCAGGTCTCTCACAGGTGAGGGAAACATGCCTGTTATTAAAGTAGATCAGAGAGGGGTTTTTTACTTCTTTGTTTTAAGCTTATATTTGATAACATGGTCTGCCTTAGAAGGATGTGTCTCTTCTAGTCCAGTTACCTATGTAGCCATGAAGGGGACGTAACAGGGCTTCCTCAGATAAACAGTATACACCATGCCCAAAGCAACATGCTTTGTCTTACCTTCAAATGAGTTTCTCTGTATTGCTGATGTCTTTCCAATATTTATTTAAAATTGCATTTTTCCAGCTGATTTTTAGATCGGAAACGAAGTGTGTGATCTCACCGAGGCCACACCTGAATTACAGAACATGGAGAAATGTGACCTTTCCACATGCCCCCAGCTGTAAGCAGTCTTTAATCTGAGAAGTAAAGGAATGAACTTACTTTTGTTCTTTTCGTATAGATTCTAAAGCCACAGCCACTATGCAAAAATAACTGTTGTGAATGGCTTTTTGCTTCCCTATTAAAACAGTCTTCTTAATTGTTTCTTTTGAGTTTCTTTTCACACTGTGCATCGTGGTTTAGTAGTGAGGCAAGTTATCTCCCTATCTGTATATGGAGACCTAACTACTTGCTATTTTAAAGCACCTCCAGCTTGTATTCTTAATAAAATCCCTTCCACTAAAAGGTCAGCATCTCTGCACATGGCAGTATTTATCTGAAAAGCCAAATCCAGCTATGAATGTGTATTTTGGAGCTGTCATCCTTGAAAGTTTTCAGGACTCTTTTTGTTGTCTCTAAGTTTATATCTTACCTGAAATAAACTTTGAGGTATCCTCAGGTAGTTATCCATATGCACATAGTAGGTACATATGACGGTGTCTCTGGGTTTTTTAGCTATGTACACAAACAAATGGAAACCATAAATGAAAACTTGACCCTGGGAAGTCAATTACAATTTTGGATCGGCCTCGCAGGGGCAGAATTCCAAATTAATCTTCCTCACTCTGTGATCATTCTTTACGATAAAATGGTTCCATGTATTAGTCTCACACACTCATCACATGCCTTGGATTGTCCTTTGAATAGCTAATTTGTCCTGCAATTTCAATATACCATATTTTGCTTGGAAGAGGTATAGGATATTACAAAATAATACTGCAGACGATGAAGAAACTTTGTATCAACGTCATATCTAAGGTTAGATGAGCAAATTGTTAATTCTCACTGAAAAGTATCGTAAGCGTTTCATATAGGCATAATGTGATAAGGGACTGAATCTGCCTGTAATATGTGCTTGTTTGAGCACATCATTAGGTCAAAGAATAAGTTTAGGCAAGAAACTGCTTGTCAATACTGCTGGTGCAAGTGTGCCTCTCGGTGTGATGTGACCATGCAGTACAAGGATGAGGCATTCACACCTCAGGCATAATGGTTCAACTGGTATTGCTTTACGATAATTAGTAGATACTAAGTTTGCTCTTATTGTAATAAAATGAACCAGATATGTACCTCATCTGGGCAAAAATGCTATTGTGTCCTTTCGTATTCCTTGACAGAGCAGTAAAATGCTATTTTGTGATTTTTAAAATTTTTTTTTCTTCTGATTGCACAATCTGCCTAATATTTGTTGTGCCCTGTTGCTGTCATCCCAGTCACAACAGGACTCTCAGAAATGAGTGCCCATACAAGCAATATTCATATGGTATGCTCATGTATTCTTACTGGCGAATTTGTTGTTGAGATGAAGACAAAAGTCTGGACCTCAGATAGAAACATCTTTTACAAGTCTTCTGAAATGCTTCCTAAAAATACTAAATTAGGGATAGTGTAAAGATTGAGTTGGGGAAGGTGGCATTAGTTAGACTTGCAGCACAACAGTTCCTGAAAATGACAGTTCCATTTTGGAATAAAAGGGAGATTATGGGGTTACCATTTTTAATTCCAGTAAGAGAAAACATTAAGACAGTCTTTGTAAAGTAACTTAAAAAGATGCACCTGTACATGCTAAAAAGCCAGTATTGATGCACTCGCATCATCTTTGTGAAAACCTTGATTTCAGCTCCCTGATCCCAGTGGGACGCCCTCAAACGTTTTGATGGCTGGGCTGTGGAGATCGTCTGCTTTCCCACAGTACATCTTCTCTCTGGTTCTGCTTTTCACATAGCGATTTAATAAAAAAATCATTTGTGCCAGTTGCAGAGAGGACATAGACCAATGGAAGTCACCAGAAATATGGGGAATTCACATGACTTTAGAGCAGCGAAATATTCTTGGTGGTGGGAATCTGCCATGTCCAGAGTGAGTTAACACAAGAGACTGGGGCTCAACATTAGGTTTCTGCACCCAAACAAATAACCTAATCACATGGCTGGGGAGGCATTCTCTCTTCTGTCAGAAATTCTGCCTGACATTCCTCAGAAATATTTCCATCTAAACCAATGCATCTTCACAGGGCATTATTGTTCCAGTGAAACAATGCTTTTTATTAAAAAAAAAGAAAGTTTCATTAACTGATATTTATTCTGACCAACAATAGTATTAGATTGTAGAGTAAAATCTTATTATGGTTAATTGTTTGATCCTGATGCAAACTCATAAAGGTCATGTTTGCTGTTGAGATCCCATTCCTTTGTGCCCAGAGGGAATGTCAACCCGGGTGTGGTTGTGGTGGTGTGTTGCGGGAAGCTGTAGCTTAAAGGCTGTTAGAGTTCCCACCACCGCCAGTTACCCCGAAATTCACACAAACAACCCTCAGCTGGTTCTTCAGTGTAGCTTTTGTAGCCGTGCTGATCCTCCACAGCAGCACAGATCCAGCAGGGATCCGCAATAAAACAGCTTGATTTACTCTGAGTTAAGACAGGTTCAGTAAAAACCACTCCCATTAGAAAATAATGTGTTAAGAAACAACTTTGCATTAATTTCTAATGATTTCAGTTAGTATTCCAAACTTTTCCAACTGAAGTTTATCTCCCAGAAGTGTTATTTGGGGAATATTTGAAACTACGTTTCAAACTTCAAAAATTCAACATGAAGTTTTAACTTTACATTTTAAATCTGGGTTTATTATTGTTAATTATGTATTGCATGATGTGTCAATAATTTATAGCATCTACCATAGTATAGTTTTAATTTTCACTTTTCATTTTCAAAATTGTTGAGGACAGCTGAAACCTAAATGCAAGCTGAAACATTTCATCTCATTTTCTAGGTCATTGTGTCCCCTGTTTGTATTGTAATGAAACAGTTTGACATGTTAGCACTGTGATTTAAAAAACAAGGAGATCACTTAGTGTGTTATTAGAGTGCTAGGCATTTTCTGTCCCCTCGTGTTAGCTGGAGTCTTTTTCTTGACCCTGAAAACCTCTGATCCCCTAATTAATAAGACAAGTGCTTATATTCTTTTCTAGATCAAAGCGTCACCTGCTTCTGTTGTTGGTGGAACAGTTTGATATGTTGACACTTTGATACAGAAAATAAGATGAGCTGTTGTAATCTGCACTAAGTAGCAGCGGCTAATGTAAAAATAACAGAATGGTTAGAAGTTGGATGTCATAATGTGTCACAATGTGACCTGCTCTATCATGCAGTACATACCTCTCTTATTGATATGATGTGTAAAATGGAAAAGCATTAAAAATAGCGTAAGGTAAAAATATTTCTTCAGTGGTTTTAAAACACTTCGCTAGAATTTTTTTTTTCTTGTTTATTTGTTCTAATTCAGAGTGAAAGGAACCTTTGTTCCCTCTCCCAGTCTCCTGTTGTCCTGGGAAGACACCTGACCTCTTACAGTCCAGCTAGCCTGCTAATATCAGCAGGAGCATACTTCTGCCCCATGAGAAATGGGGGCAATTCTCAGCTGTCCATTTGCTCGATTCCATTTCAGGCTCCCGATAACATAGGACATAACGAGCAGAAAGACACCTTATTGCCATCTTTCCCCATTACACAGCTCTACGAAGTGTAAATGACTGAGTCCCTAAATTGCAGAAATGACCTTTGAGACTTTCCAGACTTATCATCCAGCCTTCTTCTAATCCACAGGAATGGCCTGGATCAGTAGAAAGCTGTTGGTAGCAACTGTTACTGAATTAAGACATGTTAACAGGTATCTTGGTCAAGCCAGGGGAAAATGCTTTGGGTGGAAGGGTGTCAGTTCTAACTGGGTGAATTATAATTTCAACAAGAATAAAGTAAGAATAACTATTCTATAAGAGTACTTATTAAACAAGAAAGTTATGTCTTAGAATGAAAATTGCCAGAGTTTAAGCTAAATCAGCCCTTGGAAAGGAAATTAAAATAAACAATAGTGTAACAACTGAAATGAGAACAAGGAAAGAGGAAATGTGCCACCACTCTGGGAATGGCATGGGGATCAAGGATAATCCAGATTAGGTATGAAAGTCTGTGATTATTTTTTTTTATTTTATTTTTTTTCTCTCAGCATTGGGCAGTGATGATGTCAACTATGAGGACCAGGGGTTAAGAAAAGTGAATGTATGGAAACGGAGTACATCATAAATTTTCAGATTATTGTGCTCAGATTGGGATAATGGATGGTTTCCGTCTGCAGTTCTGAAAGAGGTGGTACCTGAAACTGCAAGAATGACAGTAAAGTTCTTTAACAAATCCTATGAGGCTGTGTACAGTGTCATATGACAGGGAATTAGCAGAGGCAGCATCTACATTTAGAAGGGCAAAAACCATAATTTTCACAATTGTAGACCAGTTAGCCTTTATTGTGAGCCTTCACAGTAAATTTGGAAGGAAAATGTTTTTAAAGCATGGATCCCTCAATAGTGGATTGAAGTACAGTTTTCATCCAGGTAAGATCATGCAAGAATTCTTCTTTGGTATGATAACTAGTTATTTAGGCAAGGAAACTTGTTAAATATGACACACAAGCTTATATGTGGTGCCATATAGAAAATTATTAATTACAGTGGGGAATGTGTATATTGTTATTTTACAAGCAGGCACAAGCTTAATGTGGGAAATGCTGCTTGCTGTTAACTGATTTCACCTAGCATCTCTTGTTTGGAAGGATGGGCACGTTGAGCTCATGTCTGTCTGCAAAATGTCATGTACCCATGAAGGAGATGAGGGATTAGTCAAAGGCAATAAGGAACTAGTTAGCAGGAAGGCAACAGCAAACAGCTTTGAAAGGAGAAACGTTAAGGTCCAAGGATTTCACTAGCGTAATTTCTCTCCAATTTCTCACCAATTGGTGCTGAACCAGTTTTCTTTAATGCTGTCATTGAGAACCTTTGGCACAAAAAGCAACAGCGTACCAACAAAATTGCTTGATGACACAGAGCTGGGAGATGTTATTAATACAAAGTGGAGATATTATTAATACAAAGTCAGTTCAAGCTATCTTGCAGAAAGATTGGAATGGCCTCAAGTATTGGAAAAATAAAAGCAATGGGGGTGGAATTCAATGGTACCAAGTGTAAGGTATCATCATTTCAGGATGAATAAGAATTTCCACTGTTAGCTAGGCAATAACAGTGGGCAGAACAGGCAGATACCAGAGGGTGACTGTGAGCAAAAGGGATGGAAGAATGTGTGGGGTGAGATGTTTCCACTGCAAGTAGGATGTACTGCTAGCAGAGTCCTGATGAGAGATGAGTTTGAACCGATCAGGAGAACGGAGAGCCTGCTTACCGAGAGGAAACAGAAAATGCTGGTTGTTTAGCCTATGTAAAGAGGAAAAATATATGTTCTCTATAAATATATATGTGGAAATATATATGCTCTGTATAAACACATGAGAAAAATAATCTCTAAAAAGATAAAACTATGGAGCTTTATTACTCAAGTTCACTGAATATTTTTTCCTTCTGTTGGATGTTAGAAAGCATTATAAAAGCCATCTTTCACCCACAGGGAACCTGACAGCATAGGATTCTGTGTGTTCTTACCTCTTTCAATTTAGATTAGAGTTGAGGGTGCTCATGTTTGCCCTAAAGGAATTAAGAAAAGATAAAAACTAGTTCTACCCTGTGTTTTCTTTTGCTTAGATCTTGTATTTTTCAAGCCTTTGAGTTAAGAAAATACATAGCATTTTTCATTTGAATGTTTTGAAACAAAAGCAACAGTGAAAGGACCAGTAATGAGATTTTCTTAGTCAAGAGCTGGCTATTTTAAGTTTGATAGGTAGTAATTAGCTTTTAGATTTAATTGGAAAATTTAATTTTTCAACAAGTCACTGTTTGCTAAAATGCAAAATGAGAGAAGTGTAGAAACAAGAATTCCCTTTTTCAGGAAAGTGGGGTGGGGGATGGAGAAGGGGTCAGGTTCTGTCCACATTAAACCAAATATGAAAGCATAGAAACTTATGGGCAAAACAAAATGGTGAAAAAAGACCTTGTCCCAGTGATCAGAATACCCTTTCAGGGTTAAACAGGAACTTCACTGCAGGTGACCGCTATACCAAAGTGGTGACCAACCTCACCTATAAATTGGCCTTTTTGGGGAAAGCCTCCACCAGAGGAACCTGGGTGTAATTATTTTTCTTCTTGTTGCTCCTTCTTTACCCTACCTTCCAAAACAATTAAATCAAAACTGATCCATTTCTGTGAAGAGTTCTGATTTCTGCAGCTTGACATTATCCAAAGGAATAATATTTTGTTAAAAAGTTTCCAAGGAGCTATTGTTATTACTAGAGGTGAGCTCATGTAGGATTTTTGCCATGTGCGCTATGGATGGATTTCAATATACATTATAGGAGTCTTCCAAATGTTTTATAGTAGTGCAGGCACCATTGTTTTAGTTAGCAGTTTAAGTTTGTAATGGGCACTGTTTTGCTTTCCTTCTTGTAGTGAAGGAAGACATCTCTCTTTTGGGATGATATTTGGGTCATTTATTTGTGTTTACCACTCTTCAGGCCTGTGAATGATGGGTTGTTTTTGTTGCATGGCTGCTTGCTGTGCACAAAAACTATTGTGCTTGAATTTTTGTTGGGCTCATGCAGCTCCCTAGTATCAATCCTTACATGCTACTGAAGAGGTTAGCAAATGTCTACTTTTCTTCCCTTCAGTTTCTGTAGCTGGTTGTTGTTTTTTTTAAATCCAAAGCACCTGATTCTGCTGTTATTTTTACTGGTACAAACCCAGTTGAATCAGTGCAGTTTTTTCTGCTGAAAAACTGACATAAATAAGAGTCTTCAGACTCCAGTACCTTCTGACTTTTGTCCTGAAAAGCAAGTGGAACATTAGGTGTATTTTTTATGATAGTTCTCCAAAGAGACTAGCCGTTAATCTCTCCATGAGTAGGTGTGTCAGCTGCAAACATTTCCTTCCAGTCTACCATTTCAATCACACTTCACAGTACACTGAAAATTGGCAAGGATGTTAATTATTGGCCTCTAGAACAAACCACCTACTTTGATTCAAGCGTGTTTTCCAGTTTTTAAGAATGTTGTTTCACCTACAGAACAGTATAATTACAGAAAATAGCTTGGTTTGGCTAACATCCTTGTGTTCTGTGAGTGCTGCTTGCAAGGCAGCAACCAGCACCGGGCAAGAGGCTCACCTGCAGAGGATTTTAACCTCTTGTTGACAGCAGTTAGGGCTTGCCAGCATCCAGTACATTGTTTTCAGTATCAGAAGCTCTAAACCACTGTCACTCAGAGGTTAAACATTAACACTTTCGGCTTTTAAAGCTGAAGGAAGCCTCCATATAGTAAGAAAGTTTGTTTTTATTCTCCAGGGAACTTCCTGTTAAAGTTTTATGTCTGCCTGTTACAGAAGCAATTACAGCAGTGGGTCCTGTACCCAGGCAATGCAAAACCCTGGGTGCAATGTGACACGCTGAACAGCACAGTGGTTGTGTAGCTGCATCTGTGCAACGCAGTGTTTAATAAAATTTGCCAGAAGTCAGCCACGTATCCAGGACATGATTAATCAACCAGCAGAATAAATTGCCCATAGATGACTGAGAGTTGACAGTAAACAGTAAAACACCTGCCTTGAAGACTTACAGTCTTAACAGACAAACAGGAAACAGAAGCAAGTGGGAGCCCTGTTTTAGGAGAGAAACTTTGAGGCATACAGACGGTTGTTCATGATTATACAGTGAGTCTGGCAGAGCTAGAGTCTGAACTCCATGCATTCCCCTTCATGTGTTCGTAGCTCATGTAACAGGTCTTTAATTTACCAAGAAACTTTTCCGCAATGCTGTCCTGAAGAGTTGGCAGAATCTGCAGTCAGCATTTCACACACATGTGCCTCTTGGTTTGGGGCTTTACAATTTGTACAATTAATAACTTACACCATGAATTAAAAACACTGGAAAGCAGCCCAATGCTTGGGCTCATGTGTCAAAGAATTGCTGTGCAAGCCCGGCCTTATTTGTTGTTACAACAATTAATCATCCTCTGATTTTAAGATAATTTATATGGTACCTGGGCCCTCAAGGGAGTCCTGCAGTGCAATTGAAACTGGACATTTTTAAATTAATGATGATTAAGCTATACAGCCATATTAAATATACATGATACTTATTTCTCCTACCACCTTTTTAACCCTAAGGCTTTGGGGGGAGGAGGGGGCTGGCTCCCTTCCTGACTTCCAAGCCACATGCTGCAATTTCCATAATGGCTGTGAGTCACAAGCCCTTTGCAGCTCGGTGTGAATAAACAGTGGGAGGAGGAACATCCGGGAGGGTTCGCAGGTGGGAGATGACAGCAATTGCTCAGGGATTCCCTTACTCCGCTATAAAGCAGATCCTGGGTGAGAACGCACCCAGATCCCAGAGGGAGCCAGTAACATCAGCCAGTGGCTCCCACCACAGGAGCCGCGCTCAACAGCCAGAGCACCATGTGCAGACCAGGAGTCACGTGTCGGTAGTTTGTGGCTGAGTGCCTTGCGTCACTCTCTGTGTGTTGGTCAACGGGTTTGCACTGCAGGAACATTATATCAATGTGAAATATGTTGGCTGATAAACACTTGGCTGAACTGAAGAGGTCTAACCTTAGCCATGCAAAGAGGTTTACCATATATGTGAGGGAAGCCGTTCAAAACATCTAGAAAAAAAACCTAGAAACAACTGCAATGCTAGAACAAGAAAAGATTTTTTATAAGAATTAAATAGGCAGTGTTACACAACAGTATAACTTTATATATGTAATTATAATAAAGCATGGCTGAAATGAATGCACAAAGAACTGTTATGTTTTCCAACCAATATGGCTATTCTGAATAAATTGTTTGTTTATCATTTCACAGGCAGAATTGATAGCCTTACAGCAAGAAAAAGAGGCTGCTCTTCAACAGTGCAAAAAATTAGAAGAAGAAATCCAGACACTGCGTGTTTATTACAGGTAAAATAGTTAACACTAATATAAATGAGTGACTCGTAGGGGAAATTTTCTGTACTGTGTCTGTGAGTGAGGAAATGGCCTTATCAAATAGGTATTTGTTGGAAATGTGAATACATCAATGAATCAAAGCATGCATTTCTGCTTTACTGCTCACCAACCATCTCTTTGAAATAGAAGTCCTTTTCTTATAGCCTAAATTTTCTATTAGTTTCTTCTAAGGGAAGGGGAAGGTTGCTGGCAATTGATTCTCATAGAAATGAAAAAACTGTATTATATTCATTTCATTATATTCATTCAATGCATCATATATGCATTCACTGACAAACACGGAGACAAAAGAACCAGTTGACATAAGTGTTTGTTTCTTCCCTGGTTCTTTGCACATACCTAAATTAATCAACATAGATTTTAAAGTAATAAAATCTGTAATTCTAAAAGACTGTTTTCTTTTTCAACCCCAATATAATATGTATGTCTTAATTCCTTACATTCCGTAGCAGTATGTAGAATGAGAGAAATAGCCATCCTCTCATTAATTTAGGTGGGCTGCACTGCACATTTGCATGGATCAGTGGGTTTTAGTCCCTAAGGAAAAGTTCTGTGTGGTCCAGTGAAGGAGTTAGATTGTTTTATGGAGTGATGTTGGGTTACAGCTCTCATTTCATCCTGACCTCCTGTGTGAGAGGGGATACAGAACTGCCAGCAGGTTAAAGGCAGGAGAATTGGCATCAACACAGCAGAAAATTGTGAATCTGAAGGCTGAATGTCTGTGATGAGGGATGTGGGCTGCAGAGGTAAATAATAAATGTAGTGTGAATATTATGTTCATTGGAAATAAAGAGGACTAGTTAGTTATGACTAAAAAGCATTTGCAGTAGCAGAACTGTGTGTGTTTTCAGTGTTTCAGCATTTACAAGTGAAAAATACTCAGGTTTCTAGAGGTTTTTCGAGTTTCCCCTTCTCATTAAGTTTATTAAAACCTTGGAGGGAAGTTTCAAAAACAACTTTTGTTCCTAAATCTCACAGGCATTTATTTAAAGCCTGTTAATAGTGAATAGAAACCCCAAGCAATTTGTGATTATTGCTTTTAATGAATTTGGTCAGCATTTAGTGTGTGCACAAATTATGGTGTGATTTACCAAGCTTGAAAGAATTTATTATAGTGCCCTTATTACTCACTTAAATGGGTTTTGTATAATAACTTAAAAACTTTATATTTAAATATATATAAAGCGCCTATCACCATATTGATAAACATTCTTTGGAACCACTCTTGACGGCAGAGGTAAGAACAGGAGCCAGTGTTTTAGCAAAAAAAAAAAAAATTGCAAAATGCAATGTTTTTATTGATATTTCAGAAATTAAGAGTTTGCTTATGTTTGTCTCTGCATGTTGCAGGAGATTTTTCATTGACTTTTGGGTTATATTTTTGACATAGCATATGAAGTTTGCACTAACATATAGCATTTAACAAGTGTAGTAGGCAGCAGCTGCAGTTTACTCATGTTAATGCTTTAAATCTCAAAAATGTTAGCAATAATGACTTGCAGGAATCACCATTGGAATGTACCGTGTTATTAACTTACAGCCCTTAATTTGAGCAGGCAAAATTTCACTGTAAGCTTGATAATAGCATTTGCAAGATTTAGCCATAAAGTATGGAAATGCTCGCCTGAATATCCCCTGGGGCAAGAACTGTTGTATCACTACTAAGTTATACAAGTTAACATACTAATTCAGAAGTATCAAAAGTGAAAGATTTTATCTCCTACCTCACTGTCCTTAGAGGATGGGGTTTTTTCTAATGCATTCTGAAGTGGACCCACAGAGTAACAGATTGATTGACTGGAGGTCATCTTGTCCAACCCCCCTGCTCAAGCAGGGCCACCTACAGCACTTGTCCAGGATCACGTCCAGATGGGTTTTGAGTATCTCCATGGATGGAGACTCCACAACTTCTCTGTATAGAAACACTGTGTGAGCATACAGACAAGGCTAGGAAAGCCAAAGGCCATCTGGAGTTGAACCTGGTGAGGGATGTGAAAGGCAACAAGAAGGACTCCTGTAGTGCATACATAGCAACATTTGAGGTCTCAGGCCTGTCTTTTGCCTTGGCTAGAAATTAATTGCACCATTATGAGGATTCTTATGAACTTCTTAGCATTTCAGTTCAGTTTCCCTATATGACATGAACATCTGCAGCCTCTGTCATCCAGTAGTGTGGCAGTGCTTTGAATGCATGCCAAGTGACACACATGAAGAAAAGAATATATATAGCATGTGCATAAAGCTTTGGGGACTGTATCAGGCCAAGGGTGGGATGGCCGCAGTAATCATGAATGACAAAGCAGACAGTACATTTCCCAGGCCGTCCCAAATCAGTGAAAATTTACTCTGTTTTGTATGTGGAGGCTAGTTAAGGAATGGTTGTGTAGATGTCTACTGGGTCTTTTTGTTTCCTTTGACTGCTTGTCATGCTATGGTAACCTGGAGTAAGCAGAGAGTGTTTTTCAGACAGCTTGTTTTGGACTGAGATGGAAGTTTGGTTCTTTAATCCAAGTGAGTTAGCTAGATGATTTGCTGTTCAAGACTGTGTTTCCCTGGAGTTATTTCTCTTTTGAACTTCAGAGCTTCCTAGTGAGCAAAATATAGGCTTCTGCACATGTGCCACCCCTCATCTGAACTGTAGAGCTACAGTGAGACACATTATTATGCAGGGTGCACGTTTCTTTCACCTACTGTCCTCTCATCCCTTTGCCAGCTTCTCATACCTTCTGTCGTCTCTGCGGTGCCAGCATGACAGCAGCTTAGGAATTTTGACTCCATTTGCTGCCTTCTCCTCCTTCAGCCCTTAGGTCTTCCTTAGCCTTAGAAAAAGCATTTTCTCATGCTTTTCTTCTTTGTTTTGTGGTTTAACTGAGATTTCTACATCATCCTTTAACTCAGGAGAAACAAATTTGAGAAAAAAACCAAACACTAGAGGCTAGCATTACAATGTACAAGAGATACCTAAAGCCTTGCCTTTTTGGGGGTTTGGTCATAAAAGTAATGACTGCATGCATATATTAACAAATTTTTAATGCATACGTGCGTAAACATTGACATTAAAATGTGTATTTTTATACTGATCTCTTTTACTAACATCAGTATAATCCAGAAAAAGCCAAATATCAATATACGAAATCAGGGAAGAAATATTTAGGTCCAGAATATCTGTATGTGTGAACATGCAACTGTACATATACACAGGCATGCTCAAAGGAGGGAAACAAGTGGAGACCTTCAGGGGGAAAAAAAAGAAATCCCCTTTTTTTCTCCAGGAGAAAGATTCCTGGTATCTAGAATACTGCATCCACTTTTGGGTCCCTGGTAAAAGACATCTGTAAATTCAAGTGACTTTGACAGAGGGCCGCCAAGTATGGTCAGGGAGCTTTAGCATTTGCACTGTAAAGAGAGACTTGAGGGTACTGCTCTTATTCAGCCTGGGGAAAAAAATACTTCTGTCTTTGGTGGCTTCAGGGAGACCTAACAGCAGCCTGACAGTGGCCATGAGGAGATTATCAAGAAAGACAAGCTCTTCACAGTGCTGCGTGACAAGAGGATGAGAGACAACAGACTTGAATTGAAACGAGAGAGTTTCAGGCTGATTATAAGGGAAGTCTTTTTGCAGCATGAAAATCTGTCCATCATTGGAACAGGTTGCCCAGAGAGCTTTTGCTATCTCCATCCTTGGAGATTTCCAGTGCTTGACTTTATCAAGTCATGAGTAACCTGGTCTGATCTCATAGCTGCTATCTCTGTGAGAGGGAGGTTGGTTGGACTGGAGACCTCCAGCGGTCACTTCCAACCTGAGTTATTCTACAATTCTGTGATCAGGTAGCTGCTGCTGTTTGAAGCCATTCAGTGTTTTTCTCCAACTGCGAACGAAACCTATGTTGTAAGCCATACTTCACTGCAGGTGAAGTGGAAAGTGACTCCTAGCTGAAACTGGAGTTTTCATGGAAGGCCTGAAAGACCCAAACCAAAATTAAGATGAGCGTCTGGGAAATAAGTGATGGAACATTGATTTCCATCTGAATTCTTTCTTTCTGAAAAGAAAGCGTATCCTAGAACAATTCCAGCCTTCATTAAAAGGAAAGAGAAGTGAAAAGGAGGAAGAATCTTTCAGGTTCAGAAGGGAGAGGAAGCTGGCTCCGAATAAAGTGGGGCAGGTTCTCTGTTTCTGTTTGTTCTTGTGTCATTTCTGTCACATCTCAAAAGGAAGATTACTTTTTCTGGATAGTAACCCAAAAATATGTATCAGAGATGAAAATTTGCATAACAGTTAGGAACAGTATAGAGTTTCTAGCTTACTAATGCAGTTGTTTCAACACAGTACTCTTTAAACTAAGGATTAATGCAAATCATAGATCCTTGGTGACCAAAGGCGGCTGTATCCAAATAATCAGTTTTGAAGTATGTGGGAGTGTTAATCCCACTACCTCTTCCTCACATAGCTCTGTTGTTTGAACATCATCACAAGTGTTTTATTTGCATATTTTTCACTTACGTGATCTGTCCATTTTTATAATCAGTTTCCTTCTATTTCAGTAATGCTTCAGAAGTGTACTTCTACATGTTAAAATGCTGACACAGACATATGCTATTGCATACTGCTTATTTTTCACATACTAGCTGAAACAGCACAGCTGTGTATGAGAAATATTTCTCTATATAGGAAAGTACATATTTTTTTTTTCCCAATTATTTTTATTGTAAAACCTACGGTATTTCACTGCAAAGCTCTGGCACCAGGAGTTTCGCAGGCAAATAATTTGAGCAAATTTTAACTAGTACAGCAAAAGATACACCTTCAACATATCAACCCCAGTGCAAAGAAAGATAAGGCAGCAAAATAAAAATACAGGACTATCCTTACTTAAAAGCATGTTTTTGATAGATTTCATATTGGGGTCAGATGCAGTGATGCTCAGTTCAATAAAATTATTGTTTACTCTCCAGCTGTGTAAGATATGTACATCTGCGTTAGTCCACACACCTTTGAATGAAGCTGCTGAGGATAAGAATTGGTATGTCCAGGCTGTAAGGTAAAATTTAGGCATGCTTTTAGTAAGTTCGAGTAGTTATTTCAATGACAAAAGGTTAATCAGGTGCTCTAAAAGCCATATATTTGCCAAGTCTGATGTTAACAGGTGAGGAGGGACAGTGAAACCTTTTTGCAAAAAATCTTTATCCAAAGGTTCTTCCAATTTGCTGTTGAAATGGGTGAGATGCAGAAATAGCTGCAGGCTGGAAGTCGCCATGGGAAGAAGCTTACATTTCAGCAAACTTCCTAATGAACAGACATTTGAAAACACTTGCAATGTTAAAATGAAGTTTAATTTAGAATTATTTTTTAGTCTCTAAAGTTGACATGAAGATCTGCAAGAAAGATCATAGCAGCGTGGAGAGATGGAGTTGTAATGGCCAGATACATGTCACAGTCCCAGGAGTTGTATGTGGCAGAGTAATTGGAATCTGTAAGTTATGGCCAGCATGGCAGAAAAAGATGGCTTATTTTGAAGTTATGTGATGGTTTTCAATAATGAAATAGAAAAGCAACTTCAGTGAGACCCCTTGTACTAGGAATTACTATGACCTGAAATAAATATTTTTAGAATCAAACTTTCGATTGATATGGGTAGCTTCTCTGACAGCACTGCAAACTGTTTTCTTGCTCCCTAACCAGTTGTATCACTTTTATAAGTTACAAACTGTTGAAGAGGTTTAACAAAACTTAAATCCAGAAGTTTCAATGTTCCTAATACTTCATTTAAATTAGCATTCATGTCTCAATAGCAATTGTTTTTAAGGAGGCCCATATGTTTTTCACCAAGTTTCTTGTAAAATGACGTGGATGTTCATCTTTTTAAAGACTGCAATTGATAGAAGCAAAAAGGAAGAGAATCAAGGATTTTTTTATGATTTCCTCCAATGACAGACTTACAAGCACAGGGGCAGACTCAATTTGCACTTTAATTACAGAACTAAGTTACCCTATAACAGGAGAAATAGGTGAAGAAAGTTGCTTTGCGAGGCACTATTTGCAGTCCTGGAAAAAAAGGCTTTGTCTATTGAAGCTATGAATACAGTGGTGCATGTTTAATCTACTTCCATTCTATAGTTTCATGGCAAATGTTGTAGAATATAATACTCAAATGGCACCATTTCAGCCATGGTCCATGGACTTTGTGCATGGATATATAATGGTGTATTTCTTGTTGTTAGACTGTTCCTCTCATTCTGGTTTTAAGGGCTATTAAAACTATTAATTATTTCTATCTAACATGTCAATATTCATCCTCTTCTTGTATTCTGTGTGCTTCACAGCCACTGCAGTAGCAAGTCAGAATACTCCTGTTCTCTGACTGACCCCTGCTCAAACACTCCAGCCTGTTGGTTCTGCCATCTCCCAGCCTTTTTCAGCAATTTCTCCAGTCCAGTTTTCTCTCACGGGGACATGATGTGAGCAGAAGATTGGGCTGCTCTAGCATCCAGCTACCCAGTCCAAATGAACTGGAACCCATTTACAGGGGGGATTGGTGAGGCTGCAATCACTAGTGCAGAGTGGCAATCTCAGACCTTCCTCTAAAGCAATAGCAGGGTACCATATCCCTGCAGTTTACCTCAAAGAACTGGTCTTTTCATGGCTGTTTTCTTATTTCACTTTTTCAGTTATGGCCATTGACTTATTTTCCTGCTCTTGTCATCCTGTCTGCTCGCAGCTATTCTGGCAGTTGCTGTCGATGTTTCAGTATTAGTTGCTTTAGACATAACTTGGTATAATTACAGTCATTAAGAAGGATGACTGGATAACATCACTGTAAATCTACTGTTCTTTTTGCAGAACAATTTTGGGGAGATCAGGGGAAGATGACAGTTGTGTTTTAAATGTTCTCTGTCCTTGCAGCAGTGACTTCTATTTTATCCAAGAGTTTCAGGCACCTGGCATCAAACATAAATCTTGAGCTAATTAAATTTCCTGCTTCCAAGCAGAGGAGAGATTCTCTTTTATACCAAAGAAGTGGGGCACTTGCATCTATTATATGGTGGGAGACAGTGTGATATGTCTTCTTGTGAAGGAACCTAACCTATTCCAATTCAGTACAGCCCAACATACAGCAAACAATGGTTCTGTAAGGGAACATTAAGGGTTTTGCGTGTCTTTCATTATTATAAAAAAAACTCAGGTAATATCCAAACTGTATTTCTTAATTTATTCTCTGCATATAAAGTCCCATGGATTTCTGTGGGAGATTTGGATGTGCAAGGAATGGAAATTTAGCCCTTGTTTGTGGTTTGGGTGGGTTTTTTAAATGTGCATGCTTTCTTGCTGTTTCTCTATTGGACTGAGTACTGAAATTAGTCAAAAATGAAGGGGGGGTGTATTGCCTTTTCATTCAGATTGGTTAAAACCACGCCTTCCATGAGCAACCCATGGAGGTTTCGGTGAATTTTAGTCAATTTGTGGGGGTGAGGGGAGCCAGCACCCTGGTATTTGGACCTGGGATTTAGAAACTGTGGGTTCATGCTTCTCCTCTGTTATTGTGCCACTTTCCAGTGGGGTGCTGCAGCCCCAAATGAATTGGCATTTTAGATTGGTGGGTCTTTCTCACTCTGTAGTCCCATAATAATTTTCCCACTGGTAAGCCCTCCTGTCTTCTTTCCCTTTGTCTCCTTACTGCTCATGCAATCACAGCTCGTGTTAGTGTTACAGGAGGTAAAAGTCCAGCATTTGGGGACTGTTTCATGAGCTGGATCAGACAGCTGCAAGGGGGAAAACAGATCAGTAAGCTGCTCTGCTTTGGCAAAGCAGCTGCATGAAGTTTTACTGGCACTACTGAGACGGTTGTATTTCACCGTGTCTTGGTGCAGGTGAGCGGTGGAGGCAGAACCCTACCTCGTTACCCTTGTTATCCTTATGTACTTCACACTTTATTGGATTTATTATCCTCTTTCCCCTGCCCCATTCCCAGACTTCTTGTTCTCAAGCCTGGAATTTACTATTGTCACTCCTGGTGACAATTTGCTGTGTTTTCTAGCAAAAATAAAGGCAGAGAGACTGACTTATAAATCAGTGGATAAGGAACTTTCTTGGGAGTGTGGCAGACCAGACTTGCATCTCCAATTAATAGTTGACCATTTGCACAGAAGAGAAACGGTAGAGAGAGAGACTCCAGTATACACCATAGGCTTGGTGTTTACGGTGCCTGTTTCACAGGCAATGAAAAGGCCAAGCAGTATCTGAACCTGTTGGCAGGAGTGGAGGGTATCTTTCGTTTTTTTCCTGCCTCCCAATGGAATAGCTTAGCCATCAGTGTGTTCTCCAAGCTTCCTCTGTTTCTCATTCATTTAGAGACACAAAAAATACTTTTGAATGTTTCTCTTTTTGCCCTGATGTGATTCTGAAATTTTTCCTGTCTCACTGGGAAAAAAGATTGTAGCATGGAACAAACAATTTTCTACTCAGCTTTAGTGATTTACAAAAACTTTAAGGGAGAGGAAACACTGAACCACCAGAGATCCCAGACACCTGATGGAATTACAAGCCAGTCCACGCCAGCCCTGCACCCAGCAGGGAGGTGAACGTAGTACGCTAACATTGCCTTCTGCTGCTGTTGTCTCAGGCATGGACTGGTCTGGCCTACCTTCTATGAAATTTTTGTGCCTAATATTTCTAGGGGCCTCTTGGCCTTCAGAGGTGCCTCATTGATAGGAAACACTAAGCAGCAGATCTCTGGAGGAACATGGGCAGCGTGAATGTGGACCAAAGGCCCAACACACTCTGTGATGCAATTTTAATTTGTACCATGTACTGTGTTAATTCTGCCACTGCTTCTGTTATTGAGTGTGTTACATTGGCAGACTTTCTCAAATTGTTAAGATTAATTGAGGACCAACTTGTGCTGAGCACATTAGAGCTAGAAGGACTCTGCAACTCCTTGCACTGTATTTCATCAGACTTGAGCAGATGCCTTCCCTAGCTATTCGGTGTCATGGGGTAACATGAACTAAAACAACACTTAGCTTGTTGGTTTTGCTGTGATGAACCTTTTTAGATGAGTTTCTGCTCTTCTTTAAGAGCCGGGAGTTGCTTGATGGAAAGGAATTCCTTGCCATTGGGTGCTGATACGGTCTCGCGGCTCTGTACACATGGCCCCGCTAGCTTTCTGTTAGCAGCTGTCCCTCGCCCGGCTGATTCCTTCCCCTTCTCCTTTACCTCCGCTCTCTGCGGTTTTCTGTTATGACTTCCTTGGTTTCTCAGTGAGCTGAAAAGTCTAGGAAGTGTAATTCTGTTCCGTGCTTTTTTGGAATAAGTACATAGCTAGAGGTTTCTAGGAACTGTTTTTTGAATTTGTTAAAGCCTTATAAAATGGACTTATTGGAAGGAAGGTTTGAAGTCTCTGCCTGCGAACAACTGACTGACTGCTACTGGTAGGTTGGAGTAGGTTAGTAACGTGCAATATTCTACTCCTGTAGAAATACTTGTAAAAATTAGGACATTTTGATCAGTAGAGTCAATATCTATTCTGTATAATGTAAGGATACCCAAAAGAAGCATTGGAAAAATCTGTTAAGAGCACATGCAGAGTTATGAAATCTGTTATTTGGTGGAAAGGGTATGGGACCAGAGGCTACATATTCCCATTCTGTCATGGAAATGCTGGATGAATATAGATGAATCGCATCACTAAAGTCTACTTCAGCTGCTTTATTTGTATAAACTGAATAAGAAGTCTTATAATTTTCCATAATACCTTTAGAGATCTATGAAAATGCAGGTACTCCTACTTTAAAATGAGGAAAGGAAAACAGATACGGGATAAGAAGCAGCCCTCTCTAAAGCAAGTTAAAGAAATATAGGAAAACTGTGTGTGTAATAAGAGCTGTTTAAAAGACAAATTTTCCCGTGAGAAATTCCAAAGAAAATCTAAACCTGAAAAAAAATAATTCAGCTTGCCCTATAAATATTGTATGAAAGGGAATTTCTTTTGTTATGAATATGATATTTAGAAATAAGGTAATAACATTGTCAGGAGGACTTTAAATGCCTTTTTTTGTTGATTTTTCACAGGACATGTTTTTATGTTAAAATGTCAATTCAATAATAAAAAAAAAGTTCATTTTGATATGTTTCAGTTCAGATCTCTTCAGCTAAAGAACAGAAACAAGATAGCATTTCAAGTTGAAATGTCAAAGTGAAAGGAGAATTTTCACTTAGAAATTTGCCACAGGAAGCCAGCACATTTTTTTGTGTTGGAATTTACATCTCTCACTGAAAAAAAAAAGGTATTTGTTTGGTAAGAAGACTTTCCACATCAGCAATTTTCAGCCAGTGCTAGACATAACATTGCTTTTCTTACTTTGAGTTTAACCCTGCTTGCAGTGGATTCAATGGAAAAACTCTGTTAGGAAGCATCTAGGAATTCAGGTAGCATAAAAAGTCCTCTGCCTGTTGCAGAACATGAGCCAGAAGGCTGCCCACTTGTTGTGTTCACAAAGAGAAAAGCCAACAATAAGGTATTTTCTTTATTCAGTTGCTTTTTTAAGTTAGAGCTTTTATTAAATTGTTACATGTCATGCTGATGCCTTTTACTGGAAAATTTTCCATTTTTGCATTCCATCCACGAGCTGCTTTTCTAACGAATGTGATAGAGGTCTTGTGTTTTGGAAGCTGAAAGTTTTTAACATTGTGTCCAGCATTGCATAATGATGTGTTACTCATCTGGTACGGGTAATTCTTCCAGCATAGGTGCGAAGGCTGTCGTTTTTAGAGAGAGTAGGGACCAACATGGAAGCTTCAGCCACAGTTTTCCAGAATAAGTGGGCCTGCTGGGATTTGCACAATTCTGAGCCTCTCAAATATTTAAGTAAAATGTAATATATTGGTATGAGTTTGCTTTTATAAGCTGCAGCTCATATGGTCACGACAGAAAGGAGAACTAGCACAGAGCAACCTGGGTGTTTTTCCTAACATCACCAAGAAAGCACATAAGCAGTGGCATGGAGCTGCTGTCTCACCAGGAGAGAAGCTTTTCTGGCTGTCAGTTTGGAAGGAGAAGCCACAGAAGGA
This sequence comes from Ibycter americanus, assembly GCA_035590275.1. Taxonomy (NCBI): domain Eukaryota; kingdom Metazoa; phylum Chordata; class Aves; order Falconiformes; family Falconidae; genus Ibycter; species Ibycter americanus. The sequence continues at coordinate 63,396,210 of JAVJGI010000063.1, forward strand.
GAGAGAGGGAGTTAATGCTGAGCGAACCGTCAGTGGTGTATTTTGTTTGACAGCAACATGAGTTTAGAGAAGCTCTTCCCCTACCTGAGCCACTTCATGTTTTGTTTTTGTCTTCTTTTAATCTGTGGTGTATCAGTGATACAGATTAGAGCATGGCCACCCACAAATGTTTTCATAAGGACCACAGAAGTGCTGTGTTTCTTTCTTTCACCCTCTCCACACTGCTAGCTAGCCAGTATGAAGGCTAGTGAATGGAAAACTACATTATTGCAATGGGTGGCTGTAAAAGTTTCTTCTGGCGACTGGCGACTCGTGTCCTGAGTCAGTAAAAGGGCCAAGAATCAGATCTCAGAAGGAAGAGAAACCTGCAAATCCTGTAATCTCAGGGTTGAACCCACTGAGGTTCCTGACAACTGGAGCAAATAAAGTCATGGTCTGCCACGCAGAATCCACCATTGTGTCTCTCCTGTCATCAAGAGAGTGGTTTTGTGCAGGTTTTGCCACTTTCTTAAGGCTGCTGCTTTCATTTTTGCAAGCAATTTCTCGGCTCTGATGACTTAAATATTTTTTCTTCATGCTCAACATCATTGCTGGTTCCAAGCTTTCAGGGTTAATAGCGTGTGTCTGTACCCTTCAGTAGACACCAGGGCAAAACCTGATCACCACAAGATAAGCTCAAATTGTTTCAAGAGTTAGAATGGGAAATGATTATGGCAATTATGTAAAATTTGTTCATAAATATTAACATTATAAAAGCTGTAATTGTAAGGGATCTCTCTCTTTTCAATGTAAATTTGTATTCAGTGCTGGCCAAACTAGACGCATACATGCAAACAGCATCTGCCCAACAGCCGATAGACTAACCTGTAAGTACAGTAGATTATTTGGGATTTGTTTGCTTGTCTTTTTTATCTTTTTTTTAAAAACAAAGTAGCAAAGCAGTAAAAAAAAGGAGAAAAAAAAAGTCCTCATTTGTATTTTGTGTTATTTATTTGTTATGTGTTTATTTTGTTAGCATTTTTGGTGCTTGCAGCAGGAAAAAAATCCTTTTATTTCATGTATCTATTCTTTTTAAATGACATAGTAAGTAAGAAGTGTTGGGTAGAAACAAAGTGAAGTCACAGTTGGATATTACTGTTACGAGATAGGACATGACAATGATATCTTTTTAGTGTATCTGTTATCTGTGGTGTCATTAAATCTAATGATGTGCTAAATAATAAAAGCCGCCTTATCGCATCACAAGGCCTTGAATTGTCTCAAAGTTGCCATGCCTGTGGGTTCCCTTTGGCTTTCAGAAAGGGTTTGGATTCAGAAGAAGCTGTATTTCAGAGTGCATTTATGTGATCAAAGCTCTTTAGACAGATGGCTGCTAGCACTCCAAAATGATTAAAATATGTTCCAAGCAACATCAGTCTGTGGGCTTGGGGACCCAACCTTTCATTAGTCAATAAAGGGTCTTGAGTTCTTGAAAATGAAATCTTTAAAAGCTAATAAGGCTGCTGGTTTGCTCTGAGCTGTTTCTTTGGATTTGCAGTTGTGGATTGGACTTGGGCCAGTATCTGTCCAATAATGTGAAGCTTTGGAAAAAAAAAAAAAATCTGGTTACAAGAGGCCTCCCAGCAGATCTGCCTGTTAAACAGTGTGGCCAAAATTTTCAGTCGTGGATACGTAAGTTTAGGCACCTGAATTTGCAGTTAGGGAGCTGGGGAGGGATCTGCAAGTGCCCCTTTGGAAAGCCAGTCGCTCACTGGAGCGTAGTTTAACTATAGGCACCAAAGCTTGATCATTTTGACCGGTGCTATTTCAATTTCAAATCCTTATGGGTTGACCCAGGAGCATCTCTAGAATATTTTCAGAGTACCATAACCAAGATCATTAAGCAAGTTTTCAAGAGCTTCTAGAAACAGTGATATGACTTAGAGCATTCCCAAGTGTTGTCATTGCTTGCCAGATATGAACGTGTCATAGCACACTTCGGTGCTACAGCACAGTTGGGTTTATTCTCGTCTACACCTGGCTTGTGAGAGATAGCAGCTGGGGGCTGGTGCAAATGTGAAGTGTCTGTAACCTCTGCATGTCTATGTGAGGGCAGCAGCAATAAAGGTCTTTTCATAAGATATTAGCAAGTTCAAGCCTTCTGTTTCCTTTTTTTTCTTTCTCTGACAGAAGAAAACCTGCTCTCACAATCTGTAAACTTTTGGAACTTGAAGTCTTATTGCCCCGTAGGCTCTTTCCACACAAGTCTCAAAACCTGAAGATATGTAAATTCTCTCAAAAACGCCTAAAGATTTAGCCTGCTGCTGTAGAATGTATTTTAAAGCATGTCAGAGTTTTGACATACACTAACAGAAGCAGAGCAAGTCATGGTGATCCCATTATCTCGATGTGATCCCATTAGCCAAATTGTTCAGCCTGTCTTCTTTCACCTTGGGAACAGCTCTCACATTCCTTTTGTCAGGACTTGATGGGGCCGGCAACTGAAGTTCTTCCCCCACACACACCATAGTTACACGGAGAATGTCATACTCCATTTCTTTCCCGTAGTCTCCCTCGGAAGGCTTATCTGTGCTTCAGCTTTTGAACAGAGAGTGAATTTTACTCATCATAAACATAGGCAAGATGTTACTGTCTTTCAGTAAATATACATCGGATTCTGGGTGGTGATGATTTTGGCAAGCTGATTTTTGTTTTCATTTGTTGTAAAATAACTGGTTTGTGTGTCCCAGAGCTTTTTGCCCACCATCTAAACAATCCTGTCATGTACTCTGCTCTTACAAATGATTCTGAACTGGGTCATATTCTCCGTAGCTCCAGGCATAGGTTTTTAACCTCTGTTCTTCAGCTACCTGTGAACTAATTTCTTTCCTCAGACAAAACTAAGAACTCCTTTTCCCCAGAGCAGGCAAAACAAGACAAAGGTCTACATTAAAAGCTCAGGACATAGTGAACGTGCCTGTTTCTCTTAGTGCTTCCATTACTGGAGTTCCTTATGAACAGATATATTTACCTTGGTCTTGAAAGTTCTCCCATTGATTTAAGTGTGCTCTGAAGTGGTCCTGTTACTTTATCTCAGTTACTGCTCTGCCTCCTAAAATTTAGGGAGCTGACCTAATCACCTAAATGAGTCAGAACTTCAGGCTGAGGAGATGCACAAAGCCTTTATCAAAGTCTTAATGATTTTCAGGCTCAATAGATCATGAAGAACTTGGACTGTGAAAGGGAACTATAGAGAACGGATTCATAGTGTCTTGGGAGCAGGCAGAACTTCTCTCAGGAATTATGTCTGTCTTTATAAGTCCTAGGGTACCAGACTTCATATTAATCATTTTTGCCTCTACTGCAGGCAATCACATACACCCTTTTATTAAGCAAGCCAGCATTCTACATAGCCTGTGTCACTTCTCTTCTGGGTCACTGTTCGGAGCCCTGCAGAAGCTCCATTTACAACAGTGCCATGTAATGAGAAAGTGCTGCGAATGCTCCATCCATAAGCTCAGGTCTGAGGTTTCCAGAGAACTGAGCAGGGCTTCAAGAGCAACATGAGTCTGGAGAAATGGATGATTTTATACATGCTGCTAAAGTGCTTGGGGGGCTCCTGCTTTGAATATTCTGATTTGTCATTGTTTTCATCTGGAGTTGCAAGTCCCTGAAACCTGTAAACACCAAGGCCTAAAGGTCCCCGTTTGGGAAGTGGAAATGAAGGGCCTCTTTTGGAATGTTTTTTCTTTGCCTCTCAATTCCCCTAGCTGTAAGATGTGAATAGTACTACTCATGCATTTTTTGGAAAATACATTGATTTAAGTTTTCGTTATTAGATTCTGCTAAATGTTAAGTGAGGTAAACCTAAATTTATCACAGTGGCTATTGTATCGCAGCAGTCCTTCTGAAATGCAAGTACAGAACTGCATTTTCCAGACGAACACTGTGAGTGCCCCATTAATACATTTAATGTTTAATGACCAACTGTTTCTCCTGCTTCCTCTAAATTACTGTAAAGTTACTATTCCAAGGAGAGAAAGTAGCTTTTTATTCTGGAAAATGTGGCATTCATCGCTTTGAGTGAGAATGTAATCTCAAACAGGTCATAATATTTCCCCTGCTAAAAGGCAGCAAGAATTTGGAAGCCTTTGAAATAAGGATGAGGCTGCAAGAGAGAAAAAAAGTATCTGCTTTCCAGGTAGGTGATTCCGGTTGTTGTCCTAGTTCAGGTTTGGGGTCTGGGGGTTTTTTTGGTCAAATCAATGAATATATATAACTTTGTGGTAGAAATGTTGCAGAGTTCCTTGTTTCTGTTGGTAACAGTGCAGCTCTTTATGATTGGAAGGAAAAAAACTGGTTTAGCAAAGGAGGTGTTGAGCCTGCCAAAGTTGATGTAGGTGAGTTTGGATAGCCGTTTAGTGTGGGACAGCTAGACAGGAACAGAGAAGAATGTAAAATGAGTAGATTGCTACAGATTTATGCTTGCCAGAACAAAACAGGTAAATTGTTTGTGAGTTTAAAGACCCTGAGTTTGCAGACTTAAGTAAAGACAAGCCTTTAAAAAAAATCCAAGATGTTGGTATGATGATACTTCTTTTGAACATTGTGCTGGAGGAAAGTTACAAGAATGTCGGACAGTTAAAAATTATTTTTACTCAACTAATGCTTCCATAATGGACTTTAATACTGTTGACATTACTCATGGATTGAATGCAAGCAATTTAGACAATAGATAGTATCAGGTGCTAATAGATCAAACGTAATTACTCTTGATGAAATATTTTTACACGGTTTAGCAAAATCGTTTCAATTATTCACTGTAAAAGAAAACATTGAATAGAAGTGAAAATACTAAGCTTTCTCCTGTAGGGGCATTATACGCATTTCTGAGTCATACTTTTTCTTCATAGCAACCTTTCCTCTATAACAGCTTCCAGTGCAAGTTATTACAATTCTTTTTGCATAAGATAGGTCATGTGAAGTTCAGCTGTAGGTGGGGCCACTGTGGTAGATTGGGGGACAGTCTTAATAGATCCGTTTCATTAATTAAGTCATGCATTTTTTTATTAACAAAACCTGTATGTCAGGTTTAGCCAGCTGGGAGCCATTCTTATGGTTGTTATCTTTGTCAGAAGGAATATTGTGAAAATAAGGAATTACTGTACATGCTTTAACTCCTGATTAAACAGAGGAATGACATCCGCTCACCCACTGTCCATGAAAAAATAACTTAGGGGCATATCATAGACTTGATTCATAGGTATCTCATGAAGGTAAAAGCTCTGTATATCGCATTCAAAATTTACCCTGAAAGGATCTGTGTCATACCTGTTCCGTGGTCATTGAGGTAAGCAAGGTTAAGGCCAAAATTTCAAGTATCTAGATTATTCATTGTTTCTTTTTAGTCTTGAAGGAACTTTTTTTTCTTGCCCCTCTTTTTGGTTTTATAAAGCAATATTTTCTTGCATTCTTTCTCTTCTGGTGTTTTATTCCCAGAGATCAGGAGGAAGCAGTAAGATTTCCAGGAAGTATTTAGTTGTACTAGACACCCCAAACAGTGTAAGCACCTACTGATGGCCACATCCTTAGCTTCTTGATACAAATGAATTCAAGGCATTCTTTACTAGGCTTTCTCCTGGTCCTCAATGGGAAATGCACTAATGACTTTCACCATCATTAAAGATTGAACTGGGAGGAGCTTTCACCAAAGAGGAAGGAGAAGTGCTGTGAATTTGTCCCTCACCCAAAGGAGTGGGAAGAAGGGTGGGTAAAAAGGTTCATATTATCTGATTTATGGTTTTTTTTCTTGCGGGCTAGATGGGATCTTAATGTTGTCCAGGTTCATATAACATCACATGCTGTTTGTTTCAACCATATTCTGTAAAAGGGACTTCCATCGTAAGGTCTTTGGTGGAGATACAGAAATGCTTGTTCTTCCATTTAGCTCTTCTTCCCTACTGTCAAAAGAGTCCTATATTATTATACTTCTACAGGCAGTAGAACAGACTATCACAATGTAGGAATTTAGTTCTCCCTCTTGAGCAATGTTCCTGCTTCTATCAGAGGAGGGTATAATATCTGTTGAATGTGTATAAGCACAGTAGGCTGTATTCATACCAATAATTATCTTTATTATTACCAATAATAATGTTCAAAAAATAAATAAGGAATTGAACAGTGTTGGCTAGATTCCACAAGAGCTTTCATACTCATTCAGTTTCCTTGTCAGGTCCTGAGAAAATAATTAATTCTTTGGTTCAGTGCAACCAATACATTTCCTGCTACAGTATTTCACTTTTACCTGGTGGTTATGGAGAAACAATATGCTGGCAAAAAGAGGAAGCTGCAGTTTTTCTTGTGAACTCCTGTTTCATGAAGTTAAAAATGTTGTTTTCTTCTTCACCCAGCCTAAATTAAAGTGCACAACTATATTATTCTTTTACAGATTTTATTTCAGTAGCCCAATGGTCAAAATTCATGAGGGTCCCAAACCTGGATCTGTCTGCTGGGGTTAACCAGGCTGATGTGCATTGCCAACACAGGCACACTGTTAATTAGCTCTTTTGTGTCTTTTCATGAATAATAATTTGTGCTGAGACTTGAACCGAGATCAGGGCTTAGAATTTAAAGAGAAAAAGTGAGGGAAAAGCACTTTACTCCTGGTTTCAGCATGGCAGGCTGAGGTTTGCATGTTGTGACTTGCTCAGTACCACACAGAAGACGTGAAACAGAGGAGGGAATTCAAGATAGAGTTCTGATCCCCAATCCACTAAATCATTTCCCCAGCATGCGTCCTTGTTTCGCGTTAAAGAGAATGGCCCAGACACGTCTGCCCAGTTGCTTCAGAAAGCATTGGTACAATAGGGAAGCAGACTTCCCCTATATTAAATTCCCCAGGCGTTCCCTTTATCATTTAAGTCATCATTTTCACTGCCTTGTTTCATAGCGCTTAACTGTCCAAGGAGCTGTATGATTTATATGGATAAGGGTTTGGCAGCAGCAACTAGGTAAGGCATGGCTTAGTGAGTAGCGATACATTGCCATTGTGTTGCTTACATGGCTTTCAAGAGGTGACTTGCAAGTGGGTATCTGCATAGCAATCCCCAAACTGGCTGCATTTTTGTATGGGAGAAGCCATGATAGCTTAAAGTAGACATTACAGGTGTCTCTGCCAGTCTGGAGGAAGGTTTTCAGACTGCAGCTCATGCAGCCATCCTAGTGACTCATCAGCCATTGCAGAGCAGCACGTGTTGCTGTGCACAGTACCAAGAAAACTGGGAAACCACGTGCTAGTCACACCAGCGTAGAGTTCACCGGTGTACCTCACTTCCTGGCATATCAGTGACCACAGCTGGACATGTGCTGGAGCACAGGACGCCGTGTTTGCCTTTGGTCAGAGTTGCTTCACATTTTTCAGTAACACCTTTGAGAAAGATCAGACAAAACTGTTCAAATACTCCCTCTCTCTGTTTGATTTTGCTGGGGCAGGGGGGAAGAATCCTCAAATTAAAAAACAGGTATCTTTTCATTTTTTTAAATAGTCATTCAAAGATTTTTAATCAGCTGAATCGTTCACCAAGAAAATAACGATAAGAGGGCAGAGCCCCGTGTGATTCCCTTTCCCAGGTCAGTCACACTGAGGGTTTCTAGCTTTAGGGCTACTCAGCTCATCCATGAGATCATCCCTCTCTCAAATTCCATATGTATTTGGTTATTCCATCTCTGAAACACGTTTCCATGCTTTGTATTTCTTTTAATTACCTTCTCCTGGAGAGACTTTTCTCTTCCATCTACTCAGCTGGATGTTCCTGGCCATGCTGGAAGGCAGGGCTGGCTTCCAGCCCTGGGTCCAAGACAGCTTCGTCTCTTGCTTTTCTGGTTCAGTGGGGGAGTTAAGCCAAGCGATCACAATAGCAAATCAGGACAGCCATAAAATTCACGATCATGTCTGATTTATAAAGATAACATTGTATTAAATACAAGATATGTTCTGAGGTTATTAGTAACAGGCTTTCTTCAGCTGGTCATTCCTGAATGGTGCCATGCGCTCTACCACTTGATTGATTTATATGCCTTTATGATTTTAATTAATACTGTTCACATCAGAGCCAATTCCTAGTGATTGGAAAACTCCAGGCTGTTCAGTTCATCTATGCCAGTGTTTGGGAATTATTCCCGTGGTCTTTATTTTTGAAATCTATTGAATGATTTCTATTTGAAATCAAGAGCACTGAAAAGGCCATTTAAACACTGGGGAAAAAAATAACGCTTATACTTCGGGGAAAACATTTATGGTGATTCACATTTTGGAAACTGAAACACTATCAATGTTTTATTCCCAGATTATTTTCCAAGAAAAAGCTTGGATCCACTGCTGAATCAGTTTCTTCAACATACTTAGGCTCATACTGAAGTTGGATCATGCAGAGAAGGCTGGAAGACTGTGCTGAGGGAGGGGGTCAGGGGACTCCTCCATCCTCCATCCTGTGACATTAGCACAGAGGCATGGAATAAGCCTATCTAAGTCTCTAGGAGACTTTCAGATCCTACCTGGCTGTAGCAGAGGGATACATGCAGTAGATGTTAAAGGATCAGGCTAAAAGTGTTTCTCTGTTCAGTGGTCTAGGCAAGCTGCTTTGCACAGAAAAATAGAAAATGGAAAAACGCTTAATAAATCTCATTAGCTGAGAATATACCCCCTCGAAGATGGGATTATTCATTGCAGGGGAACAAAAAGTCTCTGGATCTTTAGTGTAACTATTTCAGAGTTGGTTTTTTCCCCTGGTGAAAAGAGGGTAAAAATCCTGCACCATCTTGATGGGAGTGAGAGCTAAGAATTTTGCAGAAACTGAAGCCTTGTAAGAAAATCTCAAATGTGCACTTGTATAACAGGTTTTGAGCAAGTCTGGCGCAGTATTTACTACCACAGTATAAAGGGCTGGGTTCCTTGATGTATATTTCTAGTTGGCATTTTATCAAGGAAATAAACTTCAATTTTTCTTTATTTTGTGACATGTGGATTGAAACTACATTTTCTTTGTCCAAAGCCTTGATTTAAAAGCATTAGATCATTAAATTAAGTGCTTTTGCATAAGACTAAAATTGTAACTGAACAAATTATTTATGCAGAGAGAAGCAAGATAAAGGTTCTTTCAAGAGTTCTTTAACATATCAGATTGATAAGAGTCAAAACACCTTTACTGCCATTAAATATTTACCAAGACTTGGCTTTTGGAAGAGGGGCAGTTCAGTGCAGTGTGTTTGGCTCCATGCAATGCTATTGATTAGCTATCAGAAGGACATAGTTAATGGGTAACTGGAGGTATTACAGAGCGCTCCACATTCTTGTCAAGTCTTTTCTCTGAAGATGACCTAAAATAAAGTCAGTTACAACTGGTGTTCACCCAGCGACAGATTGCACAAGCTCACCTACGGTATGAACAAAAGGTTCACAAGAATCAGTTGACCAGGGCTTAAGCAATCCTTTCTAGTAGTTGTTGTCATCACTGCTGGACTTTAGAACTGCACATGTTTACATTTAATTAGAAAGAACACACAGTTTACATCGCACAGTAGCTATCAGTATCGAATCAGAATTGATTTCCGCTCTCTTTCTCAAATGACGGTTTCCTTCAGACTAATTAAAAAAAGGCACATAACAAAATGACTCATACAAATTTTAAAGCAAAGTAAACACTATTCCCTGGAGACAAAAATAAAAGTCAACAGCACATAGTCATTAAATTGAGCTTGTTTTCAGGTGATGTTGATGCCTGCATTATGATACATATCAGTACTATCAGATTTATTTTATGTAGATATATATGTTGAGGTATATATGGAGTACCCCTTTGCACTGAGTGGATGCTTCGCTGGCTGTTTCAGTTTTCAGGGTCAGGATTCTTATTTGTTTCACCTGAATTGTTGCAATTTGTCTAATGCAAGAAGAGGTGAATCACTAGTATTACTACTTTTTGCAGAAGAATTTTGTCCTTCCAAATAAAATCGTCTGTGTGTAGGTCACTTATGTAAAATGAAAGTCAGGAGCCATTATCCTTAGCAGTGAGAACTGCAATAGAAACTAAAGGCATGAACAAAACTAGCCTTAACTTCATGCATAATTTGTAACAAAGAAATCTCTATTAGATTTTGTTAGTTATGCAGGCAAATCTGAATTCAAACTACGGTGACAGGAGATGTCATTTAAGGCTCCTAGCAGAAATGCCTGACTCCTGAATGTGCGCATTCTTTGTCATCAGGAAAGATTTCCATGGTTGGCATTTTGGTGAGTAAAGGTTGAGGCCAGCAATTTCCCATGTACTCTCAAGTCCATGGGAGCTGAAGGGGTTGCAGTCCAGACCAGATCGGTGCGTGGAGCTGTAGGAGCTGATGCTGAAACGCTGGCTCAGAAGGCCTGATGTCCGTTTATGCCATAATACCCTGATTTTCATATAAGAGATGGTGTTCAGAACGAAGCTCTTGGCAAGGATCAACATTAAAAGGGAAAAAGTAATGCATATTGCATCTATTTGCTACCCGGTTTAGTCGGTGTACCAGTGGCTCTGTTGTTTTAGCGCACAACCGGAGTTCTTGCTTCCTTAAGTTCAGCTTTGAGGAAAAAGATGCACTGTTCTTAAAACTGATATCGTCAAAAACATACTCAAAGTATAAAAAATAAACCGCTATGACCTTTAGGACAAGATCCTCAGTCTCTTTTCCACCAAGTTTGTGTTTCTGCAAATCCCTGACATAGGCAATTTCCCTGCTGGCCCGCAGCCAGGGTGGCTGGCTCCTCACCACCCACGTACACACCCCTTCAGTGATCCATGTCAACCCAGTGGCTCCGGCAGCCAGCACAGAGGCGCAGGGGCTGCCAGTTCAGCCCAGGGACGGGGAAGGTGAAAATACCTCTTGTCTTTGAGCTGGCTGTGCCCCTCCTCCCTCTCTCCCTCACTCCCTCCCTACCGCCCGCAGCGGAGCCGGGGTCTGCGCTGCCCCGCTACGATGCTCGATGCTCGCGCGTGCTGGGGAAGGCGGCCGGGGTTTTGCGATACGCGGTACAACCGTGGAGTTGCTGGCACCATCTTAAACATCCTTTATATTCAAATACTGAGGTCGCTCTTGATGTGTCGATGCCAGTTCTGTCTTCGATTAATAGATAAGGTTCCCTCTGTATTTGCAGTGTTACCTAAACAATCTATTACTGTAGGGAATAACTACAGTATTACAAATACTAAGTTAAAGTTATTTTGTTAACTAAAGCCATTGGCAAATATTTAAGAATGGCCAAAGCATATGAATTGACAATAAAGAACAGATACAAGGTAGCAGAATTCTTTCTTGTAACTTCTAGTATGATAAAGTAAACATCGAACAAAATAAAATCATTGTTACAATTTCAGATTGATTTTACTCAGTTAGAAGCAAACTTTTGAGGCTGGATAGTTGCATTCTGTGAATGCTTAGGCTAGGATATCCTAATACAGCCAATTCCCTATCAAAACATGACAGGAACATTTTATGGCAAGCTTGATTCTAGAAATAACATGTAGCCTAGTAAAACTCTGAGGAGTATCCACAGTAGTTGCTCTTGTATTGAAAACACAGTCCCCTGATTCGTGGAAGAAATTTGAGAGCCTGTGAATCTGTGTCTTGCAATTAACACAGGTACGTTGTGGAACTGTGAAGATGGTTTTTTATTTTTTGTTTATATATATATATATAAATAATTATTTATATAATTAATATAATTAATGTTAACATGTATCAAGTAATAGTCAGTATTAAAGCATAAAAGCTACAGCAGCCTCTTCTGTAAACTCAGAAGCATTATATCTGAGAGTTGAGTATGTGTGAAAAGAGCTAATGCTGAGTTATCATCTTCCAGACTCTAATTAATCAATTAGCGATAACAGGGACCCCAGCTCTAGATGCATCATGTGCTCAGGAAATTCAGGTGCACTTCTTAACTACAAGCTATTGACTGCTAATCTAGCTGAAGACGATAGTACCACAGCTGCAAAAAATCTCAAAAATGCTTCTTTCCACTCATCAGTTTCATGTATGTTTTGCACTGTTTCAACCAAACATTATTAATCATCCAGAAACTATTTTTGTGGGGGTCCTGGCCCATTTGATGGTGCAGTGAATGTGAGGAATGATAGGTGGTGCTGGATGTCGTGTGCATATCGCTGTCACGTGAGGCTGTGCTATCTGAGCAATTTGCCCAGTGGCTGCATGAAGTGAACTGGAGACATCTGATTACTGTGCAACTTCATAAATGAAGGGTTTGTAATGGAGGTATGGTTCCCGATTATTTCTTGTTGAGAGCATGTCTCAGTAGTCCTTCAGCTTCAAGAAAGGCTCAGATGATTAAATCACATGCCTCATGTCCTTACTACCTCTCCTAAGCTGGTGACAGGGGAATGGTGTGGCTATTGGGGAGCAAAAATGAAGCCCAAAGGAAAATATGTGCTGCTTGGCATCATCAGAAGACCAGCTGGGTTTAGTTTTGTCCTAAATTCAGACTTTGCTGCATCTAACTTAGCTCTTTCAAAATGATGGGTCTCTTTTCAGTAGTGAAGCTCAGAGCACCTTGCAAAGGTAGGATTGTGATTGCTCTCTTTTAAAGATGAGGAGACTGAGGCCCAAGGAGGAAAACTGTGTTTGCTAGTGGCCTTTAATTTGTATTTGTTGAAAAATGAAAGTTCTAAGATATGATGGTCAGTTCCAGCTTTCACTGTAGGTAATGAATGTGTGCTTGAATCATCCAGTGTCCAGACTGTTTGGACCCTTGTACAGGTTGCGGATTTCTCTAGATCGTTTCTGGAGAGAAGGCTGAAACAACCCACTGCTCACTGTGGATCCGTATTCACCTGTCATTGCGTTTGGACAGCATGGACATGCGCGATCAGTGCTGATCTGTCAACATGTTATCCTGTAAAATCCTGAGGTTATACTGCCAACCACCACAGAGAAGAAAATCAGTGGTGGGCTCTGTTCAGCAAGTGCTTATCATTGGGTTTGGTGAGAGAATATGAAATAAAGAGGATGCCTGAGCTCATCCTAGAGGAAGAATGCGTGGGAACCCCACACACGAGAGCGATGCTGCGCTGGACTGTGACCCAGGAAAGAACACACGCTGTGTTACACACATGCCCTGCGGTTATAACAGGGTCTGTGACCTGTGCACCACAGAGGCCAACACATCTGCTGCCTTCGGTTAAATTAGCGAGAGATGTTTGGGTGGTTGTACTGAAGAGAAAACACAGTCCTCTTAACTCGTATAATTGCAGATGAAGGAAGGCTGGTAAAATATTTGTCTATGGTAGGGCAATGCCATCTAGTTACCAGTCTGCCAGCTGTCAGGCTCCTGACTCACATGTAATGCAAACTTGACCGTTTTATATCCTCTGCTTTATAGCAAAATGTCAAAGTTCTTCCAGGTCTTTATGGGCTTCGTTTTAATATCGTCTTATTGCAGTGTTTCCTAAGGGCACCTCTGAGGTAGTATTCTCAAGGTATCAATGCTGCCTGGCCCTTGAGTGCACTCAGTGGTGTGAAGGGACCCTCATCAAAGCCATCTTGAGTGCAGGCTGAGGTCTGCAAGGTCTCCAGAACTTGAGTGTCAGAAACATTTGTGGTGAAAACCAAGGTCAGACCTACATGCCTTTGGGAACATTGGATATGTTTATCACTGGGGTGGGGGAGGAGGGAGGGGACGAACAGGGAATGTTTGTTTTTTGCTGGGTTTTTTTTTTTCCCTTTAGGTGGAAGGTTTCTCTATGTTCTTCAGTAGTTGCTTCAGGTGGAAAATCATTTCCCACCTTGCAGCAAAAGTATGCCTGGCAAGGAGAGAAGTGTTATAAGAGCAGCACTTCATACAGTTGATTTTCAGCCAAAGTCAAGTCCCTCTGGGAGCAGTTACAACTGGTGAAATATTTTAGCAGGCTTGAAGCTACTCTGACTTTGGGGCTGGGGAAACCTCTTGCTATCTGCAGGAGCAACATAAGTGACACATCATCACACGTCACTTTTTCTTCTGCCTAGACACAGTTAAGGTGGGCCCTTGAAGCTCTCAGACCCAAGCTGGAGCAACGAAGGGGCCATGCTGCCACAGTAAAGCAAAAGGCTTGCTATAAAGAACACGTGAATTACGTAAATCAAGGAATTGTTTGAATGCTTCTGTGACCAATTCTTCAGGCCTAGGACTCCCATTTATTTTTCATTTATAGCATCAATATTCTTTGAAGAAATAATCTTCAGGACATTAATGAAGGAATTTCAAATTACTAAGTATCAAAAGGGACTAAATAAAAGTATTTTAGCAAAGCACATATTGATGGAAATCTGCCAATTGCATGCTTTTAAAAAAAAAAAAGTTTAAAACATTTATCAGCTACAGTGCCTTTATCTGGAGGAATCACACTGGCTACAAAATATATACATGTCAGAATCTATTGATGACTCAGTTGCAATCATTGTGAGTTAAAACACGTACCAGTGTATTGCATACTGTATTGCTCATGGCCAGTCTTTGAGAAGGAGCCTGGTTCTAACCACACAGGGCCAGTATTTTAGAATCTAAATAAATTACTATATTTTTCATATGTTCTGGAAAAAAAACTCTCAGCTGGGGTGAACAAGTTAGAATATTTAGGCTATCCTCTTTTTTTTTTAATCAGGGACACACATATTTACTGAACAGTTTAGCTTCTCATCTGTCTTCTTTCTTTTAATCTTGTGCCAGGTGTTTAAGAAGTGGGCAGCTGTGGTATTCTGGTAACCTGCTTTCAGCATTATTTGCATACCTTTGTATTTTTCCATGGTAATCAATACTCAACCATAGTGGAACTTCACTCAGTAAATTTTATGTGCAACTGTTAATTTTATTTTTAATGAGTCTGTTGTAGGGATTTTAATGTCCCTTTATAAATATTTATATTTTCAATATGTCTTCATTTAATTGAAAAGGTTCTTCAGATTATTTTCAGACAACCACAGCTAGTAGGCGTAATGACAAATCAACACTCTGACCTTTTAGCTTCTGGATTTCTGTTAGTTCATCCACATTTTGCTTGTCCATGTATATTATATTTTAGTTTGTATATGATTTTCCTCTATGGGCTGTTGGAATGAAGGGTGTTTTCCATACAAACACCTTAATAAACTGGAAAGGAAGAAAGTATGCTATTACATACTAGCAGCTGTCATGCAGATTGTGTCTTGAGTATTGTAGTCAGTGTGCACTGCTACTAGAAATCCACACTGAAATCATGTTTGGTATTGCATGGTCATCAGTCAGAGGAACGGTCTCGGGCCATATTCATCAATACAGCAACAGCTTCTGATATTCATGAAGTTGTTTTGAAATTACTTCAATTATTTATCTAAAAACACTGCTCATTGCAATATCTTGTTGCCATCACTTTTGTTATAAATGTCTTCCATTAATTTCTCCCTCTACGAGTGTCATTTTCCACTGGTGTAAAATTCACCAGCGAATTATGGCTGTGAAGAGATGGGAAGCAATCGTTGCTAATCCCACAGAGAGCTTGCTGGTGCAGGCTCCTCCCCTAGTAATCAGCTATTAATATGATTTCTACCACTGCACCTTAATAACTCAAGCAGCTGGCTACCTACTGTTCCTTAGGAAATAATTTCACGGTTAACAGGCTTCATCAAGAATTTTTTACCTGATACACCATCTTCTTCTTTATTCTCCTTTCTTCTCATTATTTATAGGTAACCTGTCTGTTTAATATCCTTCTTTTTGCTGTTATCCATAGCTATTGTTAGCTGATCCAGGCATATTTGTGTCTTTTAGCTTCATGAATCTGTTGGCTTAAGACCCTTTTCAATTTCATTCTTAATTTCTGATCTCCCTTTGATTTGTCCAGAACTTTCTGGCACACAAATACAAAGCATGTAGTACTGTATTCTGGTTTGTACAATGGAAGAACATTATTTTTGTGCTCTATGATTTGGTATCTCTATGAATATACCTCAAAATCATGTATAAAACTGAATGGGTTGAGCATACATCCATGGCACTTCACTGTGAAATATGTGGTAAATGTGTCTACTTTTTGCCTGAGTGAAGACAAAACAGTGGGTCAGAAAGGACCTTGCAAGAAATTATGGTGGAGGACCGTGCAGATATTGAAATGTCCCATGATAAAACCCTGATGCTGGCAGGTTACCTATCTCTGTCTACTATAGAGAGGCCATTTAAGACACAGTATGTTCTAGTACAGGTGCTACTAGCTTATTTAAACCAGCATCAAGAAATATTTTAAGTTTCTTCTCACAAAAATATTGACCAAAGACCTTGAGAATTGGTTAGCACGTGCAAATCATTGCTGTTTCTAAGTAATCCTGCTGATTTAGAGATTTTCAGTTGTGTATTGGAGCATTTTGATTCTTTTCATTATACTGAAAAATATGCAATTATGCAAATAAACCCCCTGTAGCTGGTGAGTCTGCTTGCTAAGAGTCCTGTGTAGTATGTCAGTAACTTACACTGATTAATTCAACTTCATGTAAATCACAGTAACAGCTTTTTGCTGCAGCTCAAAGGTGATCAGGAAGATACCACAGCTGAAAAATACTGCCTTTTAAGGTTTTGTTGAATAGGTTTTTGACTTTTTAAAATTTTGGTAATTGTTACATACTTGTGGAAGAGCCTTGTGGAAACGGGATGTTCTTTTTGTTCTCTGTCGCTTTTGAAAGAAAACTTGTTTCGGTACTAGTGTATGTGGATCCATCTATGATAATATTAAAAAAATTAAATTGAGTGTAATATTTTGCAGCTTGGCCTTAGACTGAAACTTAATAACATGTATGATTTTGTTTTCCCAGCTTGTACAAATCTTTGCCTGAAGGAACGAGTCTGAAGGACCAGCTTCATTGTGCATTTGGTACTTCTGAAGGTGGACCACAGGGCAGGGAGGATGTTGTCACCCTTACCTATCGCCAGATCGAAGGTCTGGCAGCTCAGCTGCAGCAGGCTCGGTCAGAGCAAAAGGACACCGAGCTGAAGCTCCAGAAGGCCCTGGAGGCTTCACGGGAGGCCAACGAAAAAGTTCAGAAGTAAGTTCCACTTCCCTTCTTTCAAGTAAAATTGCGGTTGAAAACCAAACAGAATGTTGTTTCTTCTGGTACTTTGTCCATGACTGCAGGTGTGGTGGTGCTCAGAAAAGGTCCTTTCAAATGATTCCTCCCTTTTCATCTGTTCAGCTCATTGCCTAGTCAGTGGGAAGCCCATCACTGTAACGGTTTTACAGTATTACACAAGTCGGTGTGCCTCTCATTACTGTTATGGAAACTACTTTCTACGTGTGCGAGGCACAGAGAAAGTGTTTTTGTCTCCTATGAACTATTTTTGCTGTGTTTTTACCCCATGGCAATCCTATGACAACAGAGTATTTGCCTTTATAATTGCATGGTAGAATACTGAGGTTCTGATTTCTGGGCTGTTACACGCCTGGCAGGTTTAATGCCCTGGTAAGTGCTGGTGGGATTGTTTAGAGGGGGCTTCAAAATCTCACTGAAACCAACAAGAAGTCTCTGAGCTGGTGGGCAGGGATCATACTCTCTCTTCCATCGCAAGATTCCCTGTTAAAAGGTTACTGAACTCCAAAACCTGCACTTCATCTCTACAGAAGTCCTTATTGCCATGTTTGTTATTACTAGCACATAAGCCTTTAAAAGTCTGATTGTGGGACATAGGCAAACGTGAAGGCAGAACCTCTTCACAGTGTGGCACTTCTCATCTCTGCATTACATTCATCAGCTGCAAAATACCCCTCTCTCACCCTTCCAAGGTGATCAGTGCTGAACTGATGCTAATTTTCCTGTCTGTCCATATTTGTCTTCAACTCTAATGTCTGCAATGTATTTCCAGAGTAGCCAGAAATTGGCTTATAATATATTGCAAGTGCCTAACAAGAGTTCCCTCTTGTTTAAAAAAATATATGCTAAGTTCTCCTATTAAAAAAATAAATCATTAAATCATTT
>JAVJGI010000063.1:63414309-63448992 GCA_035590275.1 Ibycter americanus
TTCTATATTTTTAATTTATTTGTAACTACATAAAATATAGTTAAGATAGATATGAAGATACATATTTTCAGGTATCTCTTTAAAATCTCCAGTGGTTGCTTGAGAATCATTCAAGTCTTTGTTCTGAACACTTAGATATATTTGAAACTTCAGCAGGTGCATGCTAGATAAAAATAAACCTACAAAAAGAATTATAGCATGTTAAAGAGAATATTGGCTGAACCTTTCTGTACATTGTTTGAAGTTGTTATTTCATTTTATTTTATTTATAAACATTCACTAACCATAGATATTTAAGTGAAGGTTGTTTTTGATAGGTTTGTGGGGGTTTTTTAGTGAAACAGTCTTGTTTAATCCATGTAACCAGGGTGGCTAGAGTAGAAGGGCAGCCACAACCTAAATTAAAGTGGTGGTGATGCACTGCTGTAGTGAAAAGAATTTACACAATTTAACATGCTCAACTACTTGGGAAAATTTTGGTCAGGTTAGTTTTCATTATTACTGAGATCAGACCACCGAGCCTATAGCAAAATTAAACAATTGGGTGAAGTCTTTTGATGACAATAGCATGCCCTTTTTACCAAGAAAGTGTGGAAATGCTCTGTGCGTCTTCCCAGCACCCGGAGTCATCCACCCCCATCTTATAATTCAACCTGCAAACAGATTAAGCAGCTGAGTTTGTGGAAAGTGTGTTTACTTTGAGCTAAGAACCCTTGTGTGACACTATAGAGATTCCTCTGACACCTCTGGGAGAGCTACACAGACAGTTCGTACTCATCAGCAGGGAAACCGGGCTGAGAATTCCCAATTTCTTTGTAACCTCAACCGCTTCATACAAATCAGTGTTTGGCAATTAG
This sequence comes from Ibycter americanus, assembly GCA_035590275.1. Classification (NCBI taxonomy): domain Eukaryota; kingdom Metazoa; phylum Chordata; class Aves; order Falconiformes; family Falconidae; genus Ibycter; species Ibycter americanus. The sequence goes on from JAVJGI010000063.1 coordinate 63,415,167, forward strand.
GCAGGAACTCATTTGTTAGCTTAGCTTTTTATTTCAAAGATGTAGGATGTTCTACATTTCAGAAAGGAACTGACAATTTATAAACCTGTCAACGGAAAGGCTTCTTGATATTAATTACAGTAGTATTAATTATTAGTACTGTTTCAAGAGGTTGCTTATTGTAATTTAAAATGTGGCACTACAATTCATAGCCTAAGTAGGGTTCTAAAACATCTGTTTTCTTGATTTCTTTCAAATGTTCAATTAAAATTCAGTTCTGACATATGAGGGAAGTATTTTTAGCAGCTGTATAAAGTAGTTTCTCAGTATTACTTGGTAAAATATCTGAATAATGTAGCAACAGTTAAAAATCAGAAGAGGAAAATAATTATGAGCTTTATTAAGAAAGAACATAATTAGAATAATTAAAATAATGTTGAAAAAGGATGTACTTTGTATCTTCATACCATGTAATTTTACTGATGCTTACTATGCCTTTGCTAATCTGTTCTCTGGCAACACTAAAGAATTTTTTAGTATTCTTAAAAACTTCAGTGTTTGCGTTCAGCATCATATGCAGAGCTTGAAATAGAGATGTAATTTCTCCACGGCATTGCCATCATGTCAGCCATTTGTGTACCGACCTGCAATTGTTGCTTTCTAAACGTGAGATCCAAGTCAGAATAGTGGCCCTGTGTTTTCCGTCAGGACACAAAGCATCTAAAAAATTTCTGGATCCTATCCCACATGAAACGGCAGCTGTGAACCAGAAGGGGGATATATTGGAATCTGCTTGTAGTGAACTTGGATATAGTAAAATTTTGTTTATACTGAAGTAGGGTGAGCATCTCGCATTGGCTCACCAAAGTGTGAGATATAAATCGCGACTGTGTGCCCTTGCCTGCAAAGATGATTTGCCATCCTAGCGGGGGCGGGGGGAGGGCGGGGGCATGAAACAGAAAACATTGATGCTCAGAGAGTGACCACACAGATTTAGCAGCATTTGTTTGAATCTGTTTTGACTTTGAAACACTAAAAAGATACATTAGGCTTTTAAGAGAGCACCATTCTAGCTTATAAAGCAAATACATGTTTTAACCGTGTGGTGTATGTAAATAAATACATGTATGCGCGCACATAACACAGTATATATTTATTCAGTAAGAATTTATGGTGATCTGGACAATAATATTTTTAACCTATACTCTGTAGAATGGGTATGACTATAATTTTCTGTATTTAATTAATGCTTCTAATTCATGGTTACAAACAAAGAATTAAGACAGCGGTGCAGAATTCACCAGGAGTGTTGGCACAGCGCCACAGGCCCCCTGCAAGTTTGTTGTGCTGGAGAAGCCAGGAGCCAGCTGGTGCAGCCCCAGCAGGGAAATGGGGCTGACCTGGAGAAGGTGGCTGGAAAAGCCTCGGAATTAATTAATGCCTCTGCCAGCAGAGGAAGCAAGACATTTTAAAACTGTCCTTCCTGCTGGAACCTCTGGGATTGAGGAGTGGCTACAGATGTCAGTGAGATCAGAGGAGGTTATAATGTAATACCAAATCAATATTAGCCAATTATCAGTAAAGGTTGAGACCACTTTTGATGTGTTTTTTTCCAGGAAATTTTTCTGCAACAGCTTTGCAGCTGGAGTGAATTTTAATGCAATTTGTCTGTTGGAGGGCTTCTATTTTTTTTCTTGCAATTTAATGATTCTAGCTTAGTAAAGCAGAGCTCTCTGCAAGTGAGCACAGTCACACTTGCACACTCACATAGCTGTGCAAGGTGGCAGCGGAGGCTGTGCTTGTAGAATTTCTATGTAATCCTCTAAAAGTAAATACAAATCCACAAAGTAATGGTGCAACCCTAAAATATACAGGTATGAAAATAAGCATTAATGGTGACAAACATGCTGCTTGTGCACTTTGTCAAGGTGGTTCTGACTATGAGCAAAGCAAATATAAAAGTGATGTAAAACAGGAACTATTACTTTGTTTGTCCTTAACTGTTTATTAAAGAGATCTTTTCTTTTTATTTTGGGGTTTTTTTCTTTTAAGGAGGAAGTCAGGAGAGTTACAGATTTGGATAAAGTATTCCAGTGGGCTGAATACATAAGAAACCTAAGCAATCTTCTAAATAATCAGATAGTTTTATCAAAGGAGATTACTCTCTCTCATCAAATAAATACTACCCTTAATAACATTTGCTTTACCTCTTAGGGTGTGATTTTTTTGGCCACCTAACTTTCATTGTTTCTGGAGCACGCCCTTTTTTTGCGCAGCCCTGGCTCTCCCTCCTGCATTTCTGAACATGCTCTCTCTGCTTTTGTAGTTGCTCTCTGAGTTTCTCAGCTGATGCTGATCAATAAGTCAATCGATGGCACAAAACAAACAGTTCTTCCCAGCATTCAACACAATTGAAATGAATACAAAAAATGGAAAGGAATAAAAAGCAAGTATTTATTAAGTGGTTAGGGTCCCCCTCTTCTGCAAGTAAAACTAATCTGCCTTCTGAGTACGGGAGCTGTGTGTGTTTCACATCGACATCCAAGACGTTCTCCAGTGCTGGCTGGAGGGTCTAATCTTCCCCAGAATGATCTGAGCAGCACAGTTCAAGAACAAGAATGAATATTTGAATAATCACACCACAATGTGAGGTGACCCTCCAACAGGGGACTGACCAGATACACATATGGATTTTGGGAAGACGCTCTGATGCTCTTTTTTAACACAGCTGTGAGAAGAATGTGGCTAAGACCCAGTAGTCTTTCTGGAGTATAGCTGGCAAAGGAAACCATGAGGAGAAGAGAATTTAACACATGGGTGTAAGAGAGTCCGCTTCATTGATGCGATCTGAGGGGAATGTCTAATGACTGGAAGAATCAAACTTGGCAATGAAAACACAAAGCTCTTTTCATCAATTCGAACGCAGACTCTAAAGCTGCAGATGGTTACCTCCGGCCTTGCCTATTCAGTGCGGGGTTGTATAAAATGGCACTTTGGTGAATACTAATAGATCAAAACAAAGATTTAATAACATAAAGATGTGGTGTTCATTTTTAAATGAGGATACAGGTCAGTGTCTCAGAAAAGAGTGAAATAAGTATCTTTATGTATGGGTCTAAAGTCTCTGGAGATTTTAAACTGCAAACATGCTATCTTTAGTGTACAGATTGTATTCAGCACAGCACAGCTATGCAGGGAACGGGCTAAAAACAAGATTTCTGAATTATTATACTAATCGAGCCTCTTTGCAACATGCAAATGTTGTTAACTAGTTATCTCCCTTTTAAAATCACACCCACATATATTTAGCTGAAGTATACGTTGTAGCTTGTATGCGTTCAGTCACTTGTTGTGGATAAGAATGGAGCTAGTTAATTAGAAATTGCAGGCAGAAGCACTGCACAAAAGAAACAAGTTGTACATTCACCGGGACTTAAAGCTATTTGTTTTGGAGGAACCACCAAATGTTAGAGAATTCAGTTGGCTTTATTTTAAATTTTAGACATATATTTCTTCAATTTTCATTTTTCAAAACAATAAATATCATTTGATTTCTTGCTTTATTAAGAGGTTACATTTAGATGTTCAGACTTCCCTATTAAAACTAGACTGCTTTTTTTTTTACTTACAAAACTGTGTTCTGGTGAATGTCAAATCAACACGTTAACCACTGAAAGCTGGGAGTACAGCTTCATAGATATTAATAGTTTCACTGATTTGTGTCAGTAAATAATTTAGCAGCTGTCAAAAGTGATTTTGCTTTTAATGAAAACCACTGTGCTGCCTGCTGCTGTGAAGTTCTGCTGGGACTGAATAGTTGGTAATCTTTTAATATCATATAGGGAATAGTCTAATTGGTGCTGGCATTTCGAATTGTAAAGTAAGTTCTGGTGACTTGTTGAAGAATGTAGATGTAGAGCTAGTTTCTTAGTTCCAGCAAAATTGCTGTAGCTCTGTCGCACTGCGTTGCATTCATTTGTCCCAGTTAAGGATACAACCTGTAGTTTGCTGAGCAACAAATGCTGGTGGGTACATTCAGATGATGATCAAGTGAGGGCAAAGTGCTGAGAATCTTTCATGTGCTATAGCAAGCCCCAGGAGACAATGGTTATGAGGCTTTATGGAAGGGGATGGGGAGCTGAGGAAGACAACTCTTGTGGCAGTCTAAGATACCAATGAAAACTAGCAATAGCTCTGGACTTTCAGAACTGGATCAAAAGTTCTTAAAGGAGATTCAACATGGAAAAAACTACTTGATGAGGACTGATGTGTTGGCTGCCTCGTGCAATGATTAAAAACAGATTATAAGCTCCATGGGGCCCATAAGAGATACACAATCTCCACAGGCGGGGTTTTATGGTGTTTAGGAAACCCACACTAGCCAGATGGAAGATTCCCAGGCACGCAAAACTACCACATACCCCGAAGAATTCTGCAGAGTGCAGCAGAGCCGATGCAAAATTTCTTTGTCATGCAAGACGTGAATAGGAACATGAGAAAGTCTGAAACACAAAATCTAGTAACAATCACATCAAATCATATACGAAAATACTACCATTAACTAGAGCAGCAATAACAGGCAGTGTGAATTTATTGGATTTAGGGGCGACAGGCTTGGAAGTAGTCTGCTTTACGAATTCAGTGAGGAATTAGGACTAATTGAAATGTATAAAGAAAGTCATGTGTGACTTAACTGAAAACACTACATAGTATGGTCAGAATTCATTTAAATACTCGGAATTCTGCACTAACGCCAGTGACTCCTCTCAGAAAAATTCCCCTCAGACTGCACTAACATGCATGGTGAAATGATGAATTAAAAAGTCTTATAGACATACCTGTTTGTTGTAATAAAAGAATTGAGTAAGCCAGTGAGGTTATGTGCAGCCTCAGAGAAATTCAACATGTAGAGTGAAAGCAATTTTCTGGGTCTGGAGGAAATAAAATATTGAACTAGTATTCAAATCTAAGGCGAGCTGAACAAATTCAGTCACTGGTGGTGTATTCTCTGGACTGTTGTAGGTATACTGTGTTTCTGTAGCACTGGGCAGATCTTGCCTCCCTTGGTAAGACTAATGTATTATTCATGCTGTACAAAAGGAAATGTATCACTTTTGCAAAGCTGTAATGAAATGTATTTTCTGCATTGGATTATATTATCTTTATTGGATGACACTTAGAATTTTTGAGTTGTGTACTTCATGTTACAGTCCAGGTAAAATTTGCAGGATGTGCTGGAGGGAGTGCCTGATAACTTAGTGCCACTAATACTGATAACTTCCCAGGCCAAAGAAGGGAGGAATTAGGTTAGCATAAGCAGAAAACTTCTGACTGAACAAATACAAAACTTTTTGTCTTCTCTGCCTGGATTCCTTGGACACCCAAATAGAGAAGTACGTGCTGAACCAGAGCAGTACACACTGGTTGCACAGAGACCCACGCAGAGCAGTGTGACCTCAGATGTTTGCATTCAAAAGCTTCCTTGGCATCTGTGTCCCCCCATCCAGTTTTCTAAGTGGTTGCTTGGGAGCAGGGGTACTCCTCCATGGTGGGAAGGAATGGAGCTAAGGTTCCTCCTCCATCTGAGGATATCCTGGTTCAGATCTCCTGTACCTCAGAGGGATGTTTTAGCCACACATTTGGTCTGGGTGCTCTCTATTCCTTGCCTTGGAGGAGTATCACATAGCAGAAAATAATGCAGGCTTCCCAGAGCAGAGAGCAGGCTACTCACCTCTGAGAAGCAAGACCTGGTTCTGACACTTTCCTTTAGGGCTTTTTCTCAGTTTTATCCAGTGCCTGTTGAACATAAATATAGAGCCAGTACCAGAACACCCATCTCCCATTTTCCAGGTGAGTGCCCTCGATCATCACCCACAGAATCACACCTTCAGGTCTAATAACATTTCAGATGTTTCTTCTGTAGGAATTCATGGCTTCAGAAAGAGGGGTAGAGAAGACTTTTTAGCCCTGGAGCGTACTGGTCTCCTGAGAAGTAGCAGATGTGGATTAAACCCAAGTTTTCCTTAGCTTGGCTGAATGCTCTACCTGATAGTATAATTTTTTCATACTTGTTTTAAAAAGGAAGAGTGGTAGCACTGCTGTTATCTTTGTCACCTTAAAAGAAAGAAGTGGCCTCAGGCTAGTTGTAGAGAAGGGCAGCTCAAGGACCTCTGGACAGCTTGGATCAAGCCACTTAAAGCAAGGGGCTGAGATTTAAAAAAAAAAAATAACAAACCCCTCCTATTTGGCAAGTTTAGGAGCATCTTTCTCCTTAAGCTAGTTGTTGCAAATCCCATCCCAAGGTGCTGCCGTGCTCTCTGTGCAGTCTGGAGGAGGAATGCACCGGTCCAGAGCTCATGTGGAGCTGCAGATCCCGTTCTCAACACCAGCATCCTGAAGGACAGGTTTGGTGATTTTCAGAATTACTACAGCTGAGACCCTTTGTAGTACTCATGAGTTAGGATATCTTTTAACATCTTTTCATTTGAAGGTGACCCTTTATAGAGCAGTTTGTGATATCAGTACCAAAACTCTCATACAGTTATAATGTGGGATATTGCCAGAGCAGATTATGGGATATCCTTCTCATGGATAGTTTGGGTGTCATAAATTATAGTGAAGCCTTTAGCATCTGATGGTTTCTGATCAATGCCAGGGTTATGTTCAGTGGGGCACTTAACAGAATGAAGACAAAAGGTCCCAACCAAAGGGAATGACAGGTAAGCCTTTCCTGCGTTTCTTGCACAGCCAAGATATCCATCGGCTGCAGGGAGTTTCACATGGATGAAGAATGCAAAACTGAGCATACAGTCTAAGTCAAGTACTTATTTTCTTTGTGTAGCTATGGTTTATATTTACTTAACCTCTGTAAATTGTGGATTGCAGTGCAGATATTGTTTTCTTAAAGTATGGGTAGTTACAATATAAACACAAATATTTATCATCATTTGAATATTTATCATCTCAGCCTTTCACGAAAATATAAGCAGTGCTCAAACTTCGTTCTCTCAAACACTAAAATGTATTCTATGAAAGTCAAATGTTTTCAGAGTCAACATAATCACAGCATCCCAGTTTTTGACCTGTGTGTTCATTTACAGTTTGCTTATAGCTGCTTCACAGAGATGGAAGTTTGTAGATTACAACATGGTTTTATTGATTTATCAGTAGCAAAATACACTAAGTATACTCAGTAAACTGGATCAGCTAGCTCTTGGGCTTGTATTGTATAATATCAGCTTGTTGTGGAATACTTCAGAACAAAATCAGAATGTTGGCATAGTTAACATCAATGGTGTAAACCAGACTTGCAAAGGCTAATATTTAGTAAGACCAATAACACAAACAAATTAGATTTTGAAGTTGTTTGCCCAATAGGAAGAAGCATGCTGACACAGTATTTGTAAGCTTATAGTTAACCATTCTATGACAAATTATTAAAGAACTTTGAACAGCAGATTGAGTGCTCCTTGAAGAACAGCAAGAAAACTTTTTCTCAGACTTGCTTTTTTTTCCAAGATGATAAAATGAGTGTCACAGCAAATAATCATTTACTTTAATATTTTATATCCAAATAAAATAACTCCATGGCATTTACATTGCCGTTACTAAATAGTATTTGGTTTGTTTGCAAGAGTCATTTATTTGTGGCTTGGCTGAAGGAATAAAAATAAATTTGCGGTTCTTTCTGTTAATACTCATACTGTTTCTTAACATATGCAAAAGACTGAATACTGTAAATGTATGTGCAGAAGCTCAAAAAGAAAGCCCAGACTTTCTGAAGCTTCTGAATTACATATAATCTTTTAGAGAATTGCTGGAACTGTTCTTTACGGCAACAAATAGAAATAACTGACTAGGCCAGCAAGGTATTTTATTTTAAACAAACTTGAAATCATTTTGATTTTTGCGCTGCTTAAAATTAAGTGTACCTTTACTGAAGCAGGGGCTCGTTCTCCAAGAAAAAAAATTATAGTTCATGTTTCTACTCTTATACTGAGTCATTAATTAATAGCCAGATTTTTCCATAAGACGTTCAATTTTTTAACAACCTTTTGTAGAAAGACAGCATCAACTGTATTTATAAGTATGAGAACTAACAACAGCTTTAACCCCATCATTGCTGCTGCTGTTTTATTGACGAGTTGCTCGGCTTTCCTGTTCTACATTTTTGCTGTATGTGATGTGGGTATGAGGATGAAAAGCTAAACACTGAGTTGTTGGAAGGCATAATTCTTTCAAATCAAATTTTATCATTTCAGCTTCTGGTTATGAAATTTTTGCCCATAGAAAGTATCAGAATTCAGCCTTTGAAGGGAAAGCACTGTAGGTATTGGAGAGGTGTATAATAAAATTACTGTATTTAGCACTTTATTCTGTGCCTCGTAATATATCCATTTCTATCACCTCAATCTTTGGTAAGATAATAAAAAATTATTTGAAGGATGTAACAGATGCACATCTGCATCTGATAAAAGGGATGTCTAAGTGGTGACCTCAACAAAAAAGATGTTTCACAGATCTCCAGTTTTAAGTACTGTGAAAATATTTTGCTCTATGCTTTTGAACAATTTTGTGACTTTGATGTAAATGATGTAAAGCCAAATTTTTGTGCTTGCAGCAGCAGAAATTAAAAAGTTTTTCTCCTACAGTCAGTCCCATTCATGTGACCACCAGGCAGAATTGCCACCAAGGCCTGAGTCTGCAGGCTCCCCAGTTTGGAGGAATTAAAGCTGCCCTCAAAATGACCTGAAGGTCTCTCTCCTTGCTCGGGAATTCAGTCACCTCCCAGGAGTAGGAGGAGAAGCTCATTCCCAGTCAGATGGCAGGAACATGGACCAAAATAGGCCCAGAAGGCCAGTGAAAAAAAAAAATTCATGTGAATTGTCTTGCTAGAATGGTGCTGAAGACGGCTGGAGACAGTCTGTCTGCCGGCTCCTGGAGGGAGGTTACTGCAGCTGAGAAGTGGGGAGGCTTGTTTTTACCTTGATGGCCTTCAGTGGCTGATAACTTAGTAAAAAGCCTATGAAATATTTTAAGGAGCACTACGCATGTGTAGGAGACACTTCAGTCTGTGATGCCAAGTCTCAACTGGTATTTTTAAAACCCCTTTTGTGTGTGTAAATGAGCAGTTAGGCATCTCTTCTCCTGAGGACCCCATCACATCACCATAAGAGACGAGCTTTGTGCTGATTGCATCTATCTATTGCAAACATTAAGAGGAGGAGAGGATGTTTCCGCTACTGAGGGAAGACTGCCCTTATTTTTTTCTAGAAATATTTTTCAGAAGTATGACTAAGTGTGAATTGCCCTGAAACCAGGAGAAGTCTGTGGGCACCACTGGATTACACAGGAAGGGTGGGGGGTTCACCTACCAGTCTGGGCCTGTTACGAAGGACTTATCATAACTGGGAGCTTAACTAAATGCTTTCCTCTTACATCCAAACCTGTTTCCATTGTTGCTTGAAATCTCAGTGATGTAGAATCCACATTCCAGCTTGAGCAACATCACATCAGTTATGCCAGGAAAGCAAATCTACTGAAATACATCAAACCTATGTAAAAACAATTATTTTAAGTGTAAAGTGGAGGGGTTCAATGATGGTTTATTAGGAAGGAATTTTCTCTCCACAAGCTCCAGATTACTCTTGGTCACAAGGGTGGAACTACCTCAGGGAGGTGGAACATAACTGAGAGCTGCCTAGAGCCAGCAAGTCTGCATCAGGTTTTGTAAAATATTTGTGGAATCAAGAAAAAAGCTCATGTTGTCTTTATTGTTTATGGTATCAAGAGGAGTCTGCCAAAGTTGTACTTTGATGTTATGTACTTGGGAAACAGCCTGAGTAGTACATCAGTGTTTGCGATTTTACAAACTCATTGTAAACAGGACTTGACCAGAAGATGCCCAGAAGAGGTGAGACTGGCTTGGAATAGGCAGCTGAGAGGTTCGGATCTGGCTTGTTTGAAGGAAAGCTTGTTTGAAACATGCAGAAAGAAGCAATGTGGTGGTTTCAGACTGATACTTCTGAAGTTCAAAGTCTCTTAGTAAACCCATTCTCTACAGATCCATAAACGTTTATCAGTCCGCTGGTCCTGCGTTCTGAATATTTTTCTCACGAGGAATCCTGTCTAACTGTTTGTTTTGAGCAGGTTTGAAATACTATTTGGTTTAGATAATCAATTTTTGACATTGCTTTTAAATATTCCTGAAGAGAGATTTAGAACAATCCTCTAAAAAGTAGGTCCTTTTTCCATCTCCTGAAATACATCTCAGCTGAATATAGAATAAGAAAACTGGCTAGTTGTTAGCAGTTGACATGGTTCGGAGCACAGATTGAGAAGCTCAGAGAGGAGGGCTCTGTATCCAGCAATTTTAGGCTCTAATTCTGCAGGATTATTTTTTTTTTTCTGCACATGAGGAACCTAGTTCAGCTCAAGACTACTTATACATAAAATTAGACATGAGGGCTTTTCAGTCGTCTTGGTTGGTTCAGCTTCAGCAAGTCATTTCACTTCTCTGTATACTGTTTTGCCACATAGAACACCTAATGCAAAATAGACCTGATGTCTGCCTTTTAAATGCTTTACTTAAAAGTTCTGACCATCCCTCCATGTTGTGAGCATTCAAAGCAAAGAGTATTTGCTTTTCGGAGATTGTATTGCTCTCAGGAAGAAGGCGGGTAACTGTGCAGAGACAGAATAAGCTTGCCTGTGATTCATGGCACTCAGCTAATACCAAACCTCATTCCCAAAGGGCAGGACTAGTGTTCATCAGGAGTTGATAGGAAATATTTTTCCTTCTTCAAATGAATAAATACTATGGCAGGATACTTTCTATGAGGAAGATATATTAGCATAAAGTAAAACTGCTAGCTTTTCCTAAGCAGATTTCCAGGAAGTGTTTGGCAAGAAAATCCAGGAGAGCCTTGCCTATTCATATCAGCACAAACTTTTTGGAAATGCTCTCGCTGCATGGAGTAGGCTTCAGTGTCAAGATTTCTCCTAAAAAAGAGACCAGCTGTGATACTGAATGCATGGAAACAGTGATTGTCGGTGCTAGAAGTAATTGAAGTTTATGGTAGGGGGTATAGAAAAGGTTTTTCTTGCACAAATAGAAATAGTAAACTTTGCATAAAATTGGCTTATAAACCATTGGACTCAAGCTAGAGTAATTAGGTGAAATTCTGTGATCTGATTAAATAAACCGATGAGTATCATTTGGCCTTAAATATGCCAATATGTCCTCTATTTCAGTTATAGTTAATTTTTTATATCTTTAATGTCAGCCACATGGTCAGATCTGAATGCTCCATCCAATAGTAAGAGCCTGGTCTATATGATAAGCGTGTTGTAGATCTCAATGTACTGAAATACAGATGAGGTTACAGCATAGTTGTTTCAGGGTTTATTTTTCTTTCTCATAAGCTCATTTATTTTGGGCAATCAGTGTACGCCATCCCGAGAAAGCATCTGAAAGCAAAGGAGCCATACCTTTCACAAGGTGGCATTAAATCCAGCATAGATGCAAAATCCTGATTTTGTATTATCCTGTACTGTGTAGCAATATACATCAATGCAAAGTAGAGTGAAATGCTGTCAAAATAGACCAACTGTGTTTACCACTCACTTTTCCTGCTGCTAGTGATGGCACAAGGTGAATAGTAATGGTGAGCTAGCTCATAATCTTCCAAACAGAAGGTAGAGAGCAAACAATTTGACAAGATTAGTTATTGTGGACCACAGATAAAGGCTTAATATTTTAGCCAAGGCCTGTGTAAGCCAGGTTTATTTTGAAATATGTCTGCTGTCAGGAGCCCAACTGGCTGTATTTACTTCTAAGTTTAATCATATACAGAATTACTCTTTTGGGTTGAGAAGACGCTGAAAGGGATTTAATAGGAATGCTTGTTTTGTGACAGTGCTTTTCAGAGGCGGAATGGTTTGCCCTGCCAAATTTAAGGCCTGTAGGTTTAATGGAACATACTTTTTGCAGTGACATTACAAACAGTGTTGGGCAGGCAGGAATTGGCGGCGGTGCCTGGAGTGATTAGATTCAACGCTGTGGTCTACCACGGTTTAGAGCTCACTGATGCTGCTAAATCAGTCTCTAAGGCTTGTGTTTTAAGACCAGAAAGGACCATTAATACAGTCAGTCCAGCCACCTGTCTAACCCAGGGCACCAAATTTTACACGGCAATTCCTGCATCAGGTTCAAAACCACTGCTGAACTCCAGCACGTCATTTAGAAAGATGCCCAGTCTCCGATCCAAAAGATGTGGATGGAACTTTGTTAAGCAGAGGGAGGCAGTCTGGTGCATCTGAACCGCATGTAGTCTTTACCGCTGCGCTGGTGTATGAAGGAATTGTTACAGACTGGTGTATGGCCATTAAATGCAACTGGCAATGTCTTTTAGTGAGTGGATCAAAAATTATTATTGTTCAAAAGGCAAGCTTTTGAGGCGGCAAAAATAATACCCGATTTGAGGAATAATAATTAAAGAATCACTGAACCACCCAGAGGTAAGAGGGCGATGCCTCTGTAAGCGTGGTAGATAGGCCACTCACTGCAAGGTCATACCCTTACATTCCAGGCTTCAATCCAGTGAACGTTTAAGCATTTTCTTCAGTAGGAGCAGCCTCAACATTTGAAACTGAGAACAAGCCACCCCAGCACCCAGTGTTAGCACAGCACCACTCCCTTGAGAGGGAAGCAGCTGGGGTCCGGTTCCCTTGTACAGATAATGGAGCTGAACCAGTTTCCTTCAGCCTCTTGAGTAAATGATCCCATCCAAGTGACTGGTTTCTGGATGAGACTGGTATCACAGCAGCCTCCCTTCTCCATGTCATTTGGTTCCTTGACTTTTACAGAAAATGCCTGAAAAGGCATACTCCATTTAGGATTTGATGAAATATATCCAAGAGGAAGACTGAAGGAGAGGGAAAGGAAAGGAGGTTTTTAATTCTGGGATGAAATTAAGTGAATTTGTTTGTATGACCACTCACCAAATAGTAATTCAGTGGGCTTTACTGCTAAACGGCTGGTAATGCTTTTGTCCAATGCATTTTATTTACCTAATATATTTTCAAATGCTTGGTTTCTAAAGGGAATTCGTGTTAGCAAAACACATTCCAGAAGAAGCCAGAAATCATGCTAGTAAGGCCATCTTCATAGCCTGAGCCCAATCTTATCTACTGGAAAGATAACCAAGGGTTATAGTTTAGGTTTATAAGCCTTTATATAGCATTTCAAAATCCAGGGGGGGGGTTGTTTTTATCACTTAACTCTTCCATCTGCAGGTAGAAGCTATTGTTTTCAGCTAGTCTATATATTGCTTTGCAGATTAGGACATAGGCTACTTGAAGGATGCCCTTTTCTTTCAGTTGGGTATACATTTTGGCTGCTTCTGGGGCATGATGCCCTGGAAGATCACTCCGTGACTGTCTAAGTCTGTCATATTCAGAACTTGTGGATAAAGGCTACTGCTCTCCTTTGGGGTGAGTTCCCTTGGCCAGGGATGGAGCAGTGTGGGAGGATGTGCTGATCTATGTGGATTTGTGCAGTTGCAGATTTTTTACTGATCCCAAGCTACAGTTTAGAGCTAGACATCTTCGGCAGAATACGTGAAAGAGGAAAGCAAGCCAAACACAGGCATAAGAGCCAACAGTAGAGACCAGTAGGTAACATTCTTGCAACTATACATCCAGTTTCTGGGCTCCTGGGACAAACTTCTCTGTCAGTAAGGTTTTTAAGTCTGCTTTATGGAGGCTGATCCTAAAATCAAAATTATTTATACTCAAGGGATTAAAGCTCTGTAAGGGTTTGCTAAAAGTCAAAGCAAATTGTCAAACAGTCCAGGAGCTACCTAAGAACACTCTTATAACAACATACACTGCATACAGGCATTTTGTCAGCTGTATGCATAGGTGATAAGAGAACACATTTTGAAATAACTGAAAGAGGAGCTGAGAATGGCTGAGAATTTGTCTTGGGGAAGAAGCACCTAGCAACATCTTGGCTTAGGTAGCCTTCCTCTGATGATGAGGACCTTTTTAAGCTTGGCAACCCTTTTAAAAATACATACTCAAACTGGTAATATCATAGCAGCAAGCCCCTCAAGGAGATCTTTTTACTTCTGTATTAAAACATAGATTCACCTGCTTAATTTCAAATTTGTATTGAGGAAGCATTAAGTTCAAGATTCTTCACAGTGATGTCTTTTGCTAACTGAAAAATAATGATGGACTAGATGTGCCTTTCCTAATTTGGGAGGGTGGAGGGGGGTGTTATTTTTCCATTTCATGAAAGCACTGAGATGAGCAATACAGAAGTATGTAGTGGAGGTAAATAATATTTCTAGCTCTCATCTTTGTGCTTTTCGTGGATATAAATTCCATCTATCCCAAAAAACACAGGACTTTTTTACTTTGGATATGTGCAAATCAGTATGAATAATACCAAAGTTGTACTTACCCATCTGAATACATAGTTTGTTCCTGTATTTTATAAGTCATTTTGTACTCATAGAGAATGCTGAAGTGGCATTTGCTGAGATAATTTATTTGTTAAGGGACAGATTTTCTAGAATTATTTAAGTACCAAGAAATAGCAAAGGTCACCTACTGGGATTTTCCAAAATCTCTTAAGCAAGAAATTGAAATCTGTGAAAATGAGGAGTGAGACCTTAAAAGGCTTTGTTGAACATTCCTAAAGGTGTCTGTCTGTCCTTGCACATTTGGACCCTCAGCACTGCAGCAGCTGCCCACCATATCATTCTTCTGTCTGACCTAAAATACGAACACAAATACTTTCTTCTTGACTTACTTGTTTGGTTGCTTCATGAGATGCAAATTCAGCGAGTGTCGGTGCTTAGATCTCAGGAGAAGATAGTGTCACATTGAGCATTTAATTTATACTATGAGGACTGTTTCCTTCACAAGCAAAAAGGCAAATGTCATTTGCTAAATCTGTGTCTTAGGTTACAGTCAAGCATAGCCAGTACTGCTTTCAGTTAAGTAAAATATGGTGAGATTATACTGGCAGATATATCATGATTGCACAATGTAATAAAAGTTGCCTTCTTCAGGTCAGTGTCTTCTGTGTTTTGAATAACATTCTGCAAACGCTGAGACTTTTACAGTAGTTCCCCGCACCTCACATTCATCGGTTTAGATATTTAAGTTACCTTCGATCTTGAGCTATAAGACTATTCCTTTGGTTTACCACAGATTAAAATGCTCAGCCTCCAAAAGGAGCTGCCTGCAGCATCCCGCTGGGCTGGGTACAGACCCTTAGGGACACGGGGCGATTCTGCCACCTTCACCCTCGCAGGTAGCACCTCAGTGACACAACCGTCAATGCCAGCCGCCGATTATTACTCACAAAGAAAAATGTTGCTTAGTGTGAGTCAGGATGGCAGAGTCGGGCCCTTGGTGAACAAAGAGGCCGGGATTACCGTTCCGAAAAGCCCCCTGAGGCCTGTATCAAGAGTTATTAACCACTGATTCAGCCCGTAGCATTATTTTGTAGGCTTAAGTGGGATTTCGGTGGTATATTGGGTCTTGCGTCTGTGTAGGGGTGAGTTTTGCCCTCTGTTATTTTATCTTATAAATAGCTGTTACAGTTCCTCTTTTACATTATTGTTTAAATCTCTTTCAAAGGTATGGTTTCTTAATCCCCTGCTGGGTTTTTTTTTTTCTTCTTTCTTCTAATAAAGAATAAATAAATTTGCAAATCCACACATGACTGAAACAAAAGGCAAATAAGCCCTGCACGATTTGTATTTGGTGCAGAATACCTCATTTTGATGATTTCAGTCATCATTCATTTGAAAAGCAGAAGCTATGATTGTTAAGCCTCATTATTTTCAATGAAGCCTGACAGTTTCAAGGTTAAACAGAAGACAGCTACTTTCATCCCAGTGGTATTTCTCTTCAAACATGGGCAGCTCCTCGCTAACCTGCTCTGCTCTGGTGTGCAGTGTCATTGCTTGGTCGCAGAGTGGTGCACATCTAAGCCCAGTTGCAGGGCAGTGTGTCAGCAGTGACCTCCAGCCTGTGCCTCCCCAAAAGAAACCTCAGTTGTTGAAATACTTTTTCTCCCACTTGTAGAAGCCACGCAGTATTTCTTTTTAACCAAACAGTGTTTTAAATAAGGCCATGCGCTTAGATTTTACTATTTTTCTGCTGTCTTCCCAGAAAACAATTTGCAGCCCAAACTTTCTGTCTGTCCAGACAATTTGAAATATTTCTCCTGTGCTTTATGTCTCTGAGGCACGTTAAAGAGGGTGCTAGTGTGAGAGAGAAAGAGACCTCCAGTGATAAAGTGGCTGAGAAATCTGCAGTGCTTCCAAACATACATGCTGTTAAAAGTGAGGGCTGCTCTGCCATTGCTTTCTGAAATTGCACGTGGACTAACAACTGATTTAACAGGGACACTTCTCAGTTAGAGAGGCTGAGGAAACTATGGCCCATCAGTAACTGAGTTAAAACCCTTAGAACCCAGAAAACTTTGATTTATCCACTGTGAGAAAACTTTCAGGAGCAAATGACTTGTGAAAGCCCTGAACTTATCCTTGCATGGGCTGACTGCACTGAGTTAGGGCTGCCTGGGTGAGGGCTCTGTAACGATGAAGTGCAGTAGATGTGTATTACAAAAACAGGGGAAATGCCCTAGTTGGTTAAAAATGAAAAGCAATATTTGGAAAACAAGAGGGAGAGGAGTAGCTAAGCAGTAGTTTTTCACCTGCGCTTTGACTCCTTTTGAGTCCCTGTGGAACAGCTAGGACCAGCTGAACTTTCCCCATACATTTCCTGGTGTCTGATAATTACATTAGGGTGGCAAATTCTTAATCTCATTTCAGGAATTAAGTCACCTAGTGAGTACAATGAAAGGTGTAGCTTCGTGGTGCTTGGTGGTTCCTGGAAAACAAGAGTTTCAATACGTACCATGTGCGTTAGTCATGACTTGTGGCAATAAATCCAAGACGTGTTACCTAGTTTTCCTGCACTGAGGTTACTAATGCATCCATGAGATAAAATGAATTTTTCAGTTTTGATAAAGCTGTGTGATTTTTGTTTCCTAGTTACATTCCTTATGTTGTATAATATATTTTAAAAAACCCTAAAACTGTCTTTTCAGATAAGAAAAAATGGTCACCCTTGCAACAGTGAATACAGCTATTTGAACCTGCAACTCTTTTTATCTGTTACGGAAGTTGTGTGTGTAATATGCTGGACATGGCTCTAACAGTGTTCTGCTAGACAAAGTGTCTGCTTTTAAGTAGTTAGGGTTTTTTGTGGGAGAGCTTTCTTTGAAAGATTCCATAAAATACAGATAAATCAAAGAAATAGTTTGAATGCATGATTACTGGGGTGCTGGAGATAAATATGTGCAAATGGAAAACACTGAACAAATTTAGCCCTTTGCATTTGCCTATGTACTTTAACAAAAGAAAAGAACAAATTAAGTCAGTGAGATGCTGGACATGCTTATAGCCTGTGCCTTAAAAATAAGAGAGGATTAGGTGGTGCTCTGTCCTACTTATTTAGACTGTTAATTTTTCTATAGTTGTGTCGACATAATAATCATACAGGCCACCTTCAAAACATCATCATCCACATCCTCAGAAACTTGGTTTGTTGAGTATTTTGAAAAAGTTTTGGACATAAAATATATGGAGTTTTAGGCATAAGTTTATGAACTGCACAGTAAAAGTGTCTGTTGGATAACAAGCGGGGTATTTTTAAAGGGGAAACAACAGCTAAGTGTTACATTTAACAAGAGCCATGGACCACTCATACTTTAAAAAGTGCAAGAACTGAATGTCCTGCTTACACTGAAGTGTATGTGTGCCACAGGATTGCTGCACAGGGTTCTGTGTTAATGCCTTATGGGGACCTCAGATACTACGTATACTACAAAAGAAAAGTGAGTTGGTATATATTGCTGACTGCAGATGGGTTGGGTTGTAGGTTAAAAAGTTTTCAGTAAGTTGTCTGCCTTTTCCCTTAATGTCTGTCTTTTACAGTAGTGCTTTGTTTCTGAGCGTGACCACCACCAGGACAGCTTGGTTCAGTGCAAACACTGTCTCTTTCAGCCAGAACATTCCTAACGCTAGCTTCCTTTTTTTTTCTCTCCTCTCCCTCTCCCCTGCCCCCTCTCAGGTTGGAAAGGCTGGTGGACGTCCTGAGGAAGAAGGTTGGAGCAGGGACCATTAGGACCGTGATCTGATTGAAAGCTCTAGTCTAAGGAAGCATTCACATCTGGTGACCAGGCTGCTTCATTCAGCACTGTGTAAACACTAAAGCCTTAACTTAGCAAACAGTTGTTAGAAGTGGGACACTCCAGCGACATTCCAAGCTGAGATAAAATCAAATCATAAATGTTTAACTACTTTGCTGCTGAGTTCTGTGATTTGTTGAAATGTTTCACTGCAAACATGTATTTGTTTTTAAGCAGATGCATTGTGGCACTGTGCACTGTGAAAAATGATGTATATGCTTATTTTAACAGTCTGTCCTCTCGGTGTTGCTAGACTATAGTCTGCTGCAAGGCACCGCTTGAGCATGTTTTCAAATACTGCAGGCTTCAGGTGCAAAATCCTGCAAAGCAGTTTCAAGATTTAAATCCCTTATGTTATTTGGGAGACTGAAAACAGTCCAGTATTTGTACATTAAATATATTAATTGATGAAGTAGGTTCACGATCAAGAAATATCTCTGGCTAGTGTGCTGGAGATTTTTTTTTTCCTCCTTGCTTATAGCCCACTGAATTGCAGCTAGTGACTGTGGCTGCATTTAAGGGAAGGATACATGTACAGCTTTATACGGTGGTTGAATAGCTACTGGTAGTACCTGGCCTTTTCAGCATACATTAAAGAGAAATGTACAGTTAGGTTTCACTGGAGGTACAGCTTCATAAATTGCAACATGAAAGCCTTATGACATTGTATAGTATGTCAGACAGTGGGGAAAGGTTCCTGTGTTGTTTTTAGTCACTCCTCTGCCTTTCCTGTGAGGGAAAATCTCTCAAATATTCAGAAACCACCTTACAGAGTCAAAATTCACCTTTTCAGTGTAAGATGGGTCCCTCACCCCTTTCCTACGAGACTTTTTGCCTGCTTCTTCTAGACCCCTGACAGCTCTGCAGTGCAGGAGTACCATCCAGGTTGGGTTTGTGGCCAGAGTGCCAACCTGTGCTTTGTGTACTCCTGAAGTGCCCTAGAACTGAACTCAAAGGGTGAAGGATAGACTGCTACAGGGAGGGGAGAAATTGAGGGGTGAGGAGGAAAATTTAGCGTATGCAGATATTCTAGACCTTACAGATACATCAGAGTTGGACCTAGACTTATATTCGTGACCCAAACATCTCCCTGTATTCGGTATGTCTTTGCCACGTGACCAAAGGTGAGCAGAAAGGTCACGTCACACTCGTATAAACCTGCTCAAGAAGGCAGCTGTAATCTCTAAGCAGCCCAAATTCAGTAACGAATCTCAGGAGCACAACAGGCTTTAAGCTCCTTCCCGGACCAGCCAGCTCAGGCAGGGTGGTGTAGCTCCTAATGCTTCCACTTGCCTGCCCAGCTTTGTGCTTAATGTTGTTATGCTGTCTTCCCTCTTCATGTTTGCCTGTGCAGATGTTATGATAGGGCAGTCTAGTTGAATAAAACAAAATTTTAATTTTGGATAGGGGAGACATTTCACTGCCTTTTCTTCCTTTCAAGCACTTCCATGTTAAACCTTCATCATCTGCCGACCTAAGCTCCTCCTAGTTTCAGTCTACCAAACCCAACCCCTTGCAGGGAGATAAGTAGCATTCCTTCAAGGCAAATTTAACCAAATCACTTCTAGAAACTTCTGAAGTTCTCCTTTTTGACCTTTGGTCAATCCTAAGATACCCAGTGAGTCTGGAGATTCTCCCACACACATATTCAAAGGGAAGAAAGTTTCATGCCTCCAGACCAGAGGACTGTCACCCCCCAGCTACCAGCCCCTTCACCATCTCCCATGTGCTGCTGTCCAGCACCTGGGCGACTCAACTGCTCCTTTTTCTCCTGTCCTTGTTGAGCTTTAGTGCACTAAGTGAAAGACACAATCTCCTGAGTTGTCAGTGCTCTTGAACCATTTCTGCTCTAAGGAGGTTGTGAGGAAGGAATAAGGATAAAAATTTAAGGACTACCGTACTGTGCTAGACCAAAGGTCCAACGAGCCCAAAGACTGCCTTTGGCAATAACCAGTAGAAGACACCTAGGAAAGGGTGTAAAGTCAGGCCAGCACTAGTGACCTTTCTCCCAAATGGTCTCCCAGCAATTTGTTATTTAGGGCCTTTCTGAACCAGAGGTAGTGTCTTTGTATTTAGCAGCATTTTTTCATTACCTGACTTTGAATCCTTTAAACTTTTATTATCTACTTGTTCCTGTCACGAGAACTTACGCAGTTAATGGTGCATTGAGTGAAGAAATATTTCCTTTTCTTTGTTATGAACCAGCTCTATTCATTTGCTATCATCTAGTTTTTGTATTAGAGAAACTGAACAACCATTCTCTGTTCATATTGCTTCCTTGTCACTTGTGATTTTACATATTTGGCATCCTTCCTCCACCATCTCTTTTCCAGAGACAACCCCTAATCTCTTGCGAAGAAGCTGTCTCGTGTTTGTAATTGGTCTTGTCATGCTAAGCTATTTCTTTTCCAGTTCTGCAGTCTTTTTACTGAGATACAACCGGATTTGTGCCTGGTATTCAAGATACAGACAAATTGTGACTTTAAGAGTTGTCATAATGACGTTGTCTGTTTTATTCTCTATGCGACGTGTAATCATTTTTAGCATTGGACTTGCTTTATGACAGATGATTTCTTGGAATTCATATTCCTGTAATAATAACAACTCTAGATCTCATTCCTCAGTTATAATATTTAGCTCAGGGTTCATCATAGGGTGTACAAAGACAGAACGGTTTTCTGAATGCGTAACTTTGCATTTATGGGTACAGAATGTCACCTGTTCTTTTGGCATGCAATCCCTGGTGACCATGAGCTCCTATTCCATCTCTTCTCACAGCTCATCTTTGGTACTCACAGTAACACAGTATCATCAGCGTCTCCGTGCTGAATACAGTGATAGGAAATACCACCATCTCCACATTAACCTCCTTTCCAAGGTGATTTCTTAGTTCAGTTGAACAAGATGGGCTCTAGGACGAAGATCCCTGTAGGACAATAAGGTAACTTTCCTTCCCTGTGAAAATGAAACATTTATTCTTACCCATTGTTTTAATCTACCTTTGAACTGCTTATTTTTCGAAGTGAAGATCTTCCCTCTTACTCCTTGGCAGCTTTGATGAGGAAGCTTGTTTGCTACTTTGGAAATGCCGGTTTACTAAATGAGGGCTTGTTTTCCATGTATGAATGTGCTGAGTTCATCCTTCCCCTCAGAGTATTGAGAGCTCCTCACCTTCACCCAGGTCTTTCTGCCTCCAAGCAAATAATCTTGTGAGTGTAGGCTTCATACAGCAGGACTCTGACCTCCAGCCTCTTGTGTCCACTGGCTTTGTTTGGGAAAGTAGGACTGGCAGAAGCCATCTGGCAGGCTTGATGTCAGATACATCTGGTTGTGGGTGATACTTGATTCAGTAAAATTAGGTGATAATTTTGCTTCATAATTTTCCTTCTGACACATTGTACTTAAGGTGAAAAAATATTTCCTGACTCTGTCTTATGTCTTGTACCAAGTAGCCTGAAATTCAGTGAGCTTTTTAGTTGGGGGTTTTAATCGTCCTGTAGATAAATGACTTTGAATCGTAATTATATTAGGTGTTTATTTTTAAAATTCAGCTAGAAATGTTTGTCTTCTTTGGAAAGGACCCTGGGAAATTTACTGTGCTGAGAGGTAGAGGTTCAGGAACAGTTGGGTTCTCGCTCTTCCTTGCTAACAGCCTGGTGTGTGGTCTTTGGCAAATCCTTTAGTGACAGTCATAAAAGGTATGCAGCCCCTGAAGAGGTGCCTAGGCTCCTCGGGGGAGTTTGCAAAAGGGTGTGTGGCTAAGGTCAAAACACTTTCGCTTCTTCACCAGCCGAAGTGAACAGCAAAAGTCACACAGGTCTGGTAATGCAGGCCCAGCCTTCAGAGCCCTCAGGTGAATTTCTGGCCCCATTGAACCCAGCCTGAGCTTTGCCTTTCAGTGTAATGAGGACAGGAATTCTGGTCTGGAGAGTAGAAATGGGCGATAATGATAACACTGGTTAATTGGCTTTTATCATACAGTTTATTCATTGAGAAGTGATTGATGTCTGTGCAGAGCTCTGAAAGTGAAAAGAAACCTGCCCCTATGCAGCAGACAAATACAATTGTCACTCCTGTCCAAATTTATGAGAGAAGGATGAGATTGCATCAGATTACTTACCAGGAGTAGCAATTCATTTGCCTCCCGATGGCACAGCAGTTCATGATGAAAGGTGGCTCACCATAGGCAGTGCTTATGGTGACGGTTGTAATTACTGGTCAAATTAGTGTCCCTGCTGTCTTGAAGAACACCGAGATACGCAGAAACATCCTTCCCCTGTGAGACTTTGTGTGTTTCTCTTGATGATCCTGCAGCATGTTATGCATTGGGAGCCATTTCTGGTATATGCCAGGGTAAAATATGTAAATAGCATCATGTTGGCTCGGGATAAGAGCATTATTAATGCTTTTCGGCACTGTAATTATATTCATAGTAAGCCTTCCCTAAGCCCTCACTAATTAACAATATTGTGACAAATCAACTTTAACAGAAAAGAACTGTGAACCTTTAGTCTTTTAGTACTGTTTTTAATTCAGCCCACAGCCCAAAATTGGTGGCATGGTTTTCTGTACTAGTCTGGGAAACCTGCTGGTATTTGAAAAGTTCAGAGCCAGCTCTCAGTCTTGTTAGTGGAATCCTGTAGATGAAGTCACTTTGATTCCTCTTTAAATATATTCACAAGAAAGTAAGATTCATTAGTTAATCATTAATGTAGGGAAATATTAAAACTGCTTTTATAAATAAGTCATCATATTGAAATAGTTTAGTAATGTCAATATGTTGTCATATACTCATTTATTTATTTGTTCCAAATCACAGGACATTTTACAACACACCTTAATTTTCAAATTGAATGGCTTTATAAATATTCATATCAGGTGATCAAGAGTGGTAACATTATTAATCCACATACACATATGAACTTGCTATCTAAATGTCAGGATTTCTCTGTGCCTCTATTTTCTTCACTTAGAATAATTCCAAATGAAGGCTGTTTGGTGGGTTGGTTTTTTTCGTTTTAATTTGTACCCCAGAAGATTTTCCTCCCATGCAAGAATAAACTGTGAGACACATGAAATCAGTGACCGGCAGTTTCTCTGATCCTGCGCTTGCTACGATTGCAGCGTTACATGTACTGACTCTTATCGCTGTACCATTTCACATCAGGTCTGCAGAACTGGACTTTCTCTGTTTGTTCTTCTCATGCATTGGTAAATAAAATGTATTCACAAGTCCAAAAAAACGAAGTGGTGCTCTCATATTAGGTTAATTACAAGTCAGCTGTTGAGCTTCAGTGGTCTAAACATTTCATTCTTCAGTTTTGTTGGGAGCACACGTGTTCTGGGAGGCTTTTAAACAAATACTTGAAATGGTTGAAAGATTTACATTGCCAGTGCCTAGCTAAATATGTAGTCTTTAGAAAAGACATGGTTTATTTTGGCACCATTTGAAAAACTCAAATATTTTAAACATTTGTTAAGTTTGAGCTTGCACATTTGAACTAAAAGTTTGCATTCCAAAATTGCATCTCGGGTTACCTGTCTCTCTCTCTTTTGTATTTTATAATCCCTTTATTAAAATAGTCTGCAAAAGGAGTTGGGGTTGGAGTGTGGTTTTTTATTGTTAATTGTAAAATAATGTCATTAACTTCATCAATTTTAAGGTAACATTTACCTGCTAACTCTATTTAATTAAACATCAGAAATACAAAGCCAGAAGTGTTTTCAGAATTTAGGTCTTCATGTTGGTAGCCAAGACTTGCTTGTAAAATTAATCAAATATAGGAATAGTGGTCAAATCCTGCAGTGCTTTACTCTTAGTTATACTGGGTACTGTGATGAGTAAGGGCTAACCCTGATGGTAAGTGCAGGGCCAGGCAATAAATAAAACAGGTTGGAAAAGTGTACTGAACTGATAAAATAAAATAGCTGAAGGAGAAGGAAGAGCTGTCTTTGACCTGGAGGTGGTTTTCTTTTCCTTCCCTTGGCAGAAGGGACGGGCAGGGACAACATTTTGTCTAATTTTCTGTTAATTATTTTTATATATTATCACCTTTATTTTCTCGTAAGTTTTAACCTAAAACTTGTACTGAAACTTCAACAGTTGAGAATGTATAAATTGGAACCATCGTATTTTGTTTAAGACCACAAGAGCCCCTGGTCAGCAAATCCTGGAGTGCACCATTGCAGTCGTGCACATGCTTTGGTGCGTTGCCCAGCCAGTCGGCAGCTGCAGAGGGTCACACTCCTTTCTGGGAACTTGTCATCAGGAGGAGTTTGGCGTGTTCCCTCCATGGTTACCTTGGGACAAAGGTTCATGCAGTGTCACGTTCACGGACGTTCATCGTGATTTGAATGGCTTGTGAACATGATAGAAGCAGATCCTTTGTCATACGGTAAAATAACAATGTACCTGACGGAATTGGACACAACTGCTTCCTGATGGCTGTGCTAAAGCAAGGTTATGATAACCCTTGGAAAGACATTACATGAATTTGCGATGATTAACACCCACACATGAATATACACTCTGTATTTCACATAAAATTGAAAAATGTAGTGATTTCCTGGAGAATTCAAAAGGTGGAAACTATGGTATGTTTGTTCATGAACTAAGTATTAGCAAAACTACTTTCAGAACAAAACTTTTTTTTGGAGCCCCATAGCTCCACATCTATGGTGTAGGGTATGGATGTGGAGCTATGGGGCTCCAAAACACTGTATCAAACATTTTGGGCCTAGGGTTAGGAGCTCAAATCAGCAAATGGAGAAAGACGTAGATAAATCGTAGCTTTGAATGGGATTCTTCTTCCCATTAGACGCGGAAGGCACAAATCAGGGTACCTGGACTGCCCTGCCACTACTAAAGCAGCGTAACAGAGAAAGTGCAAGATAGAAATTAAATTTTGAACAGAACGGCAGAAAGGAATCGGGTGAAATCCAAAAATCAGTGACTGTGGAAGCTTCACCTGTTTCAGACATAGAAAAGGAGGAAAAGTTACAATGAGTGACAGAAATACTTTGCTTTGCTTACACATAGAAGTCTTGAAAACTTCGTAGAAGTCAACGCAAGATACAGCTGTTGTAATGCTTGAAAGAGGTGTCTCACTAATGTTAAAGTTGGTGTGTGAGTGTAAGACTAGGAAATTTGTTGAAATTTGGTTGTGTTTGGTTTTTTCACTAAATTATTTTTTGATAGGGCAAGCTACCTTGGTTCTAAATTTCAAATAAAACATTTCAAATTAACATTTAGCTGGTTTGGTCACTGTATAATCAATATGAAAATTGCCAGTGTCCCCTCTACTCCCCACAGGCTGAGCAATAATAAATGGCAGTTGTCCTATCGCTAAGGCTTTCGTGGTATAAATATGACATAAAAGGTTATGATATCAAAATAGTAAATACTGAATTACATTTAATAGGATCTGATCCTTCCGCAATTTTCATCAATAAATCTCAGCACACGTTTAAAAGGAAAATTAATAATAGTACTTTATCCCTAAATTGGTAAAAGAAGTGCCTAAATAAGCATTTAATTGTATGTTGTATTTCTTCACTCTGGGCCTAATTAGAACTGACTAAAGTGGGCTGAGGATTTCCCAGGCAGATCTTACCAGCTCTGTCGGTGCAGTCAGCACTCCCAGGCGTCAAAGCACCGTTCTGCCTCAGGTGTACTCCTGAAATGCCACCTCGAGCCATGCACAGCTCTTCGTCACGTTCTTAATGGTTCCCACTTTCTGGCTTAGAAAGTCGTGGCTGCTTCTGTGCAAGTCAGAAGGGAATGAGCAGGGCTTGGCTAAGCCAGCTAGCTAGCTTAGTGCTGGGCTGGCTGCGCCGGTGCGCGGCAGCTCTGGGAGAGGGGGCGTGGGGGGCAGTGGCAAACAGCTTGAGGGGCTGCAGCCTTTTCAGTGGGTCAGACTGGTGACCACTGGGAACGTCTGGAAGATCTGGTCCTTGCAAATTTACAGCTCTCAGGGATTCATTCTAGGCTGTCTCCATATGTGAGTCCAAGATAATGAGTTTCCACTGTATGAATGAAAGTAAGGGCTACTTCTATAGCAAAGGTGTAATTTGGTGGCTTAAATTTTAATGTGCCTTTATTTGCTCAGTAGTTTTTTTAAGTCAAGCTACAAAATCGTATCAGCAACAAATTTTATATGTACAAAAGGGATTTTGTAGTCTAAGAAAAATAATACCCCTGTTGGACAGCTTTATAGACTAATGTTTGGCTACTGAGCTATGGAAAAATCTCTGGAACTGATTTCAGCTTCCCAGGAGAGTCAACAAAACTGAATTGTACCATCCTAATGTATTTTAATTTTTATCTCTTGCCTGTTGCAGCAATGTTCAGCTTTACAGAAGGGAAAGGGGCTCCCTTAGAGGCAACGGAGAACCTCTGAAGTTTCAGGGCATCCAAAGATACAGTGACGATACTGTGAAAGTGAGCAGATTTCCAGGAGATCTGCCATAGGGAATGGGGCTCAGAAAGGTTAGTGTGGCCTTGGGGACCAACTGTTGCCCCAAGGGATATTATCCTGCGGGGGCAGCTGTGTCGTGTGCAGTAACTGAGGGTGAGCAGCAGCACGATGTAGGCAGTCATGTCTTCTGCTGACTAGATGACCCATGTTCCCCCTTCGCTAGGTTTGCAGGATTCCTTGCCTGGTGCACACACGTGCACTGCCAAGGTAGAGCTGCTCACTCTGCCCTTCAGACCATATGACCACTTGGGCCCAGACATCTGTACTGAGGTAAGTTCTTCCTTAATTCAACAGGTCCCCATAAAAGCCAACCAAATAAATATTGATCAGACCAGCTGTGGCCAAGAGAGGTGGTGCTGCATGTGCTGGTGAGCCAAGTGGGGAAGGAGAGTTGACAGAAAGGGAGGAAAGGTGGAGGGTGACCATGCTTTGCAGATCCTTGCCAGTAGGGTCTTGAGATAGCATCTGGCTGTATGGTCCCAGCACACAGGGAACCACTGGCCTCTGTGTCCGTAGAGGACTGAAAGTAAGTTTTTAATACCGTTCCCACCCTTGACAACTAACACCTGTCTGTGCCTGAAGTCACTTCTGTTTTATTCAGGCAATCAAATCTCAGCCTAAGCCGTTTGCAGAATCTGCTTGTTGGACTGCATCCTGTGTTTCTGCATATCCTTGCTGGAGTGAGAAACACACCACAGGCACATGAACCAGGGCTGTGCTCAGCTGATGGAAGAGCTGACACCAGGTCTAGATTACCACATCAGGCAGTGCAGGAGAAGTGAAGCCCTAGAGCAAAAAGATGGCATGGAGCTCCCCACAACCAACTGCTGTGCATTTGGGGCTAGGTCCGTGGTAGCCCCTGGGCTAGGCTGCCTGATAGTGGGCAGTAGAAGCACAGCTCTCAGTTTCATGTCATCTCTGTGGGATCCTGAGTGCATCAAGACAGCTCTGGGACATGAATCAAAGCACAGAAAGTGGAGCCAGCTGGGAGAGCGACTTTTAAAATGCACCCCTAACACAAAAAAACTCACAAATATAGGTGCATCCTGAGTGAAGTCTGCCTCAGGAATTCACTCTTTGGTGACATGTCTCTGCCTGGCCTTTTGCACAGAGCAGGGCTCACTGCTGGGCTGCATTTCCCCCATTCCAACCCAAAGGCATTGCACAGGGGACTAACTGCACCCATTTGTAGTACTTTTGGACTAGAGTGCGCTCACCTCCTGAGAGCCTGAAATGCAGGAGAGGCAAGGACAAAGATGTGCAAGCTCACCCTGCAGGCTGTGTTAAGCAAAGGCTTGACTAAGGCTTGTGCTGCCAGTGTGCAGGGATAACTGTGGAGAGCAAGAGGGGCTGCTCGTGTCTGCAGAACTGCGGCATCAAACACTAGAATACAGCAACAACTGCCATAGCATGTGCTGGAGTGATGGCCAGAAAGCTTCACAGTTTTGCTCTTCTTTGATCACATAAAGGAGAAACTCAGCTCAATTGCTTTTCAAGCAGCTAAATGCCCTGCTTCGTCCACATTTTGCTTGTCTGCTCATGATAACTTTATTTCCCCAGAGCTCTAACAGCCACTAGAGTAAGACTCTTATAAATCTGAACTGCCTGTGCCTAAAGAAAATACACTTTCATCAGTGTGTATTTTTGTGCAACCCCACAGGACTGTTCTCAATAGTCCTATATAGCAATTCCACAACTGCCTGTTGTAACTATCCACCCTGATTTTCAGTAATGGCGTTATCCTTGTAATTTTCCAGCCATTGAAATCTGGTCTGCAAATGACTAATGTTACATGTTACGAGGTGTTTCATCCAGAACTTCACCCTCGCACAGCCTCATTTCCTGCAGGGCCAACCATTGTTATGGAGTGACCTGCTACCTACTATCTCATTAAAAGTCCTTTTTTTTTTTTTTTCCCCCAGTACTATCGACATTTTATCTTCTTAGGGCTCTTTTGAAACCACCTGCTGCATGTGTCTAAGTAGGTGCTGTGACTATTGCTTTCCACTAGTAGTAAAGCAAGCTAAGGTCTGGCAGGCTGAACCACATATTACCCTCTTGACCCAGGATGTGTAGGAGATATACTACCACCTGTCACAGGCATGTCCTGTTACCTCCTTCCACCCCACTCCACCCCCCCGCTTGCAAAACCTGTAAATTATGTCTTTAGTTCCCATTTGGTTACTCTTTTACCTAAGGGATTCATATACAATGCATGTATCTAGCTAGTGACTGTCAATTTATGGTGCTTATAATATGTGCATATAGTATAGTTCAACCCAAAGAAAAAGATTTCCTTGGCTTGAAAAGCTATTGTGCATTGTAAAGGTGAGAAACCCTATAGAATGGTTCAACATATAAAAACCACATGGCAGGCTCCTCCTCCGTGATTTACTGTTGCTTTTCTAGCGCACTCACCCTAGGAAAGCTGGATGCCAACCAGAACTGCATTAATTGCAGCCCCCCTTGGTCTGTTACACCTGAAGCCTGTCCCAAGGCCTTCAGGTGAAAGTATAGATGTGTGGGGAATTACAGATCCCTGACTAAGAACTCCACAGAGAATCTATTGCTGTTATTGAACCTGTTTTCTTGTCTGTCTTTGTCTTCTTTCAACTTCAGACCAGTAGGTCTCGTTACACTTCTGTTTTCCTGAGAACCTAAAGAGCAATTTACTACTGCAAATCCGTCTTCATTTTGGTAATTGGGGATCGTGAACAGATTACCATTAATCTTCTCTTGGATGAACTGAACAGGGTGAGTTGCTGGTATCACAATATCAGGTATTGCTCAGACAGTAAGGCATTCCTAATTCTTGGGCATGCAGATGCTTGACTTGGACACAACACTCCTTTCCTGCCCTCAGATGTGGTCTATATGGAGCTGATCTCTCCCTGCCCTTACTTGTGTACTTTCCTGATTCCAAGGGCCATGCTCATTTTCTAAGGCACAGCATCACCCCAGGACCTCGTGGCCAGTGTCAGTCCCAGGCAGCCCTTCAGAGCACGTGGTCCATTCCTCCCTAAAATTTTCTGGGTATGGAAGAGACCAGACAGAAAATCATCTGAGGCAGAAAACGATAATGAAAGAGTAGGCTGAAAGGAAGATGGTAAAGCAGTTAGGAAGCTCATTTCAGTGAACCCTGCTTCATTAATGCGGATGCCTGTGTCCTCTACTTTTGTTGCTGGACCATGAATCTTGCCCAATATGGAAAGAAATACATCCCTGTCATAACCACCTCAAAGTCAAAGTTGCTGAAGCCAGGTAGATGTCTTGTAAGGCTGCTACAAAAAAAAAACCCTGAAGTGATTGTGTAGTTAATCTTGTTAGTTTAGTTGTGTTCCATGGTGATTTTAATTACACTGTAATTTGAGCTAAGTCAAAGGATGGTAAGAATAGTGGCTGGGTAGAGGTTAGTGGAATGTGGATGGAGAAAAGTGACTCGGGGGGCAGATCTGATGGGCAGGAATATTGCTCCGCTCCCGGGGAGGGGGCGAGGCAGTTCTTGGCAGCAGCATGCCAGGGAGCGGTGCCAAGAGGCAGGCAGGGCTGGTGGCGAGGGATGACAGCCGCTGAGTAGCAAGAGTGATACTGCACTGATCATGAAAAGGGGGTGAGAAACACTGCACTGACACTGATTAAGAGGGAGAAGGTCATAAGCAGGACTCAAAAACGTAAGGAAGGATGTCAGAAGAACAGAACTGCAGGGCTGAGTGCCAACACTGAATATCCGCCCTCCCTGGCAGGCACTTCACAATGTCTATGAGGCTGAACCTTGAATTCACTTGTGTTTTACCCTACCTGACAGCAGTGTCTGCCCCTCACAGCTAGAGGGGTATCCAGCTGGGAATTATTAAGCAATTCTATCAGAGTTGTGTGCTCTGCAAGACTTAAAATAAATGGTATTTAGGTGGACCAGCATGGAGTAGCAGTATTTTTTGACCAAAGCATTCTAAGGAATGTTAACGCTTCAGTTGAAATACACCTAGCACAGCTACCTGGGACTGTAAAGCCATGTAGGATGCATCAAGCAATCATTCTTAAGTCCATGCAGCAGCCTTCTTATGGTAATGAGGAGCTACCGAGGGCCAATATTAAGAACACTCCTTTTACTGATGGGGCAAAATATTTTCTTTTGATGGGGCAAAAGAGACAACGCTCAGATGAGAAAGGCTGAGATTTTTGTGTTTCTGTAGTATGTACTGTGTATGTGGTAAAGAAGTCTTATTACTGAGGGGGAAATGGTAGTTCATGCTGGCATATGACATATTTTGATATCTTATAGCTCAAAAGACAAATGCAGTCACAGGGATGACGAATGGCCCTGAGTATGACCAAGCTGACTGCACCCTTCTAGTTAGAGAGCGCGGTGTGGGTGGAGGTCCTGTGGACTCCTTTGAAAGCCAAGAACTCCCCTATAGCAAACTCATACTATCTCATGGGATCAAGACCACAGATTTCGCCTTTGATTTTCAAGAGCTCTTGTCATACCAAAGAAAAGCCAGCATTAAATGTGTGCCGCCTTTGCCCCTGCACTTTGGGGAGCTCTTATCACAGGAGAGACTGCATTTCTGCTTTCAGGTTTTCGAAGGGCATAGAATCTACTGCACTTTCTTACAGGGCCCTGGAACATTGACTCTAAAGCAGAAAACTAATGATGGACAGGTTGCAAAACAAATTCCATGAAGCTTCTTTGTGAAGAAGCTGATCCAACATTTTTTTTTACTTTTTTTTTCACCCTCACCAAAAGCAAGTCTCGGAGCAGCTAGCTGGAAGCCTTGTTGCCTTTTTGCTTTAGATACAGCATCAAATCTGCAATTTAATAGCAAAAGTCATATTCTATTTCCTTCTGTTATATACTCACATAGATGAGATTTGAATTTACCTTTTTTCCCCAGGTAAAGGTATGGATTTCCAAGCCGTACAAAGTAAGAACTGTACCATTTTAGTAAAAATTACTTGAATTCTATGTATTATTTTCATAATCCCATTTTACATTCCCGTATATCAGCATTTTTTCTGTACAGGCTCTGTGGCTTGCATGCAGTCTTGCTTTTGCTATAGCCGTCTCTTGACAGCAGGATCAATCCTGCTCCTGCCAGGTGCTGAAACTGCTGAATTGGCTTTGGCTGAATAAAAGCTGTGGGTGCGACACCAGCAGCTCTTAGCTCCCCTCTGTGGAATGCTACATTTGTATTAACATGTATCTTTCTTTGTGATTTTTTTTTTTTTTTCCTTTTTAAACTGAAAATGATGCCCTGTAAAATCTCTTCCTGGAGAGAGAGAGAGAGAGAGGTTGAGAGAAAGGTGGGGGGGGAATACACTCCCCTTGGAATTTAACCTTAATTTGAACCAAGATCAGTGAAAGAAAAGCACTTTCGTGCATTGTTCACCAGCTCCACCCAGCCAGCCCCTTATCTAACCTGAGTCTCTATTGCCTATAGCTTTGTAACTTTTGCAGTAGTACGCTCCACATGCTCTTACATGCTTTAAAACCAACCTGGAGACACTGTGACATTGTAATACCAAGAAACACCTCATGATCCTATCTTGCAAGTCCTTAGACTGCACAGGGTGGCAACAAGGGCTGTCCTTCCATGGGTTTATAAAGGGCCTAGCGCACACTGCGAATAAACAGCCGTGGTTATTCCTGGCAAAGGCAACAGCAGCTCCTGAAACCCCTGCGTCAGCCTCTCCCTACACCCCAAACCAGGGGGTATTTAAACGTTAGTAACTCTTCATTTTAACCTGATTCCTTGGATTTCTTTTGCCTTTAGAGGGAAGCAGCCAACCCTTGATTTGCATGACATCCGCTCGGGGTCAAAATTCAACCTTAAACACACACATAAAAAAGCAAGCTTCCTTGTTTGCTGTTCAGAGGCGGACCTCCACTGTATGTGTCCTGTCGTCTGTGCTGGGGGAACCGCCAGTAGATTGCTTTCCTATTACTTTTCATTTCCTAGAAAAGGCAGACAGCTGCTCCAGGTGTGGTCCACCTTCATCCTGTCCCCTATCCCCTATCAGCCATCTGCTCCCTGCAGTCATCTCCCTTTCCCAGCATCCCTCAATTTCTCCTGACTTGTGACCACTTGGCCCACCTTCCCCCACTTACTGTCTGCTTTATAGACCTTCCTTCCACATCCTCAACCTTTCCTCCAAGCCCTCATTGCTCATGATTCCCAGCCCTGCTCCTCTCATGCTCCGCAGTGGCAGGCCCTCTCCCTGCTTCTCCAGGGTCTTGCATGAGCCTGGCTGCCCCAAGCCCGCAGCCCTTTTTGCTGAGCGCTGCCTCCCTTCACCTGCAGGCAGATGTGGCAGGCGCCTGGCAGGGGGCAACGGGTGGTGCCACCCCTGCCAGCAAAAATAGTGTCCGTCATCTGGGGAGCAAACTTCTTGACACTGAAGGCAGGAATCGGGCATTCACGACGACTGCTCAAAATAAAGACTAAATATCGTGCAGCTCAGAAGGAAAGACAGGATACTATTAAATGCACCAGTGGCTTGCCATGTAACCTCCCCTTTTTTAACAACGGCCAGCTGCTTTTCTTTTAAAGAGGTGTTTTGCGAAATGCCGTTTGGTTTTGTTCTAGATAGCCTGGTAATAAAACCCTTCAAGGAAATACTGCATATAGCATTGTTCTTACACTCCTCGAGTGTTTGAAGGACCCCTTGGAATGAGCCTGCACCAGGAGACAGGAGGGAGGAAGCAGGAAAAATCGAAATGAGAAATATCAAGGAGACACAGTCAGGCATGAATCATTTTGGTCTTTCGGTTGAACCCAAAGCAAGATCAGATTTCACACGCGCCCTCGACGGGGCTGGCATTTTCACACACACGGCAACCCCCTTGGCATGCAGGTGGCTTGACTTCACGGCATCTAGATTTAAGTCCGACTTAGATTAGGGGGTTTGGGTGTTGGGGTGGGGGGGTGGGGGTGGCATTCCAGGGTTTTTTTTTTAAGAAAACCGCAGATCAGAAGAGCAGTGCTTAAAAATAGCTGCATGACCCTGCAGGCAGGCAGGCAGCGTTCGGGGCCGCCCGCGGGCGGGAGCGGGGCCCGGGCACCCCGCAGCGGCTGGGCGCGCAGGCGGC
>JAVJGI010000063.1:63478909-63501542 GCA_035590275.1 Ibycter americanus
GGCCCTCCGCGCCGGCAGGGGGCGCTCGCTAGGGCTGGCAGCCGGCGCTGCCCGCGCTCTGCCTCAGCGCGAGCCCCGTTGCTGGGTTACGGAGCGCGTCCTTCCCCTGCCCGCCCGCTCAAGAGGGAGCGGCGGCGGCTCCTCCCGGGGCTGCGGGCCCGGCTTGTCGCCGTCCCTGAGGCTGCCAGCGCCGTGCGGGAGGGAGGGAGGCAGTCTGGCAGCCCCCCTGGCAGCTCCCCTGTGCAGGGCCTGTGTCGCTGTGTGGCGGGGGCGCTGCCCGTGCCCTGCCTCTCCTGCCGGCGGCCCGGCTGCGGACACAGCGGGGGCTGAGGTACTTCCCTGAGGGGAGGGAGGCCCTTTGCCTGCTCGAGGGGCAGCAGTGGGGCATGGAGGGGCCTGAGGTCGCTGTTTTTTTGTAGATGAAAATCTTTTTGTGGTTAGCGTGAGAAAGTGTTGAGCTTTATCCTTTCTCAGCTTTTTGTCTCTTGGGAGTTTCGGTCCCAGCTCCCAATTTACGCTCCCGAAGATAGAAATGGTTCAGTTGCTTCCTCAGGTAAAATGCTAACAGCCGTTTCTGATGCTTAATTATACACATTCAGAACAGTCTTGTTAAAAATGAATGAGGTCCTTACCAAAATGAAGTAGTCTTTTCAAGGTTGGGTTCTGTGTTGCTATATAAAATACAAAATCTCATTTCTGTTTGAGTTTACAGGCTGTATAGCGCAGGAGAAAATTGCTAGAAAACATGAGGACTTTGGACTGAGTTATGTGGAAGAGCTGAATATGATTAAGGAACATGAGACTATATGCAGGGAATCTCAGTGGGATAGTCTGAAGATCAAACAAGCAATAGTTACTAGTCCTAGAAACGTGAGCATTTAGCCCTTATTGGAAGATTTAACACCAGATCAATCGCATCGGTTAAGAACATTATCCTCTCCAGAGGTCAAAGAGTCCACATAAGCCTGTCATGAATATAAATAAAAATATTGCCAATTAATTCATTGCGTGTTCTGAAGTTCACAGAAAGTAAGGATAACTTCTGAAGTAAGAGACATGAAAAAGCAAACTCCTGATCTCAGGGTGATGACTCAAAGAAATAAATCTGTGGAAGAAGACAGTGCTAACAAAAATCAGAGCAATTGCTCTGAAAAAGGTAACAGAGAAAAGGCCACTTGTAGTCATGAAAGTACAGCTGTAAAGCTGCCAGGGATAGCGTCATTTGCAGGTGCCACTAAAAAAATTGTAATGGTCAAGCACCCAACACCACCTCAGAAGCCAAGTTACTGCAGGTCTACTTCTCATGGTAATAGCTCCCCTATCTCATTAGAAAAGACAAAAGCTGTTAGTAAAGTAAAGGATAGAGTGTGTATGCTACAGATGGATCCCCAGAATTTAAAAAGAGATAAACCTCAAGAAATAGATACTGTGATTAAAGATAGTGATGAATTTAGCCTCACAGATTCTGATAAAAATAAAAGCATTTCAAGAAAGGAAATAATAATGAGGGAAAGCTATAAGAAGAGTAGCAGAGTGATTTCAAAAACAAAGCAATAAGATTTAGATGTTGAATCAGGAAGAGTGCTGAGAAAAGGAAGCAAGCAGCCAAGTGTGAGGTCTGCTCGAGAACAGTTGGAAGAGGCAAGAGATGTAACTAGACCAGACACTTCAAAAATATACGAGAAGAACTTCCAGCAGAGCAAGCCTGAAGAGCCTACTTCCACACCAGCATTGCCTGTGAAAGTGGTTGCAAGGTCTATTGATGAAATAATTGCCTCCCTGCAGTCTACTTCTCCATCTCCCTCGGCCCAGATGATCAAAGAACTCCTGGAGAGTGTTCTTGGCCAGAGCTACAACATAAAAATGGAAGCAGGTGAACCAGAACAAGAGTAATATTTTTCTCTTGGGTAAATATTACTTTTATAAGAGTTGTGTATTTTTTTTCCAGGTCCTACAATGTGTTACAACACAGAAGCCAGACAAAACAAATGAATAAAGACACTAAGGTATCATAGAATATTCTTCACTGTTTCTTCTGCTAGTTTTTTTTAATGTCCCTTAAAAATGAAAATGAGCCAATACCGAAATTTATTAAAACACAAGCTCTTTTGGGGTGTTATTGTCATTATACTGCTTATAGTTTAATGCATCTTTTTCTTTACTCTCCCTTTTTTAAGACGACATATTCCAGTCTGACAAATGAAAAAGTACATTTGGGATATTTTTGGAATCACTGCTTCTTTTAGGTATTGTTTAGCTTGTGAAGTCTTGGTAAAACAAATTCTTTATTGTCACAGTTAGGTCGATTGTGTAAGCAGCTGTAAGAGAGTCTCTTCAATTAATTAGAGCAGGAGATATCAGCAATACTAGGCATCAGATAAATGCTACAGAAAACTTCCGTGTATTTTCACCTGATCAATTTGTTAACTAGACTAGTAACTTACTATCAGATAGCTCTTTGTCCTCTCTTAGCAAGACTGATAGTTTTGTTCTAGTTCCAAGAGGGCTGAAACTTACGTCACAAAAATCACTATCACACTTGGTATTCATGCTAGCACTTGTTAGGGATGGCATGGAATAAACAGACCCATGGAAAGTGAACTACTTTTCAGCAGCAACTGCCTCTGCAAGGAATTATGGAAGACTGGTAAAAAGCATATGAACCTGTGTTTTAGATGATAAAGAGCATTGTTTCCCACAACTATCAAAAGCTACCTTTTTTCATCCTAAATTCTCTCTCATAGAATGCAAGTGCAGTACCTTACATTCCCTTAAATGTGAGATTTTGATGAAATAGAAAACATAGGGAAAAAAATTTCCTGAACTGAGTTAATTTAAATGTGTAAGTCCATGAGCAGCAATAGTCTGAAGCTGCATTTCCAGTAGTTTTATGTCCTCTGATTTGATTTTGTTCTGAGAGCTGTTTTTGTGGTTGAGGCATTCACAGCGTCTCCCACTCTATATATTTTCTGGTATATCTCAATTGGGATTGAAAGCAGAGATTTTCCTCAGTGTGGCAGCACTGAGATGATCCCTCTTCACTGCTTGATTTGTATTTTAGGAATGTAATAATCTGGGACTGTTCTCTTTGGTTGAAATTTGCCAGTTGGTTACAAAAATGCCTCAGGCAGATGAGAAGAGGGCTAGAGAAGCTCCTGGACCTGGAAAACCATTTCTTGTCTAATTTACCAGAAATAATTAATAGTGGTCTGTAACATGTGCTGAGTTGTGGGGTTTTCCTTAGTCTCTTCTAAACAAGTCTTATATTATAGGCAGATTAGGCCTCTAGCAAGTCCTGATATTCTAAAATTGAAGAGAACTGATTTTCTGCTGTTTGTAGTGGGAGCTGCTGGGCTCTGAGCTTTGAAAAACTGACTTCTGGAGTACTGTGATGTTTAATTCTTTATTTCTAAAAATTACATCAACCAGGTTCAAAGTAAAATGAAAAATTGAACTTGATGACTTTCTGGTCCAGTTGTTTAATGTTTTTTTTAGGTATGGAAATATGAACATTAGTGAGGATGAATGAGACCTGTGCTGATTAAATTTTTTTTTTTTTAATCAAAGGCATTTGCAGCAGGTGTCTTTTGAACCTTTGTCCTTATAAATAGGATGAAGACTCTAGCAATTCTTTATTATTATTATGCATGGTTTATTTACTTTACACTGAGCTTCAAGACTTGCCTTCTCTAATGAAGTAAGAAATGTATTCTTTTAAATTAAATAGAAATACCTAGGAAAAGAACAGAACTACTAAAATGAAAACAATATCTCAGAATTAAATGTGTTTTTAATTTATTATGAAAAAAAATTTCTGTTCTCTGTATCTTTTTCTTGATCTTGCATTAATGACTGGTTAGCATTGATAGCTTATGATATTGCTGTGGGGGCTGAGCACTGTTTTCCCCTTCGCATTGAAAAGAGCATTATCGGGGGAATGGAATGCCAGCTTGGTGGGACATTAGTACTTAGCCCTGCTTCCTTTGAGGGAAATCAGTTATGAATAATGATTCCTACCACATGATCTGTTAAAAAGTAGAATTTTTAATTATAAGAATAATATAATTTCCAATGTCTGGAGTAATTTTGTTGCCTTGAGTCTTGTTGCTACCCCTGAAGTATATTGAGTTATTAAATTACACATCAGATTTAGTATCCATAGAAGGGTGTTTATATTCATTTCAGAAATACATTTTCTTGGTGTTCAGCTTTCTTGGTGATGAACCTGCAGCTCATCTTTAGTGAGTTACTGTTTTCGGCAGATTTCTTCTGTGGTGCCTCAGATGAACTTGTGAGGGTGGTAACTAAGTGAACAACATTCTTGCTGTCAAAAAATAACATCAAATTAGAATGCATCTATTAAACAACGACTATACAGTGCACCATACTAGCAGCAAGCCAACATAAAATATACTTCAGTTTTAAAAAAACATCTCTAGCTCTTGTCAGCTAGTCTCAATAGTGAGGCCCTGAGAAGATTTTTCTCTGTATTGCATTAATACTCTCTCAAAAGTGGAGACTAACTGTTATTAAAATTCAAGAAGATAGACTTGTATTTGCTTTATATCTATAAGCAGATAGATATATTTATATTTATTTCTTTTAAGTATTTGCTCATAACTTTACAGTATCTCACTTACTATTTGCTCTATATGTTCTTTATATTTCAACTGACATGATAATTATGCAACAGATCATATGCTGCTTTCTGATAAAACAGTATTTTTAAGAGGCTTATTGAAAATACTTTTTTTTCCCTTTAGGTGCTATAAGGTATATTCTGAGTGTCAGGGAAATGAACAAGAGACTTCACTTTCTTTCATTTAGTTCTCTTTAAGTGGTGAAAACCTGAAGTCTTCCTATTGGTTTTCTTATTTTCTGCTTATGGGTGGCTCATGGAATGTTCTTCTCATGGTCTTAGCATCTGTTAAAATGTAGCTAAATCAAGATCCGTGATGCTTTTTATTATGGGTTTGCTATTACATTATTAATTCAGGAGGTACACATTATTGAGTATGCTCAATAAGGTTAATCATGGCAAAGGCTATGCCACTTCCTGGCACTTACTGAAAGGAGACAGTCTTCAGGGGTGGACACTACCACTCCTGCATACATGATTTTTTTTTTCCTGGAATGGTAAATTTGTATTATTTTAGATATTTTTTTGGGGGAAAAAAAAGGTGATTTTTTTTCATAATGTTGCAAGAAACTGCCTAGGGAGAG
This sequence comes from Ibycter americanus, assembly GCA_035590275.1. Taxonomy (NCBI): domain Eukaryota; kingdom Metazoa; phylum Chordata; class Aves; order Falconiformes; family Falconidae; genus Ibycter; species Ibycter americanus. Next base: position 63,484,133 of record JAVJGI010000063.1, read on the forward strand.
ATGATGGCTAGATGACTGACATGTGTGGACTTCTGAACTGTTTATTTCTTCAAAGTTACCAGTGCAAATAACTAATTAAAAACATTCCAGTTGTGCAGTTTGTTATCATCATTAGGGCCACATCATTTATGCTTGTCTTAAAAATGCTACAGGCTTTATGGGCCAAGTAATATCTTTTTACCTTGAAGTCTAACAAAATGGGAGGCTAATCCTCATTAGGTCAGTAAGCTGCTCTTATGAGAACAAATTGTTTGTAATCAGATAGATTATAATCTCCCAGAATTTCAAGCTTTGTCAAAGGGGTAGAGGGTAACTAGCCATGTTTGTGTGTAAATAATTTCTATAAATTCACCAGGTTAAAACAATCTTTTTAAATATTTGTATTTCGCACATCTAGTTTGACTTTGCTTTGTTATTCACTGGTGATAGAGACTTTTCTTGTCAAAACAGAGAGGAAAATTATTTATTTTAATAGCATGTAACTATCAAATGAGGAATCAAAGAAATAACACATGAAAATGTTTCAGTAAGATAAATTTAGAGGTAATTGTTAAAAAAACCCCAGCTAAACAACAAATCTTAATTTTCTGTATGTCAGAACTCAGAATGAGTCTTTCAGCTACAAAAGATACCACAGACATACCAAAATGACTAAATATGTTAAAGTGGTTTCTAATGAATTATCAAGGTGCTTGGGTACCTAAATAGCTTTCCACACCTCAGGAGGAAGGCTATGGCTAATAAAGCTGTTTTTCAAAGGTGTGGTAGAAGTTTCCATCACAAGGTTAATATATCAGTGCAGGGAACCGCTTCCTCGAGAACCGGCAGAACACTCAAGAACAAATTTCCACAGGAATTGGGAGTTGCTATGGTTCTCAACACTTTTATTTCCCAAAGTCAGGTCACACCTCTTTGGCCTTGTTTTTGTTAATGCAAACACACAATACACATACAGACAGTACACATCGTTTTATTACACAAGAGCATTGTGCCTGCGATTCACCCATGGGGAGTAGACAAAAGAGGAAACACTGCACCCAACAAAGGAAAGCAATCGCATAAAATGTACAGGTGTCTAAAATGAAATTAAGATAATATTTGCTCATGTAATTCTGTTGGTTTTGACAGAACAGGAAAATTAATACGTAAAAGTGTAATTTACATATTATGCAATAGTTTAGGAACATTAAGTTGATCCAGGCTGGTTGAACGAAAGGCTTTGTGAAAATTTCTCTTTGATTCCATGAATTGGATAATAAATTGCATGGGGAAAGAATTACAGTTGGCTGAGATGGATTGTAATAATTAATAGTCCAAGGTAATGACCATGTTTGAAAATATGTACATGTTGAAAAGAGGAGGAAGGTGGTTTGGCTTGAGAAGATAATGCTGAGCCTATTCCTTTTAGTCTGAGTTGTTACTACATTCCTCTATTTTTGGTCTATGGTGATGAAAAAATATGTAATGTGATTTTTTTTTTTGGTTAAGCTGTCTTTCCTGTCAAAGGTAGATAAATTACTAAGTCTTTGGTTAAAAGCAGAACACCAATGTGTACAATCTTCTGCAAGGACATAGATTTTATTGCTTTATAGTTTACGTTTTTGGGGTAGTATATACATCTATCACTTTGTGTTGGCATGGAGACTCCTCCTTTTTTCCTTTTCATTTTCTAATATGCAAGGAAAAAAATTACAGCTGAGAATATGCTTCTTATGTGGTATTAAAGTTAAATGCAAAAAATCAATATTTTTAGATTGCTAGGTGGACAACACACTCAATGGAATAAAAATTCTACTCTGTAGAAGATTGTTACATTAAAAGAGCAAATGGACATTTGCAGGGCTAGCAAAGGATTTTTTCATGATGTGACAGGCTGTTTCTAACACATATTCAGCTGAGAGTTAGTTGTAATGCATTCTTGCATCAACTTGTGTCTCTGAAATATTTTCCCCAGAAATATTTAACATTTCTGTAGCAAAGAACTGTATTCTAGAATGAAATGTAGTTTAGGTGCAATACTTGTTTGTTACTGTTATCTTTAAAACATGGTTCCTCGAGCCAGAATATGGCACAGAGGGTAAAGTACACGTGCACTGACTTACGTACATGTATGCTAACCAGGTGCTTAGAAAGCACACTGTCTTTAAAATTGCCATCTGTTTTGAGAGTTGTTGCTGTTTTTTATTGCTGATTTTTTCATATATGCTGTAACCAAAAGGGGACTTGTTGAACTGTTCCTTTGATGAGAAAGAATAGTATGTCTGGGAACTAAGAACAACCTTAAAATTTGTAGTAGCTTTTCTGCTAGTTGAGCAATTACAGTTTTATCCTGTGGAGAAAATGATTAACTGAAAATTGCATTCAGCTTTTAAACTTCTTTACTATAGGCAGTTCCATGGAGAAGTTATTTATAGTAAAGACTGAAGCATGTATGTAAATGTTCGCGAAGGATGAGGCTAAGATCATTTGTCTCTGAATATGCTTGTTGCTTTCGAACTAATTTGTGTAATGAAGACCCAAACTTTATGCATATCTATTGTTTTGATGTTGTTTTGTTCTGTAAGGTATTATGAATGATTTTTCCCCCCCAAGCATTCTTGTTTGACACTAGTTTTCTTCTCTTGCTTCTACAACATGCAGCAATTGAACATGAGGAAATAAAAACTGAATCTCAAGTCCTGCCAAGTTTTCACCAAGCAAGCCTGGTAACATTCTGCATTATCTAGGAATGTTAAAATATAATAAGTTAATAGTGCTTCTATTTGCTTGCAGAGTTGTTAAGATAGGTAGTTCATATTTTAAACTGATAAAACTGGGAAGGAAGTGAAATAGTCCTTGAAAAAATTTTGGTACTTCATAAATCACAAATATACATTTATTTTTCTCTCTTTCCCTTTTGTGTCTCATGTTCATTCCTTTTCTTATGGGGTTTGATTCTCCAACTGCTGGATATAAAGAATTTCACTTTTATGAAGTAGTATGCCAATTAGGGCAATGGAATTGTAAGGCATTCATCCATAGTCATATATATTAGTGCCCATCATTCTATGTCTTTCATTCAGACTGTTTTTAAAATTTAAATATTTAAACTTAGATATATTTGAGGGATTGTTTAATGTTTAGAGGCATTAATGATTTATTTGCTTTAAGGGACCATAGATCTCGATATAAATTTCTGATGTATGTTTCTTCTTACATTTTGCAATTTCTTCTCAGAAGTGCAATTTGTAGAAGAAACAGACCAGATCTTGGATAAGAAACCTCTATAAATCTTATTATTTAGTGTTAATCATTGTAAGTCGACTATATTTATTTTTGGAAATCTAGTTAGCTGTTGAGGAAATATTTGGCTTAAGCTAAAATTGATACAGTGTTCTAGGTGCTTCATAAAATGCATGGGTGATGAAAGAATAATTGCATATAATACATACTGTACTGAGTTATCTTTCAGGGAGCGCACAAGTTTTTTTAAAACAATATTGAACATTCACCTCTTACATTGATTTTTCTTTCTTTCCCTTCCCCCACCTGCCCCTTTCCCTCAGAAGACACTGGTAGTTCAGAAAGAATCTCAAGCAGCAGAAAATGAATATTGGCCTAAAGAAGTGCTGTTAAAATGTAATAAGCAGGTGAAGCAGGTTTAGTACTATTGTGAGATGGTATTAGATTTCCCATGCTTAAAGTTTTGGTGCCTTAGAGCGTACAGAGGTCTGCAATCTGTCTCCTTATGACCTGCTCTGTAAAAGAAGATTTTTCCATAAAACAGGTCTTCATTCTGGTCTTGCAGCTTAAGGCTAGAGGAAAAAACAAATTAAGGTTCACTCGGTCAGATGTTGGGTTAGGCTTTTCTTTATGAGATTGGAAAAAAGATTACAAATGAAACAATGTATAAATAGAATCCTAATCTACATTTAACAAGGGGATGCCTTCCTGGAAAATGGCATAATGCTCAATATACTTTTGGTTTTGTGATATTTCACACATGACAAAAACTGTCATTACTATAGCAACTCTGTAAAGCTTAGATTGTTAGTAAAGAACAGATATCAAGTTTATAGAGACAGTACCACAGAGGACACATTTGTTGCTAAGACCAAATAATGTCTTTTGCCCTATGTTGTCAGTTTCTGGCACTCTGGTATTTCAAGGCTGTAATCAGATAATTAAAACCCTAACCTGGTTACTTCTGCAGCTTCAATGTAAATGATTACTTTGCCTTGAAGTTATTATATATGCTTATTGTAAAGCAGAATAACACTGTTATGTTTACAGTGGTATAATGAGAAGGACAACTGAGAATGGAATATGTTTCCACTAGGCAGTGTTATGTACAGAGATACCAGATAGCCTTGGCCTAAGCTTATAATAAATGAAATGAACACAAGGTTGGATAAGCTACATGTGAAGACAGGTACAGGTGTTGAAAAGAAGGAGATAAAGGGACCAAAATGAAAAAAGGATGAGAGACACACCTGTGGGATGCTTGTTGATGGCCCAATATTTGTGAGTATGTAGTTTCAAGGTCTAGTCATCATAAGGCAGAGGTGTAGTCAAAATGAGAAACCTGAATGTCTAAGGGCTTGCTTCAGCTGCTTCTTCAGCTCCTCCCACTGACTGTAGTTTGGCCCTGATTGTGTCTCTTCAAGCTGCATGAAGAAAGGGATAGAGGTAGGCACGTACCTAGAATTCCAGAGCATTAGCAACCAACTTTTCTTATAAATTTTAGGATAACCAAGAATCAAAGATGCACACAGCTTACCCTGAAGAGCTAAGGGGCATGGGAGCTCAGGGGTTAAGTCACAGGGGGATGACAGAAACTCCCCATCAGTCCTGGCACTGCATTCTGCAATGGGGCTACAGTGGACATGAAGTGCAGCTCTAAGTGACCTTGTGATGCTGGCCTGAGCGGTTCCAATTGACAGGCATTCTTCTGCAGCTAAGGATTCATATTTCCTAGCAACTCTTGTGGTAGCAAAATTATTTTGGTTAGACAGGTTAGAATTCTTCTGTTGAAGAAAATGGATGAAAATGAAATCATATTACCTTTTAAAAATTCTGCTAAAATAGAAAAAATATTGTGTTTTGAAATTTTGCTTACAATATTTGTCTGTCTATAGGTCCGAAATGTTATTAATCCTTCAGTAACTGACATCTCATGTGCCATCTGTACTTGGCTATAATGTTTTATATAATTAATAATGATGTTTGCAGGTAGTTTTAAGAGTATACTCTGCAACATTGGTTGATCTGTTGGTTACTAAACTAAATATGCTAAATGATGTGTAAACAATACACAGGACAATGTCACTGATGGTCATTTTTATAGTATTAAAGAATATAGCAAGACTATTAGTTCTAAATTATATACTATTTGCCAACAGAACAGTTTCCCAGTTATTTAAAGAGTACTGGGGTATTGTGATGATGCTTTTCAGACAGTATTGTTTTGGGTGGCATGCCACTGCTGTAATGTGCTGGTGATATGCTTGCAACGCCACCCATCAGTGTGTGTTCAGTGATCTTAGAACACAAAGTTGTATGTGAGATTGGCACCCAAAGAGATAACATATGTTTGCTTCTATTTAACACAAGTACTACTAATTTAAATACATTATATAATTTGAAAGTGCATGCTTTCACTTCTACACATGGGAAAAATAATGGAAACAAAATTTTAGAAAAAGAAAGTGAAATGGTTTTAAGAACCCATATGTATTAGCTAAATGCTCTATAGCATCCTTCACAGAACTACTTCTATCCAGAGTAATGGCAATGTACTGTATATCAGTACTTCTATAGAACATAATTCATTGGCATGTTTTTGTGATGTGTTATTTTTGAAATTATTTTGCTTTGCTTAGTGGGCTGCAGGGCCCATGCAGTTTCAAGGTAGGTTGATTGATTGTGCAGATGAACTTACAACTTTGATTATATACAAAACAGATGAAAAAATGCAGATATTTGCTTTAATTATTGTAATTTGGTGTTACATCTGTAACAATTACATAAATATTTTGATTAAAAAGTTGTGTGTTAGTTCACTGATATTTGTACAAAGAAAATGAAATAAAATACGAAATGATGTAAGTTTAAAATGTCGATCTAATAGTGAGTGTGTTGGCTCATGTTCTCTGATTTTAGGCTTAAAGGAACTCCCCTGTACTTAGTGTGGTCTCTGTAATTCACTAGCAAGAGTGTGTTGAACTGCTCCTTCATGATCTGTTTCACAAAAAAGATGAGATCGAGAAATTTGGCTTATGATTTTTAAAATAGTACCTGCTGTAACTTTAGTTTTGGAGGTTTTCATTAGCTATATTGGTGTCTAAGACAACAACAAATGTTGTTGAATATCTTCTGTTACTTTGGATATCACTTACATGGCATTTTTTTCAAATTAATTGAGTATTTGGGGTGTTCCAAAAGCTGGTAATGGCAATGCATTCAGGTTCCTTTTTTTCTTTAAATTGAACAAGAGATCATGACAGAAACATGTATGCCACAGAAACGTTTACCTGACATTCAAAGGCAAAAATCAGTCTTATATTTGGCTCACTTTAATGATACATTTTCAGGTTGACATATTACTTTCACACTTTTCTGTACTCTTTACTTTGGTAGCCTATTTTCTGTGTGTAAAATTTTCGTTGACTTCTAGTTTCTCTGGTAAACATCAAATATCTGACTTTGGTCCTTCATATTTTTTCATGTATGTGTTGATATAAACAATGGTGTTGATTTAAAAAATAAACTAATGATATATGAAACTATTTTAATTTTGAATAAGGCTTTTCAGAAGTTAGCGACTCACTTAGGTATCTTCTACAGTTCTCAGTATCTTTTACTTGATGATTAATATACTTGTTTATGAACTATAAACTTCCATATTTTTTCACGCAGTGATTTCTTCTAAGACTTAAATACTACTATTGATAGACATAGAAATTGTGCCCAGTTATATTTTGTGATAAATAAAGCATAGGAATGGACAAAAAGGAGTAAAATCCTATGCTTTTGTCATTCATTTAACCAGGTATGTGACTGAAAATCTTAATTAGAAAGGCATTTGGTCACAACAATTGTATTCTTTGGGTTCCTATAAACTAAGCTAGCCAGCCTTACAGAATTAATTATAGTGGTGTATCAGGAAGCAAAAAAGTGGACTTACTTGTCATATTGAGAGAGAAAATTTTTTCAAGACAAAGCACTTTAAAATTAACTTTCCCCACTGTGTTATTCTGTTTCTGTCTGTCTTTGTTATGGTATAATTATACTGCTTTATTTTGTTGAACCTGCTTTGTTTTTTTTATTGATGACACTGCTAGTCTGTTTTAGGAAGATGTTTAACAGTTTGCAAAAAACAGTTGTGGAATGGTTGAGGTTGGAAGAGACCTCTGGACGTCATCACAGTATGGAAAAAGCAGCACAAGGGTATAGATTCTGAAGATTAGTTTTATGATACAGATGCAGACACTTTGGCAGCAACGATGACTTCAGTAGTTCCGTTTTCTTGCTCTTTGCTTTTGCTCCTGGATTACAGTGAGCTGCCCCTGACAAAATTTCTATGTGAGGACACTCTACAAACACAAGATCTCTAGATTAATTTCTGCATTCCTTCCACACTTTTTTTTTTTTACTATGTTTTACAACACGTATCTGATGTATTTTGCAGTGTGAAAAAACAGTTTCTGGCAAACGAAGCAGGTGGTGCTCTAATAAACAGGAATGAGCAGTTGTGGGTGGGAACAGTAGGAATTCCTCACACCTGTGTTCCTGCTAAAGTTCCTGTATTTAATAAGCTTGAAGAAACTTTTCTAAAACTGTCATGCTTTAAATTATGTGTATCTGTTCGAATTTGCTTAAAAATATAATACAAATTTTAGATGTGTTCATGCTCTTCTAAGTTTAATACTTCTGACTAGTAATACTACGATTTTGATACTCTTTTGGTTGTTCTCTTTGTAATATATTGAAATAGACTAATTTTATACACTATTCAGAAATGCAGTTTAAGTAGTGCACATTGGAAATTTTATCACACTTTTCTGCTTATTCTATATCCTGAATAGTTGTAGGTGCTGCTGTGATCTGCATAGTGGCAGCAGTTCTAAACTGCTCTAGTTGAATTGTGTTTTCTGATGCTCAGAGTTGCTTCTGTGCCATTGCTCCTTGTTCTACTCCACAGTGGGTGTGAAAACACCCATATAACTTACCAGTTTGTAACACTGTGCTTATCTTCTGTTCATTAACGTTTTAGGCTCCATCCTTTGATGTGCTACAGGTGGAAGGAACAGCAATTTCAAAAAATAAACCAGATGAAGTTCAGAAAGAGCTGCAAGAGGAACACGACTTGCAACAATCTTTGTCTCCTCAGGCTTCAAACGTCAAGTAATTTTTAAATCTTATTTCCTTATTATAAGAAAAATACTGAAAATATATTAAGTTGTTAGTGCATAGCCTAACAGATAAGTTTGGAGAAGAAATAATGCCACCCCCCGACCCCCCCAGATTTGGATCTGAACAGTAGCAATTTCTGATCTAAATTATCAAGCTTAGTTTGGTGTCTCTAGTTTTAATCTGCTATTTATCTCCTTGAAATGATTATGATTTATGGTTTTTAACATCCAGAGGGCCTATTCAGTCCTGCTGTATGCAGATGAAACTTCTCTTGACTGCGGCAGAAACTGAAGTTGCTTATGTGGGGGTTGGATTTGTCCGTACAATTCCAAGCATAATCTAATCAAAATAATTAAAAACAAACAATGGAAAATACCACAAATTTAATATAAGCAATGCCAGCTGTAAGTCATCATCTTTAAATAGAGAAGATGTATTAAAAATTCATTAACTTGAATTTGTATTACAGTCAGTGCTTGTCTGAAATTCAGGAGATTTTACATGGAGAGCTGTAATTTAAGGACAACTGCTTATTACCTTGCTCTTGTCATACGTTGTATCTGTCATTCTGTAGTAGGAGTGGAGATTACAAAAGTAGTACAGACCGTGTCCTAATTTAACTGATCCTGTCCAACCCATGTCAAGTGAGACTATTCAGTTTTATGGTCTTCACTGCTAATAAGAGCTTTATAGATAGCTTTGTTTAGATGTACTATAGGTTACTTCTTCACTTCTCTATGGAGAAAAAAACGAGGAAAAAAGAAGTAGCTTTAATTATTAGCTTTTGTTGTTCTTAGGGTCCTGAAAGGTCTATTGGATACAGAAGAGAGCCTTTTTATGGCAGGCCTAAAGTTTGTAAATGGATAATACTTTCAATTAAGTAGCTGAGAATAGTCATGGGAAAAGAATGCTTAAGTTTATAAAACAGTCAAATTGGCATTTAAGTGACCCTTTGCATGCCATTGCTTATCTGCATTGCTTAAAGATCATTTGGTTAGCAAGATTATATATTAAAACAAATAGTGTCAACAGACAATGAGTGTTTTACCTTCAATAAATACTTACTGTCAGATTATCAATGGTGCAGAAACTGCACAATTTTCTGAAAAACCCTTATTTAGTGCATTAAGTGAAGGTAATGTAGGCCACACACATAGTATTGTTTTTTCATGTCCCCTTTTTTCAAAGAATGATAAATAGTCTGTTTTAGGAGAGTGTGTGCTGTAAAAACATTCACCTTTACCTGCAGCATGCTCCAAATATTTCAGTTTACATTGATAAAGCATTCAGTTAGTTCATTCAATGAAATGATAAACTTCTATAGAAGAACAGTAATGATAATGCAATTAAAATAACATTCAAATTGTTTTTATTTGTTTAAGTTAAATGACAAAACTTAGAGAGAAAGTTCCTAGAGAATTTTAGAATTATTTTGCCTGTCATTGTTTCTGTTTGCCTTTTTTTTTTTTTTTTTTTTTTTGGTGTGTGGTAATTGCATTGCAGAGAAAGTGAACTGTGTTAAAGCATCCTGAGATAAACTACTATAAACATTTATGAAGATTATATACTCTCTATCGAGTTAGAAAAGCAGTGTGAAATATTTCTTTCTAATTTTAATTTAATGTGATCTACTTATCAAAGCACTGGTCTCTGATTTTGCACTCTAAAAGTTACTTATGTTCATTTATGCTGTAAATACATTCAATTAGTTAAAAAAAAAAATTATCCTTTGCTTTAAATGGAGTGCTCTAAGCATGCCTTAAATCCTAATCAGTCTCTTGTATTGTATATCATATAATATATGATTGTTTTACTTTTCAAACTAGATATTTCATTTTTATGTTTAACTTCCCTGTTTTATTTCATAACCTTGACCCTGCTTTCATTCAGGCAAAAATGCCACTGATTTCAGTAGAGACTTTGGATTTTAAGATCTGTTGAAACTGCCTTGTTGAAGCATAAAGTAACTAGCCTCTTTTCTATATATTAAAGTTGTATGGCTTGGAAAAAAATATATTAAGGACTTCTAATTAAAATAAAAAGACAATGACACTCCTTCCTGTTGCGTTATCATGTGCCCATAAACTTAGGGACTCAAACTATGTTAATGTAATGGAAATATAACTGGTATATACTTGATGGGATAATTTCTTGATTATGAGTCAAATGGCTGTTATTATACTAATTTTCTTGTTTGTTTTTTCTTTACATACGTGATTTTTTCTTTTACTTTTTTTCTGTCATTTTTCAGAAACATAAGAAAATAGAAAATATTGTTTTTGTAACTTTAGTATGTATTGCATGATAAATTAATCTTGTGTTGTTTCCTTACTTCATTTTGTAATTCTTGCTGATTTCCTCTTTATAGTATCTGTTTACAACATAAGGCGTAGTTCTCAGTAAAAGAAAAAACCAAATTGTTGAAAGTGGCATTGTCTCAGGAGAACCTCAGAAAAATAGTTAAACCAGTGTAATTTCAAAGTGGAATTTAAACCATTTTCATTTGGGATTTTCTCTTAAAATATGAAGGTACTTATGAACTTTAATTAAAATAGCTTATATTTGGGGAGCCATTTCTGAGATTTTTACATTTCAGACATTTTCCATATACTGCTCTTCACACTGGAACTTTCTGCATGTTAGACATTTATTAACTTTGTAGAGTTCATACAGTAGCTGGAGACTGTTTTCAGAATTTGATCCACGGCCTGTGGAAGTCAATAGACTTTCATCACCTTCAGTACAGCTCTAGATTGGAGGGTTAAATGGTAGAATTTTTTAGTTATTAACTTTTCAAAGATAGTCAAAGACCTGGTGTTTCCTCTAAAATCAACACCTGAATTCAAAAGCTAGGAAGAAGTTCAAATGATAGCATATCATGAAACTAATTCAGAGTTTTAAGGGTATTTGCAAGGTACTCTGTCATGGGAGAGAATTTGCAGATGAATGTATATGTAACATTTTAACATAACATTTATCCACATACCCAATTTATGCTGTAAATCTGCATTACTTGGCTTACGTTTTTGGTGCAGCAAGTGAAAGAAAGCTCTACTTAATTTGGGAAAGTAAAATTGTGACTACTGCACTTATTTTTTACTTTATTACCAACATTTTAGCTTTTACCCTTTATTCTTTGCTAAATAATGTTCTCTACTTTAAGTAGAAATTACCAGGCCCTTTATGCCAGGTATTTATGTGAACAGTTTATATCCTATAGTCTGAGGTATGTCATGATGTAGTATGTGATAAACTATGTACTTTAGTATATAGAGAATGGATATTAATATTCTTGATTTCCCTGTTTTCCTTTCTAGAGGTCAACATTATCCAGGCATTCATCATCTATGTACTGCTTTTCCTAGTTTTATATTGCCTCCTTATTTACAACTGGTTTCTAGAGTTTATCATACTTTAGACTGAAGAGGTCACAATGTCTTATTTACAACAGAGGACATCGACAATAAGGAGGAAGAACCAATGTGTTCCAAATATATTTATTTGAAAGAGCAAGCTGAAAGGAAAAGGTATGAACTTAATTATTTTCAGAGTTACTATGATTTAATCAATTTTGTAAGTTAAAGGATTATATGTTGCGAATTGACTTTAATGGTGTTTCAGTATTTAGTAGTTTCAAGGAAGTGGCAAAGAAAAAGATCTGAAAAAAATTGCCTTATTTGGTAGATATGTTTTAAAATAATTAGAACAAGGGTACTAAAAGACTTGTGTCTTGCTTAGAATATAAAATGTATTGCTTGTTTTAAAAATAAATTGCATTTTGTAGACATTTTCAGTTATATGTCACAATTTAGGTTATAGATATATGAATTTTTATACTTCATTCTTCTTGCATGAGAGGTCCCACTGAAATAACAAGAAATACTGAGCAAATAAGAGTAGGCTTTCTGTGAATGCAGGATCCTGCAATAGTAAAATATTTCAAGAGCACACCCACTGTACCTCAATCCTGATTCTACAAGCACTTAGGAAGAAGCATAACTTTAAGTAACTGAGTGTGGTTCTGTTGAGCTCAATACATGCACAAAGTTAAGCACATGCAGAACGGGGACCTAGATAAACTTGTAGTCAAAAGTATTCATTGCATATATAAAAGCTAGTCATGTGATAACTGCAGGATCCTGCATCTTTAATGAATGAGGAACTGAAGTAGAACAAAACGCATAATAGTTAATTTTCTGAGATTGATGCAGCATGTAAAAAGAGATCTGTCAAAAAATGTGTTCTATAAGATGTAGCGAGGAAATGTGAATGGATTTTGGAATAAGCCTACTCAGTTTTATCATGTTATTATATTACAAATTTTTATATTTTATAGTGAATTCCTAAATCTTTGGGTTTTTTCATTTGTTTTCTTTGGGTGTGTTTTGCATATGAATGAATATGAAGCATATTCTTTTTTCATTGCTTATTACTTTGGTTAAATTTTTACTTTTTTGTGCCTTTCTAGTTTATATAGTAACATCAAAAAGTTCAGAATTGGAGTCGTAATACTCTCAAGGTTTTTCTGATGTGTTTTCAGAACTGGCAGTTTGCTACTTATAGTTTCTGTGTATCACCAGCTCCAGAAATATAAAATTGTTGCTCATAAAGTCTGTAGTGATCTAAAGAATGGTAGAGTGGTAAATAAGGATAAGGCTAGGTCAGTTTTACAGGGCAATTTGTGTAGCTTGTTAACTTGGGCTCATTTGAAAAACATGCGTTTTAGTGCAGCCAAATGCAAGGTCATAAGGATAAGAATAGGGAATTAGGGTCATCCTTTGTAGAAGGGGAGATTGTATCCTGAAAAGCAGTAACTCTGAAAGGAGCTTTACAGTCTTGAAAGATAAGCAACAGAAGATGTCTGTGTAATACTCTCTGAACTTTAAATTAAATGTTTACCTTAAAATAAAGGAGGTGAGACATCAGCAATAATATAGAAAAAAAGTTTTGGGATTAGAAATATTATATGGAGCTTTTCTGTTCCAGGTAAGTGCTCTAACATCTGAGATAGTCATGTTGCCACTTGTTCTCTCTCTTGGCTGCATGACTTTTGCATTCTTTTCTGCTCAACAGCACAACTTCCTGTACCCAGAATGGTCAAATAATCTAATGGTAAGTGAAGTCTGAATCCTCAGATAAGGAACAAATTCTCGTTTCCTGGCTCTGTACTTCAATAATGAATTATCATAAAGAGATGGAAATCACCACTATGCTTTTTTTCCTGTCTTAAAAAAAAACCAACAAAACCCCCACACTTGCCCTTCCTTGAAAGAATGAATGCTTCCACCCTTAGAAGAGGGCTCCATGTTCTGGATTTGAAATAGAGGGAAATTTCTGGCTGCAGCCCCTAAAAAATCTACATTCCAGAGAAGGCAGCAGATTTCCTGTCTGCTAAATCTGTGATTCTTGTTCCACGTGAAAGTTTGTAGAAATGTTGTGCACTTAATGCACTTAAGAGCGTGTTCCAAATACCATTCTAGGGGAGCAAGCAGAAGTGTCGATTCCTGTATGCAATCTTTCTTTTTCTTGAATACCAATTCTGTATTAAGACTTTTTAAAAGATCACGATGTTGGTTTTACACAAGAGATATAGAGTTGGTTTGAATGTTATACCTGCAGAGTGTAGTTTCTCATGCAAGAGAATTTGCCAAACGAAAACATAACAGACCAAATAGCTAATGTTTCAGTCTAGACAAATTGAGAGTAGCTATATGAATGAAAGTAGCAGCTTCTGAAATTATGCATTACTTACAGACTTTAAATCAAAACTGGATTTCTTTCTGAGGGTATATCGTGAGTTTCACCCAGCAGATTGTGAGCTTGATGCAGGAAAACTGATGAAATTTTATTATCTGTAGTATTTGGAAGGTCAGGTTGGGTAATCATGAGGCTTCTCTCTGACCTTAAAATATAAATCCATAAATTGCTTTATGAAAGTTTTTAGTCATTGATTTCTTTTGATGTAGTCAAGATTACCCTAACCGTCAAGGATGACATTATTTCAGGGTACAGGATTAGGCCCTGATGTTTTCCTTTGGTTTTTGTGAGCTTCTGCTGTTGTCAGGAGTTTGGGTTGCATATGAATATCATTCATGGCCCTTAATGGAGTATTTGCTTTTGATTCAGCAGCATTTTCTGTCTGTTGAACAGATACAGACAGAGCATATAAGGACTCAATGAGAATAAGGACACTGATCAGCATTGTAAGCAGGGGTTTCAACATACCAGTAACCCAGCCATTAAACTGTTTTGCAGGTCATGGTAGAAGAGGATTTAAGGAAATTCTGAGAGAATAAATTGATGGCTGTAGTGAGCTTTTCTCAGGTGTGAGAGGTAGCATGAGGGTGGGTAAAAAGACATTCCAAAAGGAAAAAAACCCAGACTTAGGAAGTCAATGACAGAGTCAGAAGTCACAAAAATAGAAGTTAGTGCTTTACTGATCTACAGATCACAAAAAAAGGAAAGGCTGTGAAGGCTTTGAAAGCAGAGGAGCATCTTGTGTTTGAATGAGCTTCTCTTCTTCTGTTACTTCAAAGAATGGGGTAACATTCAAAGCAAGCAACTATGATCTTTGCAGTAGTGCTTCGAATGAATGTGAATGGAATAAGGTGATGCTTGGCCAAGCTAAAGAAATGGATGCTGCAGCAAGTGAGATACAAAATTGGATACCAGACTTTAGTTTTGTAGAGAGATTAGAAAAATAATTTAATTTTAGAATGTTGTGAATGTTGGGATGCTAGCCATAAGTGATGAAGAAAGTAAGTAGTGGGAAGGCCATGAAGGTTGAAAAGGGAAAGGCTCATAAGATCCTTATCTTTCAGCCTTGCTGAGCTAGCACTGACAGCTTGACATCCCTAAGAGGAAGATCATCTGATATTTTTGTTGGTGCAGAACAGAGTGATGAATCATGCTGTGATTCATTGCCATGAAGAGGGAACCTGTACGTGGTCTTTGACTAGAACATTACTAGAAATAGAGCAGAGATAAAGAAAAGAAGAGAGTAGAGGAAAGAATCCCTTGAAATACCCAGGAAGCTGAGGGAGCGGAACTAGGAGAGATGAATTGTAGAAGGTATAGGCGGATGCAATTTGAAGAGGAGAATTCTTTGGTTTTCAAGAAGCCAACAGGCTGAGGAAATTGAGGGTGAGTCTGAGCTTTATGAATCAGCAGAAGTTTTTGAGAAGAAATTTTTACATTGAGTTACATTCCCCAGAGATAAAAGAGAATTAAAGTTTAAAAAGAAGCCCATACCAAAATTCCTTGCTGAATTTGTTTAATCCTCAAAATCTAGAAAACTAAATTCTTTGGAGCACTGCCATCTAGTGGCACCATCTATCGTCATCTTCCGTTTTTAAAACTGGGCGCCTTATGTGAGCCTTGCAGGTCAAAGGTATCATTTACCCGACACTAATTTAGGCCCATTTAAGCTGTTCACATTTCATTACTGACCAATTCCCTGCACTTAGCTAATCTCACAAATGCAAATGATCTATGTGGGGGTAGGCATGATTTCGGTGTAGTGAACAATAAAATTCAAAGACTTTGTCAACTGTTTAAATAGTGACAGAGATATATATATATATATATGTACTAGTTCTGAGTTCTTCTGTGAAAGAATCTTGTTTGACTGTAACAAAGTCCAAAGAAGCCTGCAGTGGTAGGATTTTATGGTAGATCAGATCAAGAAAGCAATAATTTTCTTGCTTTAAAGTCTTGTCTTCACTATGAAAAATATCCACAGGCTTAAAAATATATCTAACTTTTCACTCATGTTTTCATTCATGTCTTGCAGACCAGGGTATATCAGTTTATCAAGATGCAAACTTCCCAAGGTCAGCTGCAACTCTCTCCTGGGACTGACTGTTGCATTACGTAGCAAAAGTGCCTTGCTTTTGCCCTCCTGTTTGATCTTGGCATACTCTGCAGGCATCAGTTATCTAATAGTTAAAAAGGCGACTTTTTTATCCATGAGGACAAGTATTAAGCTAAATGGATTTTAATGCAGGTTATATATGGATAGTCAAACCTGTTCCTGGCAGATACCTTACAAAATTTTTAATGGGATTTGTAGCTTCATGTTATGTTTGTTAAGATTCCTTCACGCCTGCGTCTCCCTGAGACGTTCTGATTTTACAGTTTTTTACCAGCAGATGGAAACAGAATATTGTTATATCAGTATTATTATTATTTGGAGCTTGCTCCGTGTTGATTCTCTCTTCCAGAAATGAGAATCTGAATGTTGTTTTGCATTAACACACAGTTAATTACTTAGCATAAAACTCCTGAAATTGAAAACTATTTATGACAAAAGTGCCCTAAAAGAGGGACCGCTCTTTTTACGTTGTTCACGTAAAACACTTTTAACAGCCAAGTGCTACAAATATTTTGATTGTTTTATACTTTTTTGTATCTTGTGTAATTTCATTTGACATTTCTTTTATGGAGACATCCATCTTGAAGAGTCAGAACTACCCGTGGTGGGTTGACCCTGGCTGGAGGCCAGGTGCCCACCAAAGCTGCTCTGTCACTCCCCTCCTTGCTGGACAAGGGAGAGAAAATATAACGAATGGCCCGAGGGTTGAGATAAATAGGGAGAGATCATTCACTAATTACTGTCACAGGCAAACCAGACTTGACTTGGGGGAAAAAAAAAAAATTATTACCAATCAAATCAGAGTAGGATAATGAGAAATAAACCAAAATCTTAAAAGTACCTTACTCCCACCCCTCCCTTCTTACCGGGCTTAACCTCACTCCCTAACTCCTCCCCACCAGGGAGCAAGGGGAATGGGGATTGCGGTCATTTCATCACACCTTACATCTGCTAGTCCTTCCTCCTCCGTGGGAGGGCTCCTCACATTCTTCCCCTGCTCCAGCATGGGGTCCCTCCCATGGGAGGCAGTGGTCCACAAACTTCTCTGATGTGAGTTCTTCCCACAGGCTGCAGTTCTTCACAAACTGCTCCAGCATGGGTCCCTTCCACAGGGTGCAGTCCTTCAGGAACAGACTGCTCCAG
>JAVJGI010000063.1:63501642-63515151 GCA_035590275.1 Ibycter americanus
GGCTGCAGTTCTTCACAAACTGCTCCAGCATGGGTCCCTTCCACAGGGTGCAGTCCTTCAGGAACAGACTGCTCCAGCCTGGGTCCCCCACAGGGTCATGAGTTCTGCCAGCAAACCTGTTCCAGCCTGGGCTCCTCTCTCCATGGAGCCACAGGTCTGGCCAGGAGCCTGCTCCAGTGTGGACTTCCCACAGAGTCACAGCCTCCTTTGGGTGCATCCACCTGCTCTGGTGTGGGGCCCTCCACAGGCTGCAGGTGGATATCTGCTCCACTGTGGACATTCATTGGGCTGCAGGGGCAGAGTCTGCCTCACCATGGTCTTCACCATGGCCTGCAGGGGAATCTTTGCTCCTGCACCTGGAGCACCTTTTCTCCCTCCTTCTCCACTGACCTTGGTGCCTGCAGAGCTGTTACTTTTGCAGTCTCACTCCTCTATTTGGCTGTGGTTGTGCAGGTTTTTTCCCCTGCCTTCTTAAATGTGTTATCACAGAGGTGCTACTGCTGTTGCTGATGGGCTTGGTCTTGGTCTTGGCCAGCAGTGGGTCCATCTTGGAGCCTGCTGGCATGGGCTCTGTTGGACATAGGGGAAGCTTCTAGCAGCTTCTCACAGAGGCCAACCTTGAAGCCCCCCACTACCAAAACCTTGCCACGCAAACCCAATACACCACTAGATACTTAGATGTAAAGAAAAACTTGGAAGGCCAAACACTTGTCGAAAGTCGTCAGTTCTTGTTTTTCTTCTTTTAAGAAATAGGTCTTTTGTCAAAGATTCCACTTGAAGAAAGCAACATTCCAGAAAGCGTTCAAGAACTACTCCCAGATCTATAATCTTTCTCTCAGTTTAAGAACTACAACTTCTGGGCTAGGGCTACATTTCATGGATTCCTTTTTAATGTCCAAATGTACTTCAGAGGGCATTTTGTTTGCTAAATCAAATGGCTGGTTCTCAGTTATGTTGAGGGTCCCCACTTTACACAGTATTCTGGTAATTTAAATAGGTCTTAAAATGGAAATACATTGCAATTAGCATGAATGAGAATCAAGTCCACTATAACAGATATATTTTTGACAGTGAAATCGCAAGTAACAGAAGTTACACACTTTAATTCCAGGAATGCACAAAGAAACTTCATTAATTTCGTGTTTACAGAAAAGCTACCCCAAGCCTAACTAACACCAGTAGATGTCAGTGTTGGCATATGCCAATGTGCCAACGTGCTGCAAAAAGGCAAGGGTTCCATGTAATGTGCATTTTAATTTACATACATATATGGATACTTGAATACATGAAATTGAGTGTTTTTTCTTGTTCTTTTGTATATATGTTACATATTTCACCATTAATTGCATTCTGTGCTTGTAATTGCTAGTACAGTAAGAACTATGTAAGTGAAAACTTATGTAATTATTGCACTATAAAACAAGCTACAGGAAGAATAGCAAAAAATATAAATGTAATTTCTGCTCTCTGTTAAATAAAAATATTCATTATAATTTTATAAATCCTGTAAAATATCTATTTAATTGATAAATGTTAGTAGTTGCTGCTACTAATCTGCAAAATAGTTTTACCAGCTTGGTAGTAGTAATAGATCCTTCAGATCTGAATTTCCCTTTAAAGGTGCCAGGAACAAAGGAAATAGAGGTAGAAAAGTTATTGCAAGATTTTTTATATATATATACACACATGCATATATAAATATACTTATGAGTTACTGTGTTGTAAAGTGTTCATGGTTTTTGGAAACTGAAACTGTAGACAGATAGGAAATTGGGATGTATAAGTACTTCAAACTACAACTTTCTAAAGTGAAATATTCTTTTTGCGCAACATTTGCCATAGGTTGATTTATTTTAAAAAAGGGCAATCAAAAAGTAGTCTGAATCCAATTCCCAAGTAATCACATAAGGTGCTGTTCAAAACCAGCCAGATATTCTTGCTGAAATCAGTTCTCCTTGGCATTTAAGTATATCTAACTGTAAGCCCAGCACTTGAGTGGTGTATTTGCTATGTATGAAGTTACGCATGTAATGCGTTTCATAGTAATTTACAGCTTAGTGTTATATTTTTCTTGTGACTTCTATAACATACACCATGGACGTGATCATGAAATTAATCTTAAAATTATTCGGGGTGTGACTACAAAAATTATGAATCTGGCACCAGATTTCCATTGTATATTAAGTCATTTCAATCTTTAGTTTAGAAAAATAAAAAATTTATTCATCTTTTATTTCTGATTTGATTTAAATTTTATGTAATTTTCTTTGTCTTTTAACAACAAAGCTATTTCTGTGCTATTAATACCTGACACATAATCAGAGTGATTTATTAATCTTTTGTATTGCTACAGAATTTGTTATGAAGGAGTTCCAATTTCACAGCAATTCCAGAATAATTGGACAGATGGGATTCACTTTCTTCCCTCTCATACATCAAAACATCCAACCGAATGCCAAAAAGTAGCTGAACATTGTCTTAAAAAGCCACAACTGGAACTGTTAGGAGAGAAGGTAAGAAGTAATTTTAATAAATGTGTGCTGCATATGCACAGTCCTACAAAGACACAAAATCCAGAGGGGGAAAAAAAAGTGTTGTTTTTTTTTTAAAATGTGTCATGCAACAAAAAAACAGAACACCCTGGAAATAAAGTTCTGCTGATTCTTCAACATTTGACAATATGCAATATAAAAATGTGTATGGAGTTTTTTCATCAGTTGGAGAGTGTTGTTCTGAAATCTTATGTCTCAGTTCTTAATTCCTTCTCTCAAATAATAAAGTATGCTAATGTGCAGATTAATAACAAACAAAAACACTAAAAGAGCAAACCAGGTAGTTCAGGTAGTTCATTCAGACTGTGGAGCCCTGTACCTCTCAGGATTTCATTGTATTTTATGGGATTGTTTTTGACAAACTCATGTTTAGCAGAAAGCAGCATTTTATCACCTAATAGGTCAGATTCAGTACAGACATTTATCAACCGGGTTTATGTTAATTGATAACTGAATTGTATTGGTTTTGAAGGTTTCCATTTATCCAGAGGCTTTAAAAATGTTTTAAGCTCCAGCTCCATCAAAATTCTCTGCTCCAATTTGTTCATTAAAGGAAATTTTATTTCCTACATATGAGGTAAATATTTTAAATGTATTTTTAGTGTTCCCATCTTTTGCAGAAATATACATCTTTTTCTAACATTATATTTGTTAACTGTAATAGTTGTATTTTGTATTGCTACCTTCTTAACACTTCTGTGTATTGTAAGCACAGTACGTATGTCACAGTACAATTTGTAATAATATGTATTGAATAGTCTTGTTTAATTTTCTACAATAATGAAGTTTCTGGTAGTAATTATTCTTAATTACCATCTGCTATTATATTATCTTAATGTATTTACATTTATGTTGAAAGCTACTTTTGCATAGTTTTTCTTGTGATATGCTATGCTGGCAGTGATTTCTATTAAAATGTAATGAAATATTTCTTATATTTAACAAAGTCAATTTTAGAAAACGCCAATGTTTTTGTTTTTGAAGTGTTTTGAATATAAAATCTCTGTGATTATTTTGAGAGATGAGCCGTTCATGTAAAAGGGCATGTCTATTGTATGCCCGTATTTGTAGCACGCTGCACCTTCATACGGCAAAGATTACAGAGAAACTAGCATTTCATGACCAGTTCACACTCCTGTGCAAGAGATAAAGCACAGTTATGCATGGATTAATTAACAGCAGGAATAAATCTGACAGTTCCCCATCTCCTAGCCTTACTGTGACCGAATTGAAAGCTGTGGTCTTCCTACTATACGGACTGCTGTGACCTGACATAAATTACCAAAGCTAAAGGTAATTCTTTAAACTTTAGGTATTCTCTAAACTTTAGAGAATCAGTTAGCAGTAATCAGTTTCCTCAGTTTGTACCCTGTAATTCTTGATCGTATTAAAAAATGTGTTCCATCAGAAGCCTAGGATAAATGGCTTCAGTGGTGTTGGTCTTGATCATCATAAATCTTTAGCTCAAATACATTATAGGTTTTACTTATTTATTTGTTACTATGTTTTCTATATGACCAAAATAATAGTATTGCACATATTCAAATATGAAAACATTAATATTTCAGAGCAATGTTATTGAAGATGTTGTATTTGAAGACTTTTTCAGTGATCATGAAGAGTTAGAAGCTGAGCAAGATGATCATGATTTCTATGATTATGGACTGGTGTATACTATGGTACAATTTTTTAAAAAATATAACACTAAAAATTAAGATTAGCAAAACAATTCATGGTCTGAAGATCTAGTCATAAGACAAAATATTTCTAGGTAGTTGACTTCTAGAAATAATTTAATGTTAGTTATTTGTTGTTCTTTTTATTGGAAAATGCTAAATCTCACTGTTTGAAACCTAAGACTGCTTGGAAAGAGTCATTGCATATTTTAAAGATGCTTCTTATTTTGCATTATTATAGCACTAGGTGATGATTTAGGGGAGGGATGGTGATATAAATAAATATAAATAAAATAGGTTTTGATTAATATGGCATATCTCAATGGAGTGGCTTACTGGATGTTTCACTATGTCCAGACATCTAAAAAACTGCGAGTCAAGAAGCAGAACAGGGGAAAAGAGATGTTTCTAGTGTGTGAATATTTTTATCTAGAATTTCTCTGAATGTAATTTTAAAGGATAGGCAAACAATTCTATGCAGGTGATTTGCAAGTGAAATGTTGAAGGGTGATTCTAAGCTGCAGCGTGGGTCTTTCCAGATACAGAATCCCAACTATCTAAAACACCGTTGATCTAGTTCATAGAGGCAATGTAAGAAATGAGAGCTGTAGGCTCCACAGAGCACCTGAAGCGCCTAATGATGGTGTTCAGTTATATGCATTTACATAGGGTTAGCTATTTCAAGTGAGTAGATCTGAGAGGTGGAAGAGGGTAAAAGCTTACCCAAATCCCCTGGGAAGTAAGCTGAAAATATTTCTTACCAGAGAATCTGAGGTACAACTGAATGTTCTCATAGCCAAAACACAGCTGAAACCTTGGAACCGGCTGGGTGATGTTGCTAAGACCTCAGTTGGAATTGAGGAAAATTAATGCATGAGTGGATGTATTTGCAGCCAGAAAAGGGCAAACTGAGGCTAGCATATTATTACTGCAGCTGAGCTCACAGGTATAATTTAGTGCTTGGAGGCACTGTTTTATATTAAAATTTAGGGCTCCGTCTGCAAGTTTGGACTATTAATGCAGTTAAGATCTGCTTGATAATGTTTCCTATTTGAAGGTGAAACATGCTGGGAAAGACATGTTTGCTTTTGTCCTTGAAAGAAGCTTTTTTTATAGTGACTATGGCTATCTGAGAATACGTCATTCAGGAGTGTGTGACTTGTAGATGACATGGATGTGGAACAAAAAGGTAAATGGTTATGATAAAGGAACTTGCTGCTTTAAACGTTTCTTGCAGGACCTGGCTAGAAATAATGAGGGGAATCTTTGGTATGTCAAAAAGGAGGGATTCTGTGATCAGCTTTGCACACCTACATCCTCTGGCAGCAGTAGCTTAAAATAGTGTTTGGCTAAAAACTATTTGGAATTTTGTGTCATGTTTGACTTCAGGCACAGAGAGGTTGTGACTGTATATATAACTACAAACTGATTTGGAATTGTCCGGCAGAGAGGAAAAGTGCTGGTAGTCCTTTGTCTATAGGTTGACTGGGCCATTAGATATAATAATTGGAAGTAATAAAGTTTGCAGTTACTAAAATATTGTATTTTATTTCATGTTTACTTGTGGACCTCCTGGGGACGTCCTTTACTGAAAAAGCAAACTGTTACTATGGTACAAGTAGGTCTGTTAACAAAAACAATTAAAACCAGATGAAGCACATATGGGTTCTCAGGAAGAAGTAATATTCTCATTGGAAATTTTGGTTGTGTTGATGTTATGCGACCATTTTTTTGTCTGGGATTCCCAAGATACAAATGTTTGTGTGACTAATGCCATTGAATGCGCAGCAACTGTGACACTTTTAAGAAACATCCGGGTTAAAACGTGCTCATTAGAAAGACGTCTGATACATGCAGTAAATTCACTAGGTGGTCAACAGTATGGCATATTCATAGTGTGTTCTGAGATCAGAGCATGTACAGTACATATGTATATGTCACTGTGCTTGCTCTTTAGCATTAATCTGTATGAGTATGTTGAATGCGTCTTGGGTTTTGGACATCTGGCAATGGAATGGGCTTAAGACACCCAGAAAGCCAGAAAAATGCAGTCCTTCACTCTGCAAAGGTGGGGTTGTTTTTTTTGGTGAAAATGCAGGTTTCTTTGGGCATTAGCTCTAGTTTTGGCAGTCTGCTTTTAAAAGCCGAATATATCTGAAAGCTGTGTTCATATTAGGCTCAGACTAATTCAGACTTATTTTGCTTTTTATTTTATCTGTAGACAAAAGTTTACTGCGAAGATGCCAATCCTTGCCTGATTTTTCCGTCAGTGGGAGCTCAGAGGTATTATTTTATATTCACTAGTATTTGTTCCTGAACTCTCATTTTGTGGAAGAAATTCTTCCACTGAACTGAATTGAATTTAATATTTTCCTATCAGATGCAAAAGTGAGAGTCTCAGAAGTCTTTTTTAAGTTGATTGGTTACATTAAATAGGAGAACATAGCTCTGCAATGAGAACCCCTGTTAACTTTAGAGGCATTTGGGTGGAGATAAGTGTGTAGAGATAGGTCTGTGGTCTAGATAACCTGAAACGAGTGGAACAATATATCTGAGCAAAGATTTGCAGCATCAGGTCCTTGAATTTCAGACATATCAGGGCATCAGTGTTGTCAAGTTTCCAGTCTGTGAAGTGCTACGTACTTTTGTGGCTATTGAAATTGTTAGCTGTTTCACAAAAAACCATAAAAGAGCGATAAACTGCAAATTTTACACTTGTGCAAAGATGACTTTGATAGCATTATACAAGTAATGTGTTATTAACAAATTTGATTTTGAGTAAGAATTTGAGGACTATGTATTTATTTAAAACTTCAATTTAGTCCGTAAGGGCCTGCTAAAAATGTTATGTCCGTGTTATTTAGGACAGACATGAAGCATGGCACCAGTTTGTATACAATGATAAATAAAATAAACACTGGTTTTGTAATTTGAACTAAGCATTAACGTTTAATTTTTGAAATACTAGTTTTGTGTTCAAATAGAAGTAGTCTTGTTGAATTCAGCTAGCAATCCCTTAGTAAAACTATGAGTAGTTCATTAAAAGTTACCAAGTAACAATTCAGTTTTTATGCAAGTTGCAGTCAAACAATTTGATTTGGTGGTAAATGACAGCTAATGATAGATACATGTTGTGATAAATGATAGCTTTGCGTCAAGTTTCATCTTTTTAATAAATCAGCATGAATCTTAGATTTTTTTAAAAATACATAATTTCCTAAATAAAGACATCATACTTGTGACGCTAAGATTTTTTTTTTAGTCTTTTCAAAACTTCACAGGTTATAATGCATTACCACAAATAAAAAAAAGAAAGGTATTTAGTTACTTAAATGGCGTGCTTTAAATTATTATTAAAACAAACTAAAGGCTGCTGCAGTGTCTTTCTAAAAAATATACTAATTAATTCTTAGCAGATGTCTGTAACCAAGCATTGAAAAAGTGCTTCTTTGAGTCTAATTAAAAATTATTCAATGCTTCAGTTATTTTATTTATTACTAATAAGTGTTTCCCTCTGTAAATTTCAGGCAGTGGACATGCAATTGCATTTTAATTTCCTTGACAAAGATATGTTATGCCTAGCATTATAGTGCAAGTTAGTGAACTGGAATTAACAAAAAGACTGAGAAGCGATACGTTGTTATTCCAAATAGTGCTTGCTTAATAATTAATAACAATTAAACACCAGAGGATAGCAGTTACTCTTTTGGATTTGATTTTGTCAGGTGATTCATGGATGGGGCACAAAGTATGAGTGTGCATAATTCTATTCAGATATTAACTGTGTTTCCATATAATACAGTTGTACTTCCAAACATTATACAGAGTCCTCATGTCTTTTCTTCTCAGTTCATGAATATGCTTCAGTTCATCTTTTTGTAAATGTCACCACCAGTGGCATATATTTTTGATTTTAAAATCTAACTTGCCTACAAGAACTGGGGGCATTTAATTAAAAACTCCTGTGATACTTTTTCAAGAAGATAGATTTTAGCCCTGTATAAGCTTCAAATAACTTCGAATTAATGTTTCAGATCTCTGCTTTGACACATATCCTAAGGTATGCAGATCTTTTTTCCCACTAAATACTATAATTTTTTTCAACAGTGTAGTCCCCATGTCACTTTTTCTTTCTTTACAATTTTATATAAAATAAAATCCAGTCCATTAAAACTAAGGAAATGTGGTATATAAATCTTATTTCAAATGAACATCTAAATAAATTCAGTTTCCTTTTTTAACAGACAAGTTTGATTAAAAGATCAGTGTCAGATCTGGAGATGACTGCTTTCAAAGATGAAACTATGTTAAATATGTCAGCTAATTTCAAAACCAGCATGAAAATTTGAAGGTTATGAAGCAACGGATAACTGAGCCAGAGGTTGAGACAGAGACTGGGAAAAGATCCCCTACCAAATGTCTGTTGAATCACATCTGTGATGATTCTAAGTCAATGCAGACAGACATACCATTAGAAAAAACATCTGCTTTGACTGGACAAGAGGACAGTGAGAATGAGATTGTTCTTGTGGAGCAACCACAAAAGGCTGGGATTAAATACACTGTTTTCCCAAGAAGAAAGAAAAGAAAGAAATCAAAGAAAACAATAAACCCTAGAAAATTAGAAGACGTGATTAAGACATTAAGTCAACCCCCGAAGATTCTTAAAAGGTTTTCTTTAATTAGCGTGTATTGCCTTTTTAAAGAATGTATTTTAATTTGTAACAGTGTTATCTAATTACAGGTTTTGTCTTTTTAAGATTTAATATTCCCCTGCAATTAAGTAATAATAGTTTAGTTATTTAGGAATAATATTTATATGTTTAATGCAAAGAAAAAAACCCTACTGCTTGGGTATCTTTAGAAGGTTTAATATTTATTGCACTTTAAATTGAAATGGTGCTGCTTTGTGCAACAACAGAAGTTTTATCTAAGTATAAATGCATGATTAAAATCATCAAACCTCTTCTGAAAGACAAGGGGGAAGTTCTAAGATCTTAGGAAACAGACTGGACTAACCTCCTTCGTACCATGAACTTCGTAGATTACATCAAACAAGTAGTTTCCTTTTTACCTTTTGTTTTCAGGTATCACTCTAAATACTTTTCCACTGTTTATTATTTAAGCACTTCAGATATGGGGTGCCTTAGCAAATATTCAAGTATTAAAAAAAAAAAAGAGAGAAAAGAAATGAATATTCTTGCTAGGTTTTTTGATATTTCTTAAACACCTATCCTTGAAGTATGACCTGCAAAAAAATTCCAAATGTTGTTTATTTTTGTGTACAGTCATATGTGTCCACACGGTACTTACACTGATGTTCAGGCCTGGTCCTGCAGGCCAGTTTTCCATTCAGCTTCTTCTTTTTCTACTTTTAGGCACCTTTCAGTAGGTTTATTCTTAAGAAAATCAAAGATACTTAAATGGTGTGATATACTGGTATAGTGAGCTGTGACTAAGGGAGAAGGTGGCCTTTTTCCAAAGTCTTGTTTTAGACAGGGTGCTGTATGTTCTTTGCTGTCTAAGACTTTCATATCAATTTTCCTAAACCAAGGGAATTTCATCTTCATCTTTGTACTATTTTGCATGCCACTCATGCATGGGCCTGCTACATTTTTTATTTAATTTCCCTTTTTTTTCCTAGTAGGATCCTTATGTAAAATATTATAAATATTAGATACATAGTGTTATAAATATATATGTATAAAATATTTTCTCTGTATTCCCTTCTGTGTTAGCAAGGCTAGTATTGTTTGTGATAAAGATTAAGTGTTTCTATTCAAGACTTCTGTTTCTTTCACTTTAATGTCTCAAAGCAGATGTTGATATTGAACATTTGTGAAGATTCTCATCTTGGAAGCTATGAATTTTCCCAGATGATCATTTTGGAAATGTCCTTGTAAATTCAAGTGCTTTTTTTTCACCTCTGGGTGGTGCTTCCTATAGTCTCATGGCCTCTTCCTAATATCATTGGGTTCTGTCATTGATATATTTATCCATCTAGGATTTATCATCATTTAACAAGGCTGGTAATTATCCACTCTGAAATATTGTCCTTTCTTAGGTTTAACACTGTCCTTGTAAACCTAAGTTAGAAGTTTTCGGAGGAAATAAGCATGTAACTTCAAATCAGTGCTGAACGTTCAGGGGACATGAATAATTTAGAACAATTCTGCTTACATGCAGCTTCAATAATATATTTTGATAAATGGCTAATAAATTAAGAAATTATTATTAACAAGAGAGCTAACAATATTTTTTTGTATAGTTGTTGACTGGCAGATCGCAATTTGGTATCGTTAATATATCTGGGAACATTCAGTTAATTTGAATATATTTTTTCCTTAGGTCTGAGCCTCTGGGAAGGCTTCCTATTCATGATAAATTCAGTATCAAGATGTCTTCAGCAATTAAACAATATCAGAGCCCCAGCACCCCTTTTTTTGTTAGATTTTCAAAAGTTTGCAAAGGTGAGAGGTGGAATTCCAACAGAAACTTCTGCTCACCTGGGTCAGTGGAGTACGGACCTGTTGGTTTGATGAAACTTTCCCTCCTAGTGGGACTGCTTCTGAGGAGAAGGATGCTGAATTACTAAAACGAACTGAGATGACAGACTCTCAAGAAGGAAAAATAGAACTAGTTGACTCAATACAGCCTGTTCTTGAAGATGCAACAGTTAGCACTGAAGATTTAGAAGAAGTAGTAAGACGACTGACTATGCAAATAGAAAAAGAGGAACACCCTTCAGCTTTTCACTACTGTAGGCGTGGAGCAATACAAAGAAAGTTAGACAAGTTAAAGTCAGCTATGAATGACTTGGAAAAAGTAAGTCTAATGTTAAATTTTACTTCTATCAAGCACCTTTTTTTTTTTTTTAACTGAGTATCTGAATTCTTCAACAGGTGAACTAGAAGCAGGAGGGCTGATAACTAGCTGAATGCTGCCACCTTTTACCTTTGTATGACAGCATGATCTAAGTTTAGTCCCACAGCAATGAAGATGCAGGCTCTTAATAAACTGTGTTTGTGTAGTGTTCTCAGAGCACCATAGCATTTCTTTGGAGACCCTTGCTTAGGGTTAGTTAGTGTCTGCAGCACTCCTAAACAGAGTTGGAGATAGGATAGACAAAAAGAACAGAAAGTCTTTTGCTTCAGGTTTTGCTGCTGGCAAAGCTAACAAACACATTTTTAATTTCTGCAAAATTATAGTAAGCAAATACATTCAAAAGTGATGTATTTCCTGTTTATAATTAAACTATCATTTGACGCTAAGATTTTATACAATAATACTAGTGTTTTTCTATGTCCTTTATAGTGCTACAAACTTGCCATTACTTCTATCCAAGACCCTGCACAACTTGACAGAAATAAGAAAAACAGAATAAAAACATTGCTGAAAAAACAGAAACGAAAAGCATATTTTTAAAGTATAATTTAACTGTGAAAGCTGTAAAAGCTTTCAAAGGCATTCTTTAAGCAATGGTATAGTTCTGTATGTTTGTGAAACCTGGGTGGAGAGGTCACGTGTTATACTTTCAGCATGGTATTTTCATTGTCATTTAGGATCTGTATTACACACAACTAGTCATAACCAGGTTGGGACCCGAAAGTACTTCATCCTATATATAACATCGTACAGCAGAAGATGTTATCCTCTCTTGAAGCAACACCTTGGCTCTTCACACAGCACTTGCTGTTTGGAGAAGCAATCTTCAGCAGCTGCTTTGGGGTTCATGATCCTGGTACTGGAGTGCTTAATAATGCAAGATTGAACCAGATATTTTTTATTGATATTGCTCTGTGGGAGTAGAACACCATCAATCTGTCAGTTGTCCCCTAACAACAGACACCTTTAAATAATGTAAACAGCATTTCTTTTGCTAAAATGCAAAGCTCGGTCAGTTGGAATACTTGGAAATGTGCAGAGGAATGAAACAATGAAGAATAAAACAGCTTGACTTTGTGTTGGTTTCTGCATTCCTTTCAGCTAACAGTCTCAAGCCACAATAATTTTTAAGGAGGCTCACAGTGTGTCCTGCAGTGAGAGCCAACCTTCAGATTTTACTGTATTTCTAGAGTTCGCCTTTCCCAAAATGCATACTGTCTTAGGGTGAAATTTCATTTTATAACACCATTTCTGTTAATGCTTCTCTTGGGGAAAAATCTATATATTTTTAAATTTTTAATGGGACATAGGTACCTATTTTATGCACCTGCAATCTGTACATATTACCTTCCAAGCTTCCTAAATAATCTAACCAGAAAACTGTATTCATAGAATACTATGTAGAGTAGTATTTCTAGAAGTATTGTGACTTCTAGAAATGGTTCAGATAACTATTTTAAAGAAATGATCAAATGTGGTAATATCCCAGCTGAATAATGTTTTATGCTGAATATTCTGATAACTTGTACTCTGATTCTGCATATCTGTAAGTACATGATGCTTTTAAATAAACAGTGATATTAGACAAATTTTTCAGATTTTTATGTTAAATAAGAGGTTGTTAGTGTAGGAATTTTTGTAAAAAAATAGTAATAATTTCAGTGCAAAAATTTTCTCATTTCTGGTGTACTATTGTTATTACATTTGAGAAGCTCCTTCTGCAACATAAATAAGTTATTTACTTATGTTGTTTGTAGGCGATAAACTTAGAACCACCACTACTTAATGCTTACTGGCATAGACATTTGATTTACCTCTTTTAAGACAGAATTTCTGCTGCTTTGGATTACCTGAATTTTATAACTAAACAAAGCAAAAATAAAGCAGATAGGTATCTATTGAAGTGTAACTTAACTGTTAAGTGTTCGTAATGTTTTTCCTCTGGTTGCCTTTGGCCCTAGTTCTGGAAATGTTTTTGTATGTATTTAATCTTACATCAGTTGTTTTATCCACATTATAAAAAGATTATAAGGCAGGTGTGACTCTTCAAAGGCTTGGAACAGAAGCTGGGTTTCTAAGGCAAAAATAAGTAGTTAATTTTAGTGTGTTTTTAAAAAAAGCAAAAAAAAAAAAAAGGAAAAAGGAGGCACTGGTGGAAATACTATCCATTAATTTAATGGGGAAATCTCAAAGCAATCTTGTAACAGAGACAGTGTGCTATTGTGCTTCAGTCAGCCCTGTTCTGCCATAGCCTTTAAACTGGGAAGGTGGAGCTTAAAAAGGAAAGATACCACCTGGCTGACAGACTAGGCCCTCCTGCTCATGGGAAGCGATTCCCCTCTGCCAGGCTGTGCTGCTGCACCTCCGATACTTTCCAGTTTTGGAACCCCTGATAT
>JAVJGI010000063.1:63515251-63569440 GCA_035590275.1 Ibycter americanus
CTCATGGGAAGCGATTCCCCTCTGCCAGGCTGTGCTGCTGCACCTCCGATACTTTCCAGTTTTGGAACCCCTGATATGACAGAAACAATCTGGAGAGAATCCACCGGAAATGGATTGAGATGATCAGAGGTCTGGAGACCAAGTTGTATAAGGAAAGGTTGAGGGAGATGAGCTACTTAGTCTGGAGAAGGTAAGGCTAAGAGGGGAATATCTTCTCAACTGTAGAGAAGGCAGAGTCAGACTCTTCTGAGATGCACAGCAAAACAGGAGGCAGTGGTCACAGGTTGCAACAAAGGAAACTTTAATTGGACATGGACTTGGAAGACACCCCCACCCTCCTCCTTCCTTTACCTCTATTTTTTTTTTTTCTTCTTGTGTTACTGAGCATGACATTACATGATATGGAATATCCCTTTGGCTTACTTAAGTCAGCTGTCCCAGCTGTGCCCCCTCTGAAGTTCTTGCCCATCCCCTGCCTACTTGCTGGGGAGAGGGCAGAGTGTGGGGGGTAAGCCTCGACACTGTGCAAGCATTGTTCAACAAGAGCTAAAACTTTGGTGTGTAATCAACACTGTTTTAGCCACAAATTTGAAACACAGCATGATACCGGTGGTTATAAGAAAGTTAACTCTATCCTGATCAGGCTGAATACAGTGGGATAAATATCGTGTGCCCATTTAAACTAAACCTCTTTATATTTGTCTGTGATCTACACTAACTGGCTTGATGGGCCATTTCTACAAAGCTCTACACAGAGCAAAGATTGTTAGTACCTGTGAACCCAGAAAGAGCTGTGAGTTTACAGCTGCATGGGCTCTAGGATTGAGCACACAGATATAGCTCTAAACTTTTGAGCTTTGTTGCTCAGATTAAAACCGGGCTTCCTGACCTTTTGTATAATCTACTGTTCTATTTCTACTGCTTGTGTTCATTACTCTGCAAGGA
Source organism: Ibycter americanus (assembly GCA_035590275.1). Lineage (NCBI taxonomy): Eukaryota > Metazoa > Chordata > Aves > Falconiformes > Falconidae > Ibycter > Ibycter americanus. The sequence goes on from JAVJGI010000063.1 coordinate 63,516,197, forward strand.
GGAGGTGACGTTGCTTTGGCCTGCTAAATAGTGCCTTTTATATTTTGCATGGTTGTTTCAGGTACATACCTTTCAATGGCTGAAATTTACAGGAAACAAGGTGATAATACTTTGGCAATAATCAATTATAGCTCTGCACATGATGACATTTATTTTAGGAGAGTTGAATTGTATTTTGAGGAAAAGCAGCTGCTACTGGCCATGGATGATTACGCCAAAGTGAGTTCCCTTTTTTACATTGTTACAATAAAGTAGTAAATTTGTGTAACTTCATTAAAAATGAACTGTATTTGGATATATCTTGTAAGTAGCTTGGAAAACAGATATCCTTTCAAATAAATGATGTTCTAAAAAATCGTTGCTATGTATGTAATTAAGTAATTTCTGTTACTTCTGCCAGCTAATTCAATGTTACCAAATGTCTACAAATTCTCAACCACTATTAAGCTTGCATTATTTTTTTATTTCACTTTACAGTTAATGGAAATGACAATAGACATTAAAGGACAAAGGAATACAAAAGAAAATCTGAGAATAAAATAATACATTATTTTTATGCTTGGTTAAGACTTCTAATCATTAGAAATAATAAGAATGAGGAACAACATCAGGTACTACTGTATTTTTTTCATTACAGTGTTTTCAGTATAACCCAAAAAGAATAGATGCACTTATGAAACATGGAATACATTTCTTTGACCATTCAGTTTTTACTACGGCTATTCAGGATTTTACAGCTGTGATCAAGGAAGACCCCAGCAATGTTCAGGCAAGGTAGAATATATAGTTTGGCAAAAGTATTTGAATTTTAAATGGATTATTAAAATAAGAATGATATATAAAAGGCTGAATGCACATTAAACAATAATAAAGCAACTGCATTTCCAAAGAAGTCTCTAATAGAACTAGAATAAGACTTCTAGGCCATGATATTCATTGGGGAATCTTTGTGTTGTGTTAATGATTTTGGATTAGTCCCTAGACCTTAATTTAGCTAAGCACAGGACCATGTGCTCAGATTCCACTGGAGCAATGCAAATATAGTCAGTTGGACTTAAGCATGTGCATATGTGCTTTGCTCTAAAGATCTGGATTTAAACACATGCTCAAAGTGAAGAATGTTCTTAAGGATTACATTTTTCTATGCCTAATGTCCATTGGTTGGCTTGACACTTCTAGTTTTAGCATTACGCTGAATTAATGTTTTCTGTGAAAAATGTGAATTATGAATGAGAAGCATCTTTATTTTTGATTTGTAATGATGATTTTGAGGTTTTATTTACAAAGACTGAAAAAAAATTGTATCATTTCCCTTCTAGAAAATATGACTTCTTTGTAAATCTTTGCAGGGATGAAAATTCTTTTTGTACTCTATTCTGGTTTCATGAAAGTAGATGTAAAATAAAAATAAAAGCAGATATTCAGTACCAGATTATGATACCTGAATTTAGGTGTTCACTTACTGTATCCATGGGATGTAGGTGTCTGAGCAGCCATTACCACCAAGGACTCTAATCAATACAGTTGTTAGGCTCTAGGTAGACTGAATATAGATTCTTCTATAAAGCCTGGAGAGCTGTTCAGCTGAACAGCCAGTAAGTATATATTTTTGGATGAAATGGTTGCTGTCATCTCCTTGGGTTATATTGACAAGATCTTCATCAACTGTAATGGAAAATCTAACATATGTTGTAGACATCTGCAGATAGACAGCTAAGTTCAGATGTCTTACTGGGGAACTGATTCCCATCCAAACTGAATAGAAATGGCTAGGAAAGGATTCTCCTATGTGTATCTTCTATCTGTCATTCCACCTCCTTCATCACAGGGAACCACAGAGTCATGCAAAACTTTCTTATGACATTAGGTTCCTATACTAAAGTAATTTACAGATGCTTCTTACAACTGTGACTTTGAAATAAAATCTTGAAGCAACATAAAGCTGCATTTGGCTTCCTGGAATCCACTAGTTCATTGAGGCTCACATGTTGATGTGTGGGCTCTGTAAATAGTCCTAGTGAGCGTGGTTAGTATCGGTGCCTTGTGTTTGTATAGAGTTAGGCATGTGACTTAAATTCTTGAGGAACTGACTTCATGTGTTAGATTGAAAAAGGAATAGTGTATATTTTGCATGATAAATCTGCATAGAAGTGGGATGTGGCATAAGACCCATTTAATAAGTGAAAGCGATCTTCAGTAATACCAAAATGTTTTATATATTACGTTTTGCATTGATAAAATAATTTTACAGCCATTGCTGTCTGTTCACACATTTTCACCTGTAATTGTGATTTATCTTGGTTAAATATGTTGCTAGCTTCCTTAATTTGAGGGGGGAATAGTGTAAAATAGTAGGATCTGATTTTGTAAGCTTGTCTGCTTGAAAGGAAAATTGAAGAATGGAATGGATGTTTTCAGAAAGCTTTAATAGTAATGAGGACAGTTTTATACTTTTTCTTTTACATCAGATTTAACAAAATCTGATATTTTCTGTACAGAAACTGCTGCACCAATAGACTATGGAACTTGGAGAGAGTTCCATTCAACTCTGTGATGCCCAAAGCTGATACAGGATTCTATTACACTGAACTCAATCTATGCAAGTGCAGTCATCTGCCTATATGATATAGATTACTGGACTTTGTTTTTTCAGATTTGATTTATTAAATTCAGAACTAAAATGGAATGTTTATTCTATTTTTCAACATTTTTTTCCTGAATAATTGCTTCAAGTTTGCGTGACAAAAACAATGGAAGAACTCAATATTTAGTTGCCTCAACCTGTTAATATTATAAATAGTAGTCTGACTTCACACTAAGACTTCATTCTGTAGGTACAATTTTCTAAGGGAAATTATATTTAAAGAAAAACTTTCTTCCTTATTGGGCTGTATTGAGGAAGAGCATATGCTAAGCAGCAACAGTATACAAATGCAATACAAGACTTGGCAGCAGCAGTTCATCTAGACCCTACTTGTTGGTTAGCATTGTACTATAGAGATTGCATACTATGACAGATTGATCCAAAAAGAGCTGTGCAGGACTTCAGTGTTTCTGGTATTGTTTGTTTCTTTTAATGGCGTGTGTTTATCATTAAAAAGAGTAATGACCATTCACCATTTGATGGTGACCAATTACTGTTCTGCAATATAGCACAGATACTTTACATTGCAAATATTGAAATGTATGGTTGTTCAGTGATTGGAAATAACTTGCTCTTTTTGATTTTTATGAAGTTTGCTGTTATACATTGACTCTTGCTGCTGTAGTTTTTTGTCCAGGTATTTTGCCTCTGCTTCCTAAGCTTTTCAGCTTCACTTTTAACAATTCAAGTGGGTGTAACTGGGAATTCTAAACATGTTTGGCAGGTGTTTCATGCCACAATTAACTGTTTTTGTTACCATATGGGCATTACATCCTGCAGAACCACATTTACAGAAATTGTAATTGTGTCTCCAAATTGTGTTCATATTAGTAATTAAATTGCTGGTTTTTTCTTTATAAATTACAGATTCATAGTTTACCAAATGCTGTGAAGGATATAAACCGAATCATTCATCTTTATCCAAATAAATCACAACTTTGCATATTAAGGTAGGAAAGTGATCAGCTGAGAACTTCACAGATATCTCACTTTAAAAAAAAATCCATTTGGAATGCTGTTGATAGATACCCTTGTATTCTTTGAAACCTGCTCTGATCGGGTTTTAAAAACTGTAATATTTGCATAACATTTTCAAACCTGAAGAAGTTTATCTGCATAGTGGCACCCAGCTATTGTAATCATTACCTTGGGGGCAGGAACCTTGTTTCATATACAGTATTCTGCTCTTTGAGGTACATATAGTTTCTGGGGAAAAGGAAGTAAATAGGTGCCATGACAAAAAAGCGAGTCTGTACTTCTAAAAAATTAATGATTTTAAATGTTTTCCCCGGGTTGATGAGTCCTTCACTGATTTGTCTGCAAATCCACATAATGCAAAGAATGTGAAGGATTGAGTCCAGGCCAATTTAGATTTGAACTATTCTTCTTCCCCATCTTCAGCCCAGTGAGAAGTAGTGACCTTTACCAAGACAAAAATAAATTACTAGATAAAGCTGGTTCTTCCCCTTAAAAGCCATAAGAACTAAGGAGAAAATGCTAGAATATTATTCCTAAGGTGTATTAGGAGAATTAGTTACTAAGTTCCAGTCAATAATAATATATTTTCCCAATTTTAAGAGTGGGTTTGCTCAGCTTGTCTCCCAGAGTGTGATTTGGCTAGCATGACTTCTTATACTCATGCCAGTATCTGAAGAGGCAAACAATTGTCCTTGAAAACAGAATGTATCTGTCAGCTATCACTCTGTCGTGGATTTTAGATACAGTACTATTAAGATTATTGTTGCAATTCTTGAGATTGTAAGGATTACTATCTGTGGAATCCAAAGAAAATATATTTTTGTAACTCCTACGATCTGAAGAGAGATAAGCATATAATTTCCTGGTACTGTGATGTGAATGAAAAAATAATAAATTTGACAGATATTTCAGATGAAAAAAAATATTTTTTTTGATATTTTTATTGAAAGGCATTAGTTTTCCTCTTTCTCTTTTTATACTAATGAAAACATATTTCAGTAGTATTTGTACTTTGAAAGAAATGCCTGGAAATAGTTTTACTAATTACATCCAACAAATATTTTATTACAGGGGACAGTACTTAGTGGAATTGAAGGAATATGAGCTGGCAAGTTTATGTATTCACCAACTTACAGAAATGGATGAAGGTAATGTCAATTTCCATCAATTTTCCTAGATAGTTGTGAATCATGGCAACAGTCTGTAACCAAAGACTTGTTCAAAAAAATGAAGTTCAGGCATGCAAATATGTTAGTTACCATGAATCAGCTAAAATATAGGAACTTATTATTTAGAGTATTTTGTTTGCGTGTCTGAAGCCTTTAAAGGTAATAATGGTATACTGTTCTCCAGTAATTTGAAACATTAATTGCTAATAATAGCTTTTAGAAGGATTAGTTTTACCACACTATGATAAAAAATAAATAAATCTGGTAGACTGCAACACACAATAGGGAGAAATTATTTGTGAGTATTACAGAATTCAAGAATCAGAATAGCTATGTCAGGTCTGATTGGACCATTGTAGCTACATGTTTCCGTAGAGTTTTACTCTTCAGAGGTTTTGCTTTTGTGCCTTTAATGTTGACTGTTATGTTACTAAAGCTAAGTTTGTGACGTTGAAGGTGATCAAATAATTATTTACTGCTTTTTCCCCTCTTGTTCTTCTTCCTTATTTATTTTTTGCAGTATCATCACCTACCCAAGTGGATCAAGTGTAATGTACAAAGTATAAATATACGTGTGACTGTATTTTCATGCATGATTATCATGGTTGTTGATGCAAATTGGGTATTTATTTACTTAGTTTCCTGTACGCACATGAAGTAGAAGTTTGCTTGCAAGATCGTGGTGGTATTTGTTCCCGTTCTCCTCTGCATGCCTTTTTCAGTGCTCTTTTTTATTATCTGAAGAATTGTTTATTGATGAAATTGCTAAATTATGCATGATTCTGTGGCCTTTTCCTTTCTTTGACCTCCTTATGAATTACCTGCTGACGGGTTGTGAGATAGTACTACCCTCATCATGTATAAGTGCATCATCAAACTTAGAATGAAGACAGGTCAAACCTTTCCCTTGGGTCCTTTTTTTTGTGATATTCACTGTAGGTTTTCTTTAGTTTAACCTCTCTTCAATGTCAGACAGAAATGGACACTTAAAAAGATTTTTTATCTTTGCATTTAAAAATGGAAACCAGATGCAATCCGTTATGACTCAGTTATTAATAGAGTGACTTGACTTCAATAGTATGGGCCATTGTAATTTCTTTTCTGCTTGTAATTTTTTTATTCTGGATGATGTAGATCTATGGTTTTAATCCTTAAACCTGAATATTTATTAATTCTATGGTTGGCTGCCTGGAGTTAAATTTTATAGAGCTTTACATCTATTACACGATGCTTAGGAAATGGCTGGTGTCCCGCTGTATTTCCAATTTCATCATTTAGCACCAGTCTCATTCACAATTCAGGGACCATTTTAGATGCTTTTAAAAGAAAATAGGAAGTGTATGGAGAATTTATTTGCACAGTAGAATATGAAACTTTCAAGTTGCATGATCAAACCTTACTGCGTTCTTTGAAAAACAGATTATCAGCTCCTTTTTTTTCCCCACAGATTTCTTTTAGATTTCCTTTCTGACCTAAAAGAAATTTCTTATTTCCTAAAGGTTTTTAAAAGTAGGTGGAAATATTTTGTACAATATCAATTATTTCATGTCTTTTTTTAAAAAATAAATTAATAGAGTCATTAGTGACTCTAAGAATCACTGTTCCACTAGTAAATTGCAGTTGTATTTGGCAGGCTGAACAGTGACACTTGAACTTCCCTGTTGGTAGGGACTACAGTAAATTTGTGGCATTCTGAATTTTGCCCAACCCAGTATGGGACAGGTGTTAAACTCAGAGGTTACTTCCATTGCTAATAATAGATCCAGTAAACTTTTATACTGGGGATTATCAAAGTGATTTTGCTTCACAAATGCAGTTCAAGAGAAGCTGTTATCCCTTGCTATGTGATGATATTAGTTCTTTCGGGATTTAAAATCTGATAATCTGACCTTCATTTTTTCTGCATTTATTTCCTTTCATCTCTTTTTCTAGAAAATCCTTTTGATAGACTGTATTTAAAAAAAAAGGTAGCTGTGCTGGTTCTGTGGTTTGTGAAGAAGTGCCAAGTAAGGGATATGTGCAAGAACTTAGGGGGTCATGAGGCAAACCAGGATGAAGAGAAGTGAAGAGGAAGTAATGACCAACAGACTGTCAAGATGACCACCTAGAGGCATAACTGCCCAGGTGTAAAAGGACATTATAATATAATATAATTAAGGTCCTGGGAAGACTCATCCATATGCAGATAATTCCTGGAAATGTAATGAATATGTATAGCTATGTGACATAAAACAGGACCTGTGAAATAGTTTAGGATGCACATTAGGTGGAGCGATCCCCCATGCATCTGGTGCCACGATAATTGATGCCTGCCTCTTAATACTGCATTGGTGTTAAGGAGTTTTATTCATGATTTTCAGTGACATTGCTAGACAGTAGTTTTAGAGCAGAACAATCAGGTTTTAGTCTTGCCTTTCCAGGTGTGCATATGGAAGTGAATTTTCTATTTCGAGTGGTTAGGGAGATGAATCGAATCAAATCTTCGTTTCTGTATTATTTTTATCTCAACACTTTTCCCCTAAGAAACATATCTCAGAAACATATTTTGTTTTAAAGATGCTGCCAAATGATAGCAGATTTGTCATTTTCAACGAATTAAAACAAATGCAATGCACCCTAGTGGAAGGCAATCAGAAAACTATGGGTATTGTGCTTCTAATTTCAGTGAGACACATGACAATTTTTTCACGTTATTTATGCATATACTACACTTGTACTGCGCTTTATAATGTTGAACCAAAACCAGTTCCATCTCGACCTTAAACCTGCCTGAACTTTGTATGAGCACACTGTGAGAAGTAGGCTGAAGGAGTGGTATAATACCTGCACAGTGCTATATAGACATTACTGAGCAAAGGCTGCCTATGACTCACCACAAAAGATGTTTCTTACTCTGGGACACTCTGACTGTCGTCTTTTTGTAACCCTGTCTGTGTACCACTGCCACAAGGGCAGGTGGAACACCAAATGGTCTAGGCCAGTATGGTGAACCCTTTGGTGAGCCACGGTATACCTGGGACATCTACTATGCTTAACGTAAGAGCATCCCTGGGTAGAAAGAATATTAGGTGAAGTTACTTGTTATGTTTTCCATCCCTCCCCAACCCAAGTCTCAAGCCAGTGCTTGAGCATGGGCTTATGTGGGCACAAAGTTAATTTGGATTTGAGTTGGCAACGGACCAAACCTTGAAAAGCAGTATAGATGTGACATGAACCATTTCGTGGGGTATCGGGGGAAAAAAAAAAGTACTGGAACCAATGTGCTTGCAAAATGAGCTCTGAAAAAGTCAGTGTGAATAAAGCTGATGTTTTAAGTAACCTTATTCAAAAGATGACTCTCTTACAAAAGTGTGACTTTAACTAAACCCACCAGAAGATGGCAGCCTGCAATCTCGAGTGGAACTCGAGCTCTACTCCCCGGTAACAAACTGGCTGCACCACCAGCCTCTGGCTCTGCTAACTGGTGTGAGAAGGTACACTGGTGCTTTCCAATGCCTCTGGTTTAATTGGCAGTATTGTTCTCTCACTTCTTTTTTTTCTATATTTTTGATTTTTTGCTAAAAAACTCTCACATTTTTGCTATGCTGTATACAGTTCTTTTATAATAAAATGTTAGCTGACATTATCGTACCTCACAAGCACTTACGTAACATAAAACTGTAATATTGTAATGTAAACATACATGTATATGAACATGTGTGCAAGCACCCCCCCATATATATGTATACACTCATGCAATAATACAAGTAATAAGCTGCACAAGCCCTGAATAACAGCTCCTTTCCTGTTCTGATTTTTTTCTCTCCTCGTTTTGAGAAAATTTTCTACAAAATCAGACATTCACAATAGGAAAGCAACTGTGTGGAACCTTTTAACTGCTCCCAGCAGCTGTATTTTACAGCATGTTTCTTTTTATTCACTCTACCGAGTCAGTAAATTCTTTTTGTTGTAAAAGGAAAGGCTTATCAATGCTATCTGTTGGAATTCAAACAGAAAAGCTAAAAAGTGACCACGCCTCACTTCATGAAACATTCCTCCTCTCTGGCCTTTTTTGCCACACAATGCTTTGTTTGCAGAGAGTGAAAAAGGTAAAGTGCTTTCGCTCTAAGGAAAAAAAACCACCCTGACCCCAGGCTTAGAGTTGCAAGCAGAGGTGTGACCTTCCAGAGCAAGTCTTTGTCAGCTCTAACAAAAGGAAAGCAGGCATCAGGCATTTTCAGAGCTGTAAGCGGGGTTTCTCTGCTGGGTGAGACTCTTAACTGAATTGAAGTCTTCTATTTTTTTGTGAGTACATGCATATGTGCATGCAATGGTCATTACATTCAGTGAAAGGAGCTTGACTGAGTTTTGAGTCAAAGCTACAAGCTACAGAAGAATGACAAATACTCACTCCCTTGTCATTGCTTTTTGCCATGTTTATGAAAACTAGATTGGTGTGACTGACCTGTTATTGGAAAAGGCATTGTTATTTATCAGCTTTTCCTGATCTGTTTGATAGTGATGCAGTGTGATAAAGAGCTTATTCACAACTACTAAAATGTAAATTTATAACATATGAACAACTTTGCAGTGAAGTTGTTTTGTCAGGTAGTATGTGCAACTTCATTTAGTGGTCTCGTAAGTGTACTGTTTACTGATGCTGTTCTCATGGGGAGATAATATGAAACCAAAAAATGCACTGCAAACTCATATGCTGTTTTACTTGACAGTAACTTCCCCAAACAGACCTGTGTGGTATAGATGACCTCTCCATCTACAGACATTCATCTCCATCAGCAGGATGTTGCCTCTACTATTTTTAAACAGGAAAGTCTGGTGTAAAGGGAAGAAAAACATGTCTCAAGGGCATGACAGAACACAGTTCTGCTCTTCTCAGTTGTCCCTCTTCCCGCAAAATATCAGGTGGCTATGAATATTGGAGAGATACTCTAAGCTCTCCAGGCAGGGATAAGCCCTTTTGCTTGTCCCCACTGCCAAGGCTGGGAGACATTTCTTCCTGTGATTATTCACATGGGGGTCCTTGTACCTGACATGATGGTTCCTTTCTTCTCTCCCGTCACACCTGAAAGAGAGAGGAACGGCCCAAGGGCCCATGGTCCCTGCAGCAAGGCTGTCCCCAGGGAGACAGGCTGCCTGGACGAGAAGAGGAGACAAGCCTGCTTGCAGGGGTGCCACAAACCCCATCCCAGCTCCAGGAGTGGGGCTTGCTGAGCAAGGGCAGGGCTGGGGGAGGCTCACAGCTTTTCCTTCCTTCTCTTGCAGGAAACTAGCTTGGGAGGAGAAGGAGGAGGATGAGGAAGCATTGCAGCAAACATACAGCCAGGCTGGGATGCCACCTGGTGCCTGTACTGGGGTGGCAGGAAACAGTGGGAAGAGGAGGTGTCCAAAGGAGCAATTCCACACATCCTTGCTGGAGGTGAATGCCTGGGCAGACACTTTCAGGCCTTGCAAAGAGGTGGGCAGGGGGTGTTGAGGGGAGGGACGGAGCTCTCCTAGGGGGATGCTGAGATTCCAGGGGAGGAGGGATACCCCAAATCTGATGGGGTTGACCAAGGGCTCCTCCAATCAGTGGAGAGAGATGCTGGGGCTCTGCCGAGGCCCATTCATCTCAACAAAGGGCTCCAGGGCTCACAGCCCATACAGCTGGCTATGAAGACCTCTGGCAGTGGTGCTGATGCCCAGTCCTGGGACATGTCCTGGCCCTGCTGGCCCCCAGGAGGCTGCGTGGGCTGAGCCGGAGGTGAGAACTGATGTCCTGGGCACTGAAGCCCGTGGATGACAATGGGAGAGCAAATTGCTAGTGCTGGAGTGGCTGCATGTGGCCCTGGCATGTGGGTGGGGAACAGGGACTGGGCTAATTCTGCCAGTCTCTGGCATGCTAGTCTGCTCCTGGCCTGGCCTGGGACAAGCTTGAGTGCCAGGGAAATCCCTTGGGGATGGCACAGAGTGAAGCCCTGCTCCCTGTCCACCCTCCTCCAGCTTACCCAGCTGCTGCCCGGGGCTCAGTGTGGGGAGCAAGGAAGCTGGGGAGGGCCGGGGAAGATGAAGACAGGGAGAGTGGAAGCCGTGGAGGCTGGGGGTGCTGGAGGGAGCCTTGCTTTGGGCCAGTGTGGGGCTAGAGCTGGCCCGGTGAAGGCATTTCAGCAGGAGTGCAATGTGCAGTGGGGTGGACAGGTGCAGGCTGTGATGGCGAAGCCCCAAGGGCTGTGCAGAGGCACTTTGACTTGTGAGCCCTGGGGACACCCCTCCCCAGCCAGCCTGCCACCTCCTGCTCATTGAAGGACTGGGGAGTCCCCTGAGGAGGCTTTCCCAGGCTCCTTGAGAAGTGCTGGAGTCACCCTGTGCTCCTGCTTTTCCCTCAGGGTTGGCAGAGGAGCTGTCACCACCCACCTGCAGCATGGATGCCATGAAGAGGAAGGCCCCCAGGTCAAGGGAGGATGGTGAAAGCAACTGTCCCCATGGGTCCATGAAACCAGGTGCTGTAGAGGTGGGGTGGAGGGGGGAAGCAGTAACTTCTCAGGAGCTCCGTATAGAGCCTGTCTTGTGCTCAGCAAGGGAGCCTTGTCATGTGGGGAGGTCTGGGCCTTTTTGTCTGTGTGAAGTGCAAGGAGACATTCCTTCCTGAGATGATGCACATGAATATCCTCGCACCTGGCATGCAGGTTCCTTTTTCCCTCCCACCACACCTAAAGGAAAGGGGAATGGGCCAAGAGTTGTGCGGGGCTGGCACATAGGCTCTCCTTGAACTCCTGTTGTCAGGGCCTTGATGGCATCTCCAGGTCTTACCCTGGCCAGCCCTGGGGGCCTCCTGGCGCGAACAGCTGTAACGGTGGCCTGGTTAGAAGGGAAAAATTACTGCATGGAAGAAACAGATGCATTCCTCATCCCTGTCTCTAATCACTGGTCCTTTTGGAATAATCTTCGTCTGTCCTAACTGGATAAAAGACTGCTATAATAAGTGATAAAGCTTTTAAAAATTTTACTTTCAGGTTGTTTCAGGTTGCTGCTGCTGCTTTTAAAATCCATAAACAAAACAGTAGACATGTTTGGTGTAGGTCATTTGGTTGCATTTTCCCAGACTTTGTAACTGAAGTTTTTCCTCATAAAGCTTGATGAGAATTTATTTTAAGATCAGCTTTGTTTCGAATGTTGCCCTTACTGATTGGCTTGCTCTTTGTGAGATGAGTTATAATTACTTGTTTGCAAAAGCGGGACTCAAAATACATTCTTCCATGACTTCACCAATGTCCTTATTACATGGAATTATGGCAGAAAATGTGTAATATTAACTACAGCTGTAGGAGGTGTTGTCCTGCGTAATTTTCGTAGCCTGTCTCCATCAGGACACAGTTGAAAAGTCTAAACAAGAAACCATTTGCACTTACTTAAAAAAACCAAATGGTATCTTATTTGTGCTTTTTAAACTTTTTGCCTGGCTCTGGTTTACATGCTGATGACTCTGAAAAGCTTGGTGTCCGTGCAGTTATCAACTGTAAACTTTGTGATTTAATGAGAAATTCATAAACTAGTTTTTAAATAACCAGTTATTTCAGAAACCTGAAAATTCTTTAGCCAGAGGCTTTCCAAATAGTACTTTAATTCTGATTAGAGCTATTCAAAAGCTCTTTACTCAAGCAAAGAAAGAAAACCTGCATCACTGAAGACTAGCTCTTCAGTAACTAAACTCTGTATCAAGCAGAACAAGTGTGTGCAGGTAGTCTCAATAGGGAGCTAATTAGTACAAGAACCATTAGTCTTGTTTTCTAATAATAACATTATCTAATATTGCATCCTTCTCTCCTGGTTGTTTGCATGAGCTCGGAGGGGAAAAGTACATTTTCTTTTCCAGCAATATTAAAAACTTGCTGACTTGCCTTATCTCATTGAATATTACAGTATTTATTTCTGTATCAAGGGACACTGCAAACAGCCTGTCAGATTTTAAAATGTAAATGGGGAACTTCTGGTGTGTATATTAAAAAAAAGGGTAAATGGGACACGTATATAAGAAAAGGGCAGGAGACAGAGGATTGTTTTTGTGGAGACATAAATCCAAGCAATGTGACTATGCTGTATTTATGCAGTCAACTTTTTCCAGCTGTTGCTCTCCATCTCAGGATGGGGTTCTTGCTCTCATGGCTCCACAGACATCTGTGTAAAAGGGCTGGGTCAGTGAGAAGGGGACCTCACAGCCCTATTTCTGATCAGGAGAGGCTATCCTTTGCAGTAGATGTTGTAGAGGAGAGCGGGTAACTGTCTTCTGAAGGCCTACGAGGACTGCAACATGGTGTAGCTGCTGTGCTGAGATGGGGGTGGAGGTGGCTGCAGCCAGTCATAGATGAGGCTGTGGGTCTGCAGCGCTGCTGAGATCCCTGGTGATAATGTGTCGCTTGCGTGCTTCCAGGGGTTACTGTGGTATTGATGGCTTTTAACATCCGTTATACCTTACCATCTTTGTCTGACAAACTACAAACTCTGTTTTTCACTTTGCTGCTATTATCTGGGATTTGGGAGCGTGAGCATCTGCAGTGTTGAGCCATACACGTGTAGTTGCATTCGTAGAGGAACTGCACTATTTCAGCACTTGAAATCCTGAGCCCTTAGTACTTCTCTTAGCAGCCCTTCTCTGTAAAACATTTCAGAGTATATTCTGCGAGAACATCTGTCCGTTCCTGACCCATGTGCAGAAGTGCTCTTAACCCGTCAGCGTGGTAAACTAAAGCACTTCTGGCATGGCATCCTCCACGTGGCAGCTCAGAGATTCTCCCCCAGACAGAACGGAGGCACAGAGCCAACTCGATTTGTTCCAGTTGCTGGTGACCATATAACTCTTATTTGGCAAAAGGCAAGTGAACGCAAATGAAAGAACGCAAGTATCTTCTTGTCCTGAAGAGGTGATAACATGCCTCAGGTGGGATTGTGCAGGCTGCATGCAGAAACATTGGGTTATGATGGCTGGTGCAGATGTTAGTAGGGGTATTGATCTGACTGTCCGAAACAAGACTGGAAACACTGAATGGTGGAGCTGTGCAGAGCGGTAGAATGAAAATGAAATGTGAACAACATGGCTGGTTTATGTACCAAGAGATACAGGTCAGTGAGGTAAATCAGACCTGTCCAGATGCAGGTGGCTATTTCTTCCTGAAACTTGCCTACAACACTTAGACACACCCACCCTTTCTCTTTCCTCTGCTTTTTTGTTCTGCTTCATTTTCTCTGGTATTCTTTATACTATAGCAAAGTGTAGAATAACATGCTCTTGCTGCATTCAAAAGTGTTGAGGTGTTCTGAAATAAAGCAGAAATGAAAGCTAGACCTAGACAGATGAAGAGAGCTGGGTATTTTAGAAATGCTGGCAGTATTTTCTGTCAGTTGCCAGGAATTGGGATGACAGAGCAGCCAGCTTAGTCCAGCCAGGGGGTTCATGGCAACTGCAGCTCCCCAGCTCTCGTTACTAGTTCCTCCTCTATTTTGGAAAATAACAACAGATGGATTACTTGTTTAGAACAAACAAGGCAGCCAAGAGTAGAGCAGAGCCAACAGTGCTGATATCTCAATCCCTCCCTAATGATCCATTAGTCCAGCTACTGATGTGACTCTGTGTTGTCAAGTAGGAATGACAAAACACAGTCCAACATGAATGGTGAAGCTTTCCTACCTTCTGTTCTGGGAAATAATTGCCAGGATTTCCCCAAACAATTTTTCTTTAAACAAAATATAACTAAAAAGTTAAACTGTTGAGCTTAAAATAAGAATTTTCTGCATATTCTCAGTGAAAGAAGGAAACAAGGATAGTTCAGAATGTGATAGCAAACTTGGATTTAAATTAATTTCTCAAAAGTATCTGAAAGGATTAGAAGGGTATTCTCATTTTTAAAAGCAATGATTACATTTATGTGCTTTAAAATATTCCAGCTTGGGACTATCTGTGTATTTAGGTGTGTATATAAATCTGAAAAACTGCAATATAGCTGATTGCTAGTTTAACTTTCATTTAAAGACAGTATGATTAGCGCTAGTATGATCAGAAATTTTTGAACAGAAGGTTTTTCTATCAAAAATGTTGTTTTTGTTAAACCCAGACATTTTGTGGAAGTATGGCCATGTCAGTCAATTTGTGTTTAGACAGATGACCAGAAAAATAAAACCATTAATTTCCATTCTATTTTGATGGTTAAAGAACAGGATATTTTGACTTTGCTTTGGAACAGGTCTTTTCTGTTTTGAGAAGTTGTGTTTTACTTTACTCAAAAAGCTGAAAGGAGTTAATAACATTTTAATTAGCGTAAAAGAAAATATTAGTCCATTAAAAACAAAATTTAATTTGGAATACCACTTCTCAAGGGTGTTTAGATTTCCTGTTTACTCTCTGAACTGTAGAAAGCTTTGAGATTCATTTTATTCTCTGTAAAAACTGAAAGTCCAGTTCTCCTCAATCAATGTGGGACTATTCTCTTCGGAAAATTTTACTCAAACTTGTGATTTTTGTGGTACCATATTTCCAGTAAGTAATGAACATTTTAGTTTTCCTAGCTTAGTATTCTGAATGTCTTTTTTATGTGTGCTTGGAGTTATATCTAGAACCTATTAGTAATTTTTAGTAGCACATGATTTTACCATTTCTGTTTTCCTGTGAGTACTTTGTTTTGCTGCAACAGAACATAGCTGTGGTGAAAGAGAGAAGTTAAAGCAAAACGCTGTCTGAAGTTTCAGAAAATTACTTCCTTTTTCTCTTCCGACACTCACGCTTCAGTTCTCCAGGCATGCGATCCAGATGGTTCTCCCCAGATTCAAGCATGAGCTCAAATTCTAAGCTAACAAAGACAATTAACTATAATGAGTAGGCAAAAAAACCTCTTAATTGATTTTATCTGAGAAAAAAAAAAAAAGGATATGGTGACAAGAACAAATAAAACAGTAAAAATCTTACTTCATAGAGGAAATATCTATGGGGGTATAAAAACAAACTCAGTTGTGTTGAACACATTGGATTTTTATGTTGATGAAAATATATTTATGGACATTAGCAAATAGAACTCCTTCAGAATCTAGCATGGTGATTTTCCCTGGTAATTGAAATTTGCAATCATTTTTTCAGCTGCAGTTGATATTAAGATTTGATGAAGTTCATTGGCAATGAGCAAATTAAAGCTTTTATGTAGCTTTCATTTGTTGAATACAAGATATTTTCATTGAAATTAATGAAAGTCTAAGATCAACACATGCATAAATGACTGCAAAAAAGACCAATGTCATTGCATGCTGCAGGTTGCAATGAAGATTGGTATTTGCAGCCTCTTTTAATGCCATAATTTAGTCTGATTTCTAATGAGGAGATAATGCATCCAGCTTTGGAAACGACCAAGGGAAGGATTGCTGTTTTATTCTTCCACTTCCTGTGGTTGGCCTTAAGGTGTGTATGGTTGCTGTAAAAAGGAGTTATTTGTCTATGGTACTGTAATGGTGAATACTCAGGTGTTTCAGCTGTAGTGAAAACTGGGGAAACGGCAAACAATATGGAAGTAGGATGTCTGATGTGTAAAATTGGCTTTACTAAAGTGAGTAGTTTTCTAAACTGATGCAGAGAGAGAGTATGGATATAAAAGTTCTCATAAAACCAAGCGTGGATTTACTTAGGAGAGTCACTGGAGCAAACACAAATGACCAACACAGGCCCATCCCTGAGCCGAGCAAATAAATCTTCCTACGACAGCGGTGTCCCAACAGCTTAGTTCGGATCCAGTACAACATAAGCTGCGCTAGATGCAGGCTGGCTCCTGTACAGCCAAATCAAGTATCTCCTTCTCCTCTGCAACTTGGTGCTCTCAAAGAGAAATGTAAAGGCAGGTGAAGTAACAAACACAAGCTGGACCTTTGCAACTGCTTTAGTGAACTCTTGGACCCAGAGTTGTGAGGGAGCAAGTTGAAGAACCAGGCTTCAGGGAGGCTTTGGAAAGCACCACCTGCTAGATGGTGTGGCTGAGTTTAGAAATCCCAGCGGACCTCAGTCCGCCCTGGCAGAACCTCCCGTGCTGTGCTTCCCAGCACTTTTGATGGTAAGAACGAGGTGCCCAGATATGCAAAAAGTCCCTGAGATCCCCACTGGTTCTGCCTCATGCAAAGGGATTTGCGCCTACTGTGGAAGCAGTAAAGATGTATTTGCAAAGCAGTGTGCCTGAATTAAGCCTCACCCAGACTGCTTCATTTCCAAGGTGGTGTGCTGCTTAAAAATATCACCCCTTCTCGCCCTGTGAGGTGCATTGGAAGCTTCCATGGCTTTGCTAGGAGGAGCAGATGGTGGGAGCACTTCCTCGGCTACTTCAGGTAAGCATAGTCATTTCAGCTATACTCTTCTGACTTGTGCACAGCTTAAGGGTGACACACCATGTTCCCTTTCCAAATGGAGCTGAGGAGGAGATACATTAGTGAGAGCAGGAATGGTTTAATCCAGCTTGGCTGGGTCTGGAAAGAGTGTGTCTGGCGATGCTATGAAATCGGAAGCAATAAGAAAAATGGGAGAGCAGTGAGAGTGCTTTGGCTGTTCTGGCAGAAAGCACTCCTTGATTCTTTAGCTCATTTGGTCTTCATATTTATTATTCTGGGGAACGTAAACCACACAAAATTAGATAGATGATGTTAAGTAATCTTTTAACCAAATAACAGTTTTGTAAATGATGTTATGTAAAATGAGAGGTTATGTTTTAACCTTTCCCTTAAAATAAAATAAGGCATTATCATTTTTATGCACGGCTGTATGTGTATTACGCATTCTGTATAATGATTGTCAAGGGTGAGTTTTTCAAAGCCGTTTAGGAGGCATTAATTTTGATGAGTGAGTAGCTCTTGCCCTGGATAGCTGTTCAAATCTTTTAGGTTCCTGTTAGATGCTATAGACTTTGTGAGGGGCAGAATCAACGATGCTTTGGTGATGAATGGGGTTTTTTCTTACTTTAGTAAACTGGGTGCAGACACTGGATGTTGGAGTTGATATCAGAATTATTTAATTTTTTCACTGGCATTTTTTCTAATGTTTGCTTTTCACTTCATTATAAGTCTATGATATTACCATTTCTGGTTTGACTGTTCATGACTACTGGCATGAAGATTCATGCCAAAAGTACCTCTGCAGCAATTTTTATAAATGTTTTCATTTCCCAAGTAGTATTTTTTTCAATTAACTATGAATGTCTGTGGATAACTTAAAAAAGTCCCAGAACAGAAACAATACCAGATAATAAACTTATTTTAGGTTTCTCTTTACAAAATAACTCATCAAATAACATAATATAACATAACAATTGTCCTTCTGATATTTAACAAAATTAGATAAATCAAATTAACATCATCTCTTTTTCTGAAGTTTGTGAAAATATTTTCAGATAATCATTTCAGTAAGTACTATTTCATATTCAATGCTTATATGCTAGGGAAAAAAAGTATGCTTTCAGAATTTCCGTACCCTTTCTTCAACCTTGCTTATTTGTACATGTACATTACTGTTTATTCTGTGAATGGCTTTCACAAAAGATTAAGAAAAATATTTCTCCACAATACCTAATTAACTTTTTCGAATACATAAAACTTAACTCCTTTGTTCTCTGCTAGTTCCACTAACATAAGGGGGTGATTTTCAGTGTAATGACAGAGCTACTACTTCTAGACTGGAAGTGTCTTGAAAGTGTAAATGTGTCTGGATGACTCAAAAAAGGCATGCATGCAAAACCTTAGCACAGGTCAGAACTAATGAATTTACTGATGCATTTTTTTGTTTGCATTCTTCCTTTCACAGGATTTTCAGGTATTTTGGATTCCCTATGCTCATGCCATGAGGCGTAGCAAAAAATTCCTTTTGTAGCTAATTTCTGGTTTTCAGTAAGCTTGTTGCATTACCTGGCAACTTCTTAAGTATTAGTGAGGATTTGGAGAAATTGCCTAGTACACTAATTAGGTGGAAATTGGAGGCCTTATTAGTTAATACTTCTGCCATAAACAGTGTTTGCGTAGCTACTAATTTAGAAGAGTCTCAGTCTCTTACATGCAGTCTTTTAATGAGAGTTACCGCCTTTGCAGAGAACAAAAAGAAGCTTAGGGAAGTGCAGTACTGTACACAATTCAATAAACACGTTTATATACAGTACAAAGAGAAATTTTGTCTTTGGAGACCAAATGTGATACTCTTCCAAATCTTACAAGTTTTAAGATGTTACAAGTAGACACAATGTAACAGACTTCCTTTGGAATGTTTCCTTCCTTTAAAATTTCGTTATGTTATGGCATATTTGGTAGCTAAGGTACTCTAAAGCTAATTGCTTGTTGAACTTTAACAAGGCTCAGTGCCGGGTCCTGCACTGGGGTCACAGTAACCCCCTGCAACGCTACAGGCTGGGGGCAGAGTGGCTGGAAAGCTGCCTGGGGGAAAAGGACCTGGGGTGCTGGTTGACAACTGGCTGAACATGAGCTGGGACTGTGCCCAGCTGGCCAAGAAGGCCAACAGCATCCGGGCTTGTATCAGAAACAGTGTGGCCAGCAGGACAAGGGAAGTGACTGTGCCCCCCTGTACTCAGCACTGGTAAGGCCACATTTCAAATCCTGTGTTCAGTGTTGGGCCCCTCACTACAAGACAGACATTGTGCTGGAGGGTGTCCAGAGAAGGGCAATGAAGCTGGTGAAGGGTCTGGAGCACAACTCTTATGAGGAGCATCTGAGGGAACCGGGATTGTCTAGTCTGGAGAAGAGGAGACTCGGGGGACCTTATCACTCTCTACAACTAACTGACAGGAGTCTGTAGGCAGGTGGGGGTTGGTCTCTTCTCCCAGGTAGCAAGTGACAGGACAAGAAGAAACAGCCTCAAGTTATCTCAGGGGAGGTTTAGGTTGGATATTAGGAAAAATTTTTTCACTGAAAGGGTGGTCAAGCGTTGGAACAGGCTGCTCAGGGAGGTGGTGGAATCACTGTCTCTGGAGGTGTTCAAAACACACATACATGTGGTGCTTAGTGACATGGCTTAGTGGTGGACTTGTCAGTCCTGGGTTGGTGGTGGGACTTGATGATCTTAAAGGTCCTTTCCAACCTAAATGATTCGATTATTCTATGCATGTGACCCTCCCCTTATCCTTTCCCCTACATCTTGCATATTTTCTCTGCTGGTCCAGATGGTCTCTGGGCAGTGCTCCCAGTGCCAGATACACCTGATTAGCAGCTGGCTCCTTGCACCCTTTCTCTAGAGAGCCCCACCAGAAGGCTCCCATTCCAGCAGAAGCCTACAGTCATGGCCTCATGGCAGTCACAGGAATAACATCAGGATGAATATTTAAAACATGCTGTAAAAGTTACGTTGCCAGAGACTGTATAAGTGCTTGTGAAAACGTGTGAGCTGATTTTCCCTTAGCGCATAAACCTTTGGGACGTAGATTTCTCTTTTCTGCGTGCTTATAGAAAAGCATATAGGGAGTCTATTGCAACTACTGCCTGGCTTTAGAAGCTGCTGTAATACAAACAGTAATAATAATATCTGTCTGCAATAAAAGGCTTGATGAAAATGTTTGCTCATAGTGTATGTTGTAGGAATAGTTACTATTTTGTTCCTATATGGAATATGCTCACTAGGTGTCCTCACAGGATCAGAACTCATTCAATAATTTTTATAATCAAGTTTGGAAAATATTGTATTTGCCCAATCCTGAATGATTATGAGCTATAATGCAAAACTAATGATGTATATCTGTCTCTGACTCAACTGGGAAATTAAGACAGACAGATGGAGATGGCCAACTTTATATCCATTTTTACACTTCAGGTTTAAAACTCTTACGGTTTTTGCTGGCTTAGTACAGAATCCATACAGGATACTGAGCTAATACAAGTAATAAGTTAATATAGAAATAAAAGTTAAAGTAATCATTTTCTGACAAGAAAGAAGTGTGATGTAATAAACAGTACACAAACAAGGGTTTAATCAAGAATTTGAAAGCTTTCTCATTGCACGAACATATTTCAGATAATCATGCAGAATACAAGCCTGATGGTAGTCTCAAATTAAACTTGTTAGCTCTCCAGGAAAATGTTTTATGTTCCTCAGAGGTAAGTGCAACAGATTTACTTGATATTCAGTGAATACTTATTTCTGTGTTTTCTGATTGCTCATTATTTGCCATCAGTATAAGGAACACAACTCCACCTATGAGGCAGCCTGTGTTTTACTTGATTTTATGTCATTAGTTGTCCTTCTCGGGAGGCTAGTAACTGTCTTTTCTAAGCTAGTTTGTTAACATAGATTTTTTTCAATTATAACACCAAAACTGACCATGACATGAATTAATTTAACCTCCTCTATAACATAGGCTATAGATGTTCAATAAAAAAAATATAAGCAGCCATGAACAGTTATATCTGCACATCTAGGGAAAAAAAAGTGTGGAATGTACCTCTAGGCAGATTTTTAGCTCCAGCATGTTGCAGCCAGCTAAAAACTTTGATCCTTTGTACAGATCATGCTGAACAGGTCCTTTTTCCCTGCACAGGACCTAGGAAAAGAGTTGCTATGGAGCTGCTAGACTAGCTCAGTACTATACAAATTCACATATCTTTTCCATTTTATTTGCATTTCTAAAACAGGGACCTGAACTGCATTTTGAATGGCCGCTTTTTATTGGGGATCACCTATCCACAATAGAGAGAGGAGTAATGCCACAGAATTGCCTTGACTCATGTTCTTAATTATTTAAACCGATGAAATTGCTTTGACAGTTACTCCCTAGAAGTGTCATTCATAGAACATAACATACAAATGTCTTTTAATGGAACAGAAGTTTGACAGAGTGGAGCAGCAAGTCAATTGGGCCTTCAATAGATGTAACCATAGATGTAGACCAAAGATGGTTTTGGCTGGGAAAATGAAAGACGGAAATTGACACCAAGCAGGTATTTTGGAACTCAGTAAAAAAATCCAGCTCAGAGTAGTGAAAAACTAATACTTTACTGGGAGATAAGCTATCAGATAAACAGCATGTGAACTGATTTGAGAAAATTGCTTTTAGATATGCTCATTTGTCCTTTCTTTTGAGTTAGTTCAAAGATATACCTAGTGTAAAAACACCTACAAGTTAAAGCAATTATGTAAGTCTTGTATCAGAAATAGAAGTGGCAAATGGAGATGTGTACTTCTTTGACAATGTCCTTGTGGAAAAACATCAGGATGTACAGTGACATATCAGTACCTGGAAGGCAGTTATGCTAAAGTAAAACTAGAATTCATAATGCCTAATAATTTAATGGTGAATATGAGTAAAAGGGAAAAACAGTGGCAAATCTGAGCTGTAAATACTGAAACACCCTATCTTAGACAGACACAGGCAGTACCACCTGCGCTACTTGGCAGTGAAGAGGTTTTCAGATGTCGCTGAAATCTGTGGAACAGCAACAGGAAAAGATGAAAGGTCAAGTGGAGCTGATTTATATAGAAAGTTATTTTTTGAAAAGGCAGTTGTACATAAGTTGACTGTGAATTTCTGTAGGCAATATGGATTATATTCATAGAAAGTATTTTGGCTTAGGAAGCCTAAGCTACCCAGGATCTCACTGTGCTCAGATGGAGGAGATGAGCTTTTGCAGAGCCCAGTCTAATCAGACTCACGTGCTTACTACTTGCCTGGGGAATTTTATCTTCATTCATTAGAGGAGACGCCTAGCTTCCCTCGTATTTATGACTATCTCTGTGTGATGACAACCAACTTGGTGCACATAAACATAAATTCATTGTCTAAATTAATGGAGGAGAACACAATCAGTAAAAATAACCACAAAAAACCCCAAGAACAACCCTCAAAAGAAATCTGGGCAAACTATCAATGAATATTCTTATATTGGTAATGGGTGCTTGCAGATGAAACACTCTTAAGAAGTAATGGATGGAATTCATACCTTCTGGACTACTTAAAATAAGTTTTCAAAGCATGTGTATATTGCTATATCAGTAAATGCAGGTGACAGAAAGAAGCTGAGTAGTTGCTGGAGCAGCTGTGGGTTCAGTGTGCGTTAGCAGTGTACTGTGCAAAAGGCAGAAGTAGAGACAAATTCTATCTGATGTTCTGTTTAACTCAAGGACTCTTAGAAAGAAAGCACTGGTATCTCTCACTGGTGCACATCTGTGCTGCTCTATTCCTGTCAGTGTTCTCGGGGTTTTTAAAATCAATTAGTACCTTCCAGGCAGTAGAAGCAGAATTTTGCCTAAACACCCAGGCTGCTGTTCAAAACCTGGTGCATTTATGAGAGGTAACTTTGCTGTCTTCTGCTCTGTATTGTGCCCAAATGTTGTTGCCTGCAGGTGCAGCATCTCTGTTATCTGCTACAATGACAGCATGACCCAGTAGCTGTCTTTTCAAAACAGAAACTAATCAAGTATTTTCTGTAGATAGCAGTATTTGTGGGTACTTGCTTGAAGATCATAGATTTTTTTGTCATGGTATTTTGGTTTCTAAAGTATGCTTTCATTAGTGACTCCTGAACAAGATGGTTAGGTCAGTTCTGCTTAACTGCTATTCTGCTTGGAAAACCAAAGGATAGGCTGGATATGCAAGGATAACTTAGTTCCCCATGTGCGTTCGTGATTGCTGGCACTGCAAGAGGCTGGCGCAGTCTCCACAGCAATTTGGGGGTGTCTCCAGAGTTCCTCTAAATCATAGATAGCAGCACACCTGTTACAGTGTCATTTTACAAATGAAAAATGTCAGAACAGAACATCTGTGTGATTTCCAGTACCTCCTGTGTGAGAAATCTGGTAGGCAGAGGCAGAAGCCAAGTACCCAGTTCCCTGACTATGAATACAAAGTGCTATTTCTAAACTTGTCTTCTAGCAATCTTCTTTGTTATCTAGTCAGCATTCCAAACCTGTCTGATTGCTAATTGAATTACAGTTTTTGATATCTGTATTTTCCTTACCAGTGCAGTGTGCCTGAGTTAGGGCATGGAGGATACTATACAGTTTTGGGTCAAACCCCAGAAAATGTATGAGGAGTTGTGCTCTTGGTCTAGGTAGTAAAAAATTGTTTATTTATTATAATACATGATTTGGCATTTGTAATCTCTCAAGGTCTCCCAAAGTAAACTTTGTGGGCAAAAACTCCTGCAGATGGACTGCTAGAGACTGTGATAAGATAATGAAAAAACCATAGTTCAGGCTGGACTTTCTGTGTTTAGGTGGATTAGCATATTCCAGCCCTTCTTTCCTCTGCAGCCTCTTCATCTCAGTTTTGGAGCATACCTGGGCAATCCCTTTATCTGCTCCTATTTATTTCACACTGCCTTAGGTAAAACACTGATTTTGTCAGTTTGTTTTCATCATAAGGAGCTCCACTGCGGCCCCAGCTCCCCATCTCTCACCTGTTTAGACCAGGTCTGCAGTTGCCTGTAATTCTGTTGGGGCAGTGTCCAGCATTGTGTAAGCAGGCAAGTGGTCAGCATGGAAAAACAGGTGCAATAAATGTAATTACAGCAAATAACAGAGAAATAGGAGAAATAGGTGCATATGAGTCAGTAGGGTAGAAGTCTTACTTCTTACACACACTTTTTGTTTCCAAAAGGATAGCCAGACATGAAAGAAATAAATGATAGTCAGTTGTAGCATTGCATTATTTTGCATTTTTGTTCCGGTTTCTCCTGCTGAAAAGTACATTTCAGTTTGTGACCTTCACTCTAGCCAGCAAGGCTGTTTAAACTTTAGGTGTCAACAGTGACTTGAAATGACAAATGAAAACCTGAAATAGCTCATTAGGTAAGAACTGGCACAAGGACTTAGTCTGCAGTTTATTTGCAAAACTATTGCCATGCTTATGCTTCTCTTTTATGATGCTGTGAAGGTCCACCATCACACCAGCTGTGAAGCTTGTACAATCTTTGCTAGTTACGCACTGGACATGGCTAAGGGACCTCCTAAACAACATAGGTGACACCACAAAGTGCACCATAGACAACAGAGATGTGAGAAAATGAGATTTTTTGTGTTACCTCAACTATGTCATTTTCCATTGGGCATGTGCTGGTATGTTCAAATTGGGCTGTGATGGGAGGTCATCAGTATGTAGCCTTGGTCCTACAGACCACATCTTATTTATTTATTTATTTAGTTATTATTTTTTTAAAAATAAGGCTAGACGGAAGCCATTAATCATATCTGTTGGTGTATTTTTTCCACTTTGAAATACACTTAGCAGAAGATATGGTATTGCAAATAATCTAAATTACCACTCTAATGGCCATATTAATCCTGTGTCAAATGGAAAGATCTTTCCTCAGGGCCTCAGTGTGAAGCTTGTCATAACACTGATGTTTTGGTACATTATTTCATTTTAGGGTTTTTATCTTTTTGTCATCATTGTTATAATTATCATCATTAATCCATCAGTTTCTCAGCCAACACAACACAAATTTCAGCATCTACTACATGATGTTCGATGTGAAAGCTGAGACACTAAGACTAAAGAGTTACTTTTCAAGTGGAGGTGCTTAAACTTTAGACTTTTAAACGTGTATTTGACATGTCAAGATGCAGTGACTTTTAGATATACAGAAGTATTAGCTCTGACTAATGTGACACATGCACAGATATGGGCATCTGAATTAAAAAATGTAGGCCCACATTGTCCAAAGCTATTCAAGATGTCTGTAGCCAAGCTGAAGAGTGAATTTGAATCTCTCATCTCCCATTATATGTAGTTTGTTTATGATGGCTGCCCCTTCCTGCATTATTTGCTAAGTAGTTATTTCCAGCTGATTTCAGATTGACATCATTGCACCCTGTCCTGTATTTTGCTAATTAGTCACTGTTTTTTTCTCTGTAATAGTCTTTCACAAACAGACAGGACGAGTCTGTCACGTTATTGCAGTCCTGCTATATGGGATATGTTTTGGGCCACACATGGGAATGGGCTTTGGTGCTCTGCACACCACATCGCAGAAGGAAAACTGGGGAGCTGGAGAGAAGTGAGAGGGTAGCAGTGTCAGTGTTTAAGACTTGAAAGGATGGCTTTGTAGTATTCTCCCGTCCCGTCCCCCCCCCCCCCCCATTATATGAAGTATATTCCAGTTCCGTGGATTAAATTCACAGGCAGTTTATCACATCTTCCAGATTACTAAAAAAGATAGTACTCTGAGCTTAACGCTGAATCATCCAACTTCATCAGAGTGGGTAAACCAGACCAAGGTTTCAAATGGGAAATGTCTGGAATGAAGTACTAGGGTACTGTGCAGGTCACTGAAGGCTCCTAAATACACAAAAATATTCATTTGACAGGGGAATTGTAGAGGGTTTTAGAGAATCACTTTGATTCTAATATTATATTTGGGTGGTGATGGTGGGAAAATTTTTCCAAAATATCAGCAATGTTGTTTTGTTTGTTGGTGTCCAAGAAAGCTATTTTTAGAAGAATGGCTGGAGTTGGGGGAATAATAACTAATTTGGCATAATAGCTTGGTCCAAAGTGGATCTTCTTTTTTTCTTATAAGAAACAAATATAATTTAAGAACAATCCAAGCAAATCCTTGCACTACTGATTCCTTTATTTGGGGGGTAACATTAACCCTTCAAGACACATCTCTTTAGAAAATAATGTCAATTTTTAAATGAACTTGCAAAACATTGTATTTCTAAGTAACTGAAGCCCATTCTTCTCCCATTTTACCTGGTCAGCTCAGAATAGAAATCCTTTCTTTCCTTTTTCATATGCTGCTTACATGAAGAAAATAAGATAGGCACAACGAACAAAAAACTATTACCAAGCTCTTTCTGCTCTGGAAGAGGAAATAAATCAAACAGTGACCTGGCAGTCGGCAGTACTTCTGGTAGGTCTTTTGCACGTTGTAAAATCAAGTCAGCTTGCTCAGCTTTCTGTCAGGTTACTGTGACAGTGGAAAGAAAGTACAAGCACAGTGTACAAGTGGTACTGGAAAGCTGTAGATGTAGCATACCCACACCACTTAACTGCTTACAACATAGCCTACTCTAGGCACGGATGCACTTAGAAGTGGGCTGTGCTGGTGCTTGCCATGAGAAGCAAAGTATTACTAAACCACTTGTCAACCTGGTTGTGTAGTTTCTTTCCTTTCCTTTCCAAAACATGCTTGTAGGTACTCTACCAAGCTGCATATAGCTTTGGGCTAATGACTTGAAGAACTCAATTAATGTGTAAGGTTCAAGTGAGACCATCTTGGCTGCAATAAAAACATTTTGTCTTTGCATTGCATCCTCCATGTAGAAGGCAGGTTGGACATTAGACAGAGGCAGTACTATCCATGAACTGATGTTTCTTCTGAGGAGTATGACTGTTGGGTTAAAGAACTTTTTAGAGCAGGGTCTGAAACCTCTAAAAAGACTAAAGAGAAACAATGTGCAGAAAGGAAAACTGGACAGAACGTTGGTGTATGCCACATATACTCTTGCAAATATTACACTGAAAACATTTATGGTTGTGAAGAGTTGCAAAGTGCATCGTCACTCTCCTGAAAAAGCACAGGACATAGTAATGCTATCTCATGACATTAGAAGAAAGATTGCCAGTTCCAAACATGCAGCATCTTGGGTTTTCCAAATAGCAGTTGACACTTGTGTTTAGTTGTGTTATCTGAAAAGGTCAAATTCTGAATTGACGAATAATTTTGGAGAAAACTCCATGAGCTATGTAGGCAAATAGAAAGTTAAAATACATTTTCTATGTTTTCTGCAATATTTCTGTTCAAATGCTTAGACGATGTTGTTCTGGGAACAGTAATGACATAAAATGCAACAGTGAAATCTGAAATGGACACTTAGCAAATTATCAATATCATTGTCACTGTGCTTGGGTACAGTGAACTGATTTTCCTCTGTTGCTCTTACTATTAATCTATTACTGTTTTAGAGTACTTTTATTTCCTCTTAGCCCTGCAGTGTTTCATGAAGTTGTACCTGTTATTCCTCAGCCCGGCTGCACGCTAACCTATCTGTGAGAAAGGGGAAACACCACCTCCGACACACCTCTGAGCTGGCCCCTTATGCTTTGCTGTAGTCTGTGTATTTTGCCATACTTCACTGGACCTGTTTGAATGTGTCTTGGTTTCCTAACCAGACTAAGGGACTTGGGTTTTTTGCAGGCTGAGACATGGCTACATGCTGTGATGCTAACAAATGTTTTTAAATTGATTATGTGGGAGGAGGAAGGGTTTTCTTTTTCTTTTTTTCTTTTTCTAAAAGTAGTAGTTTTTTCTATTTGCCTTCTTAAGAATAAGTAATTCCTGGTTCACGGTAAAATACATCTGCCCTCATATGTTTTGCAAGGCTTTCTGAAGCTCTGTGATATCTTTTGATACACATAATCTCTGAGGGAACAGTTCTGCATGCCTGCATCCCCACTTGGATCTAAAGTTCAATGTCAGTAGTTTGGTGCTTTGAACTACGGTATACAAGGACCAGTTGTGTAGTATATGGAGAAATTTGGATCACAGCAGTTCACCTACCTTTCTTTTAAGGGGAGTTATTTTTTGCACAGAAGAATATTTAATTTTAGGCAAGACACATGATCCAAAACCTCCATGCACTTGTGATGACATCAGTAATTTCAAGTGATTTTTTTTTTTTTATTTCCAAGCAGTAGAAGTTCTCTAAAAATCAAATACAAAATCCTCTGAGAGTTTAGGTTACTTGAAAATAACCAAAAGACCTAATTTTTGTGGTTTTATTTCCCAGTATGGATGGTATTGCAGCAGTCTCTTTGGGGTGATGCTGTTTCTTGTTTCAGGAGAGACGCCCTACCTACAGACATGACAGATTTCTCTATACCAGTATAATTGCTGTCATTGGACTAAGGAGGAGTTTTAATGCAAATATCTGTCTACATCTGTATTACACTTCTGGGTAACATTCATGATCTTTGATTTTTGCAGTTTAATGAATTACATAGTTGGGAACCCAGTAAAGTTTTTGGAACTGTTTATTGTGGAAGGGGTGTTTTCATGTATATTATTGGAGATGGTTTTTGCTTCCAGGAAGAATTTTCAGTTAGGCATTTCCTTTCTATGTTACAGTCAATAGAAATATGTGTAATTTAATTTCTTCTGGTTTCATGTTTGCTGCTGACTCTGAAAATGAAGCACTGAATTATTTCAGTAATAAGTATTCAAATTTGGAGTGTGCATGGACAAATGGTGAGGAAAGGCAGGTTTTAACTGCTGTGCAACTGCAGCACGCAGGGGAAGTGCCAGGATGGTAATAGCCACTTCTTCGACTAATTGAACATTTTATGAAATCAAGGACAACTTATTTGTTGACTCAGAGATGGGATTGACTCATATTTTGATGGATTCAAGTTTCCTGTCAGTAGGGTTTCCTGATTGGCTTAGTTTATATTTGTTTGGAGGTCAAACACTGAGGATATAGCCTTAAAAACATACAAACAACAGTAAGCAGATGGGGACAAGAAAGAGCAAGTCTGTTATTTGGGGCCATCTGCCACGAGGCAAGGACAAGACCTAATTTCTGATATTTACTGTTTTTCTGTGACTTGTGAATCTTCTATGTAAATTTTATTTATAAATAAAAGGCAAATAATTTTTAAGGGACAGCTGTTGATTGATCCCTCGAGTTGTTCCAGACAGGCCCCAAAGACATTAGAGTCTGTGGCTGGCAAAATGATAAACAATGATTGCTTAAAATTCTATTTAGAAATTAGCTTTGTGCTGTACTATGTCTAGCTCTACTTATTGACTGTCTGGGCAATGTACTTTACATCTTCTGTACCCAATGAATCACAGCATGTTATTAAAAAATCAGCGTTGGCTCTTACCATCTCTCATCTCCTAATTGTTTTGTGCTATGAGGTAGGTATGATGCTTCTGGCAGGCTTAAGTTGTTTCTATGTTGCTGCTACACTGCACCCACCCTTGTTTTTTGATGTATGTTTCTATAGAAGATAAGGAAATATAGAGCATGGCATCCATTTCACATACAGCTCAGGCAGGGGAGAGGAGGAGAGGAACACAGTGATGAAGGCACTGTTATTTCAGTGTAGACTTCTCTTTCAGTATTGAGATGGAAAAAAGAGAAATTGCTCGGTAGCTAAGACAGTGAAGTACGTAAAAGAGAATTCCAGGTATACAGATGAGCTAAATTTAAGGCAAACATGAGAAGTGGATGTATGTACATATATATGGAAATATATATGCATATATATATGTTGTGTGTATATATATACATATATAAAATAAATGTATAAAAAGCCCCAAATGTATATGCATGCATGTAATAATTTGTTTATATTATAAAAAATATTTGAAATAAGGGATAATGATAAAGAAGATCAGCTCACATAGTCTCTATTTTTTCAAAATCTTAATTAGGTCAAACATTTCTCAGGTTCTGAAAATTTTCCAAAAGGAGGAAACTGTGTAGGTCAAGATGTTAGAATTAGATAGGATTAGATAGTGATATATAGATCTTTTCATTTGTGGGATCAGGAAATTAAGCCATGAGCACTAAAGAGCAAAGTATTTTCACACAAGTAATTCTATTCCTCTCAGGAAAGCTTTAATCCTGTGCCTAAGTTCTTGTGAAGTCTGTGAGATCTGTCTGACAGTGATGCAGTTTCTGATTATATCACAGAATAAACAGAGAAATTCAGCATTGTGCAGTGGAAAGGAGGCTTCCTAATTTAAATATGCTTGAAGAGGTATCAGAAACACTAATTAATATTACTTATTAAATCCACAATTAACTAAGACGTAGTTACTCAATACCGTTTCCTGAAGCCTTAATACACACTGTGAACATTTGTTCCAGTTTTGTGTTCAAAATTAGGAAAATTGACCTAGTGGTAAGGAGTTAAAAAGTTGGAGAGCATGTCAGCATGGGCATATCTATGCGAACAGAGGAATCAGTTAAGTGAAAGCAGAAAGGTGTTAAGTGCATGTACAAGTTTTCTCTTCAGTACTACAAATGGAGAAGTTTGGGAGGTGAATAGTTTGTTCTGGAGAATTCCACCAACAAAGGCATCTGTGGCTGAAAACTGACCCTTTTGCCATAACTCTGTATATACGACTTCAGGAGAAGGATAAAGTAACTTTCACCTAGCTTTCAAATCTAACTGAGAATTCCTCTATATTAAAAACTCCTAATTGGAACAGTGTGAATATGAATGTGTATATCCTGAAGCACTTTTGCAAACCACGAGAAGAGACATCTCTTGATACGTCTAGGGGAACAAATTGCTGGAATGGGAATTTTATCTTGAGGTACTTAATGGTAATTCTTGCTTCTTTTTGTGTGGTTTTTTTGCTTCCTTTTAAAACAGAAAAATTGGAAGTGACACATCGGTCAATTGAAAAAAAAGGGCATCTATGTGAGAATTGAATTTATAACTCTCATTCAGGATTATTTTACATGTGTTCAACTTTACAAGGTCAACCTAAGTGAGAGCTGCATTTCAAACCCTCTTATCTATTTAATTTTGTTATTTTCCTATGAGCACTTTTAAAGTTGTTTTTTGAAGTAAGACAGTCCCACAGGAGACACAGTGCATCTCCATGATTTACACAGGTAATCTGGTGTTGTGGTGGTGTTCCAGTCCATTCGTTAATGTCATGTAGCAGGCAGGTGGGTTAAGAAAAAGATTTCATACTATAAATGGCCTCGATCTGCATATTTCATTGGAGCAAAGTTGCAAAAATTAGCCTTTCACTTCATTGTGATGGTGATGGCTCACTGATGCTTTGGAGGGTTACTCCAAGATCGGACTCTGTTATCTGTTGGGATCTACAGGTAATGATGTAAAGTATGCAAAATGCAGCAGGATTGCTTTTCCTTGGCTTGTGTTGATTTTCACTGGACTCAGTATGAGTCACACGAGATAGTTACTTAAACTTTGTTCTGTAAATTGGTACCTTTTGATGCAATGAAGTGTTAGAACTTTCCTTCTCTGAATGAGGTTTAAAAAGGGAAAGTTACTTAAGAAAGACAAATATATGACCAGCATATTTCTGCCACTAGAAAATTCTAGGTGGTTTACTCATTAGCATATTTCTGTATTTTCCACAATAAAACACAGAATATGCAATATTCTGCACATTACAATGATTATGATACTAATGCTGACTACCTTATTATCCTATAATCTTCCTTAAATAATTTGATTTTACGCTTGGCTGGTTTGCTTCAGGAAATTAAGTAAATGCACTAAGAATGAAGACGGGTAACAAACTGTTCGCACGGGAAACAAAAATTAACTGATGTTCTGAGATAAACTGTAATTATAGCGCTCCTTTGTAAAGATGTCCTTGGAGTTTGGTGCATTTGGGAAAGACTCACAAAGACTGGTTGGAGGACGTGAAAATGTAGGTGACAATGTACCATAGGCTACTTTCTGGACTTCTATGCAGACTATGCTTGTGTAGAAGGCCTTTCTCTTAAATACATGGGAATTGTACAGATTGGGAAAGGGCAAAGAAAAAGAAGTAAAAAGAAGAAAAGGAGACTAGGAGGATATGACTTCTTGAAAGTTTTTTGAAAGCCAGGTTCTTACAAAGGATTTTCTCAGGTATCCATCCATACATTTTTGTGTGAGAGGAACGTTGTTACAAAAGATGCCTTGGTATGTCTGACAGGATGGTAGATACTGGTGGTTTTTTTTTTTTCATTTTTATTTTTAATAACCAGTTTGCTTTTAAATGAGGTTCAGAGCCTTTGGAATAGCCTGACATAAACATGTGGTCACATCTTGCACTTCCCATGCAGTCCATCAGAGGAAGTGTAACATGTTGTACTGCCGTCTTTTTAAAACAATCATTTAATCAAAAGTGCAATAATCCATCACCTCTGCTTAGGCAAGGATCATAACCCAATTCAGAGCATTACTAGTCAGATGAATATCTTTTATGTCCCCATATTTGATTTATGGGATGAAGGTGAAATAGTGAGAAGCTGATGAACAGGATTTCATACTGTGGGACAGGAATGGAGGTGATGTGACAATGTCTGTTCTGTCTATCAGCGGTCAATGTCCCCTTCACAGAAACACCACCTCAGTTAGAAGGGTTTTTTTGTTTCGAATTTTTGTGGTGGGGTTTTTGTTTGTTGTTATTTGGTTTGGTTTGGTTTTGGTTTTGGTTTTTTTGGTGTGGTTTTTTTTTTAGTGTGTTGTTTTTTTTTTTGATGAGGGGGAAACAAAAGAGACTGAGGCAATAGAAGTCCTTTGAGATTGCAGCCTTAAGAAGGATTTTTTGCCAACAGTTTCAGTGACTGCATGCCAGGCAGCAGTGGGGTCCTGCAGTACGGCATCCTCTGCTGCTGGCAGACAGGAGGTTTACATTTCTGTTGAGGACACAGTTTGACTGAAACTGTGACTGAAATGAATGAAGCAGCCCTTAAGGCAAGGAGCTTCTGAACCGAAGCATGGAGGTTACTGCCTCTGGTACCTGACAAGTGCAAACGATCAGGTAGCCCCAGAAGAGAACAAGATGCCCAGGAAAATCTGAGCACTGCAATGGAGATAAAACGAGCTGGCTTAGGGCAGAGGTAACCCCCTGAAGGGAGGGGTACCATTCCCTGTGCATCGCTCTTCTGTTGTGGGCAGCAAGGAAACTTCTTTGATTCCTCCTCCCTGTGTCCATGACCTAAGTAAATTTTGAACTGGAACATTCCTCAAATATAGCTGGACTTACAGGACTGGGTTATACCCAAGGCCAAGAAGGGGAGGAAATTGATCCTTAGGTACAGAAATGTAGCAGCTTCCCTGATGTCAGTGTCTCTGATACCAGCTTCTCTGATGTATTTGGTGTCCTTGCAACGGAGTGAGGTCTTCAATGTGAACTCCAGCTTAGGCAATAGGTTTCAAAGACTCCAGGGTCCTGAAAAGATAGTTTTAAGTGTATCCGCTGTTTTGCTAAATGGATGTATATTTTAAAATATGATTTATAGTAGACATATACCTGAATTTTTGTTATTGTATAGCAATACCTTTGTCAGCAAGTTTTAATATATTAGTAAACAATAGGAGGTGCTATGAACATTTTGAGGAGTGCT
The DNA here is from genome assembly GCA_035590275.1 of Ibycter americanus. NCBI lineage: Eukaryota > Metazoa > Chordata > Aves > Falconiformes > Falconidae > Ibycter > Ibycter americanus. The sequence continues at coordinate 63,550,026 of JAVJGI010000063.1, forward strand.
TTTTCTGTGAAACTGCCTTCTGTATCGTGCTATTTGGCTTTGTTTTCCATCCCTTTAGGAAACAAAACTATAAAATAATATTCATAACATGATTGTAATTATAATGTTATTTTTCTCATTGTTGGAACATGACATTTAGAAATCTTATTTTTAGATCTGAGAGTAAGAAAGCACGCTTTATTGAAAGGCATAGTTAAGACTGTGTATATCATGATTGAGGTAAAATTCGTAGCAGTTGAAAGGTTTTGGAACACAACAGCTGAAACACACGATTTCCTGTAGAGAAGGATTTATGAAATGCTACAGGGGGCAGGGAAGGATGTATTACAATATGGCCTTTCCCACAGAGAGGGATCTTACAGAAATCTAACCTAAAATTGCCTTGCCTTTATAGGCATCTAGAATGAAGCAACTTCATTCACCTGCAGCAAGTGTCTGGAGTCTGCTTTTCCCCAGAAAATCTACAGGGAAAACCTGAAAGAATCCAGTATGCTTCATATATGACTGGCTACTTTGGAATCTACTAAATTAAGCCAAGACTTTCAAGTGGAAATCCTATCCTCTGCTCTTTTTTGCTGTTGAACTTTTGCTGAAACACCTTGTAGATAATCGATTCCTCTGTGCCTCTTTAACCAAAGAGTTAGCTTTATGTGGCCATTGCATTAGCTTTTGCTGAAGCAGCTGAGGTAGTGATGTTCTTTCTTACTGGGAGAGCAGAACTGCAAAACTGTTGAAGCGCCAAGGCGTTACCAGACTCTTAGGCCAACTTCATTTGCATCCAAGTTATATTAAAAGAGCATTTAAGGGAAAATAAAAGCTTGTAGGTGGGATGCTGTAATGAGCCTTTCCAGGTGCATGTAGTAGATTGCTCCTATGATTGCCAAAAATGTTATTGCTACGTTGAGACCTTCTTATTATTCCTGGTACCGTCTACATATTAGGAGGCTTCTCTCCGTGGTTTCAGCCCATTTTTGAGCCTTAGACTTTGGTCTCTTGAGTCTGTTGACATGCTGCAGTTGTGTTCATAGTGGAGACTGTGCAGCACATACTCAGGTGAAATACTTGCATGATTTGAGCCTCTTTACCTCCTTGCTTCTGGGTTCTGGTGTCAGATCAATGCAGGTGACTGGCAGAGAGAAAGGGCTGGGTGCTGCTGAATCTGCCCTTCTGCAGTGAGTTGCCTCTGTCTTCCACCTGTAGTTGACATGACTCAGCCTGCAGCACAAAGCTGACTGCAAAGGAGCTTTGAGAATTTCCGGGAAGACAAGGCTCTATCGATAGGAGTAGCAATTTGAACAGATGATGACCACTGGCTCTGGTGGTCATCCCATCACCTGGGACTTGTGCTTGACGTACTGAGCTTGAATGTGCTGTTTTCAGCCACCTTTAAGCAAGAGGAAGCAGGTAATCTTCAGATACTCGTTCAGTGCTTCGCTATGCAACACTGCAAAACCACAGCTTTGAAGACAGAAAGTAAACTGGGTAAAGATAGTTACTTTTTCCAGGGCAGAGAGAGGGGTATGTGGCTGTGGGGAACCTTAGGAAGGCATGTTGTACTCACGTGTAGGTGTGAGTGTATCAGGGCAATCAAAGAAAGTTTTGCATAAACAGCTGGTGTCAGCCACTTACAAATTTGAGATAAAATTAGAAGGGACAAAAGAGGGCAATAGAAAAGTCAAAACAGGTCAAAGGAGGATTCCTTCTTGAGACAGCAGTGCTGATAGGCTGAAACAGAGGGGTGCCCCAAAAGAATATTATGATTTTCTTTTGCCACTTTGCATAATATATCTGCAAGCATAAATAAATATTTATGAATTTATACATACCTGCATGTGTACAGAGATACCACTGCTGCTGGAGAGCAAGAAACATACTATTTCTGGTACTTGTAATGGTGGTATCTGGGGGTAGCCCAGGAGACTGTTACATGAAGGGTGTTGAGACATATTCATTTAAAAAAAAGATTTATGAGTGAGGTTGGTCCACAGATGATGGATCTTCTAGTTAAAGTTGCTCTTGGGGACAAATAAATCAAAAGAGAAAGACAGAAAATAAAACCAGGAAAAACTCTCCCCAGTGTCCTACTGGGAAGAGCAGGGTCCCAGACAAGTACCCCGCTCTGGGGGCGCTCTCCAGTGCAGCAGGCTGTGATGATGATGAGGATTCTGATGAGTTTTTGACATCTTTCCCCTAATGCTGTGTATGTTTTTCTTTAGGACTCACACAAACTCCCTCTGGGTTGTTCCCAATCAGAATGTTATTAGTGCTGACTGGAGTATGTTGATTAGGTGCCAGTGTTGCACACTGGTTGTTGTGCTTCTGTGCACTTAAATTATTGGATAATATTTGTTGACTATTTAAATGGCTCTTAACTGCTTCCTTGTGCACTGTGCTTTGGATTTTTCTAATATATATATATCTCTCAAAAAATCTAAAAAAGGGAATGAAAGGGAGAAGAAAGGAGAGAGGGGATCCTCATGCTAGTGGTGCCCATGGTATGAGAACCTGCCATAATAACACCATCAGGATTTGCAAGTGCAAGGCTGTGAAAGCAACAATAATAGTACAACAGGATGGGAAGAATTAGGGAAAAATATTGGCACAGGGGCCGTGGATATGCTGCCTCAGTGGTTAAGGTGAAAGTTTACAGAGTTGTAAGTAGTAAGCACTTAGCATTACTAAGGCTAAGGTGTTAAAGTACCTAAGACACAGCAGAACAAGACAGATTTGGTTTTTATTACATCTGCATCCTTGAAAATAAACAGATGTATTTGAGAGGCAGGTATAGGAAGTCTGAGGACATTTGTCAGGGCTCAATTCAGCAGGGCATTGAAGTGCAGGGGTGTTTTTACCCATATACTCAGCTGGCTTCCCAGTGCTCTGTGAGGACGTTCTGTGTTCATGGGAGGAAAGAGGTGTCAGTGACAGCTGGTGTGTCTGTTGGTTTCTATCATAAACTTGGTGCTGTTTTCCTGACATACCAGCCTTCTGCAAGCAGAAGTGCCTGGAAGGGCCGCCTCTTTAGTGGCTGTGTAGCAAGAGATTTGGATACTGTAAAAATGGTATGTGTAGTCACAATCTGAGTCGATGAACCTTCATTATGCCTCCTTTACATGTAGATTAGTCATAAGCAGCAAGGATGCTGCAGGCATAAGTTTTTACCTGGAGACTGCAGGAACGTCCCAGAGACAGAGCACAATACTACTGACAGGAGAAGAGCACTAACTTTGCACCCTTTGGATGTCTAATATTGTTGCTAACACGAATGCTCAGGCCTTTGGATAGCATGTGATTGCCTGTAGCTTCAGTACCAGTTTGTCCTGCTGTTCGTGTGGGACGGGAATAGAAATACAGAGCAGAGAAGTGAAGGACACAAACCATCAAGGCCTGGAGTTGGATAAAAAAATGGTTAGCGTGCCATCCACTGACACTTCCAGTTTTAGAACAGATGACTGGCTCAGTGAGGTGTGGGGTTGATCAGTGTCTGCAACCGACTTAGCTGTGCAGAAACGTCTGGGGAATTCACAGTGACTCACCCCCCATTTTAGCAATTACAGATGTCATTTTGCTTTGGGTAAGTCCTCTCACACAGCTGACCTTAAGGTACTAAGGTGACCTTTAAGGGCATGCGAGAACTCTCGCTATCCTTTTGTGCATTTTTGTATTTAGACTCAAAATTTTCCAGAAGGTGAGGTGAGTTGCTGGACATTTGGTTCCTTTTTCCTGCGTGCTGAGAGTAATTACCTTGTGTGATCTCCACAGTGTCTCCACCAACACTGAATGAGTTTTATAACAGCAAAACAAAATGTTTTTCCAGTTCAGTTATGGATACTTAATAATAACCAATATTGTGTCTGCTCTGCCTTTCCCCTGCAGAAATAGCAATGCTCGGTAAGTGTCACAGCAAGCACTGCCAGCTCCGCATGTGGAGATGAGGAGAATATCAGCTGTCTGCAGGGACACAGCAGCACACCAGCTGTACAACTCTTCCTGCTCTCCTCACCTGCACACAAAGCTTCCAGCCTGCAAAATACAGAACACATGGGGAAGATGATGGACCTAATGTAAGACTACCTCTCTTTCGTACTCTCTGAGGCTGCTGAGAATGATTGCTTCTGTGACTAAGTGATTTTTAGGTGGGCATTTCTACCCTTTCTGTTATTTTCCTTGCGCTGGTGTTGCTCTGATTTCCAGTGGGGAGCAGGCTGTATTTGTTCTTATTTTTTTTAGCACTTAGTTCAGCAGGTATTGACCCATGACAGGCTGTTTACCTTGGAATATTTGGCTAGACTGTGGACTAACTGGGGGCTACGCAGAGCCATTCTGCCACCATGGAGGCTCACTCGGAATGACAGGATGTAATAGCTCCTGTCCACAAAGTACTTACATTGCTCTAGATATAGAGTAAATCTCAACCCTGGACTTGTGTCAGACACTGATGTCTTGGGGAAAGCATTTTGTCAAGGTAAAGAGAACATTAGCCTTGTTTCTTGATTTTTGCCCCAAATCAGCGTCAATTCACATACTCTCTAGCTGCAGCACAGCACCACAGTTTCTCTTCAGCTCCTCCAGCATGTCCTGCCATGGGGAAAAACCTCTGACTTCAGGCTCAGGAAGATGGAGGGGACACTCCTGTGCGGTGTCATCCCCTTGACTTAACACTGGGGTTATTTCTGCCCCTGGTTCCCAGGACTGGGGACAACTAGAAATACCTAGATCTAGGAAGATCTAGAAACCACACAAATCTACAGAATAAACTCAAATCTGAGATTGCTTTTGAATGAGTAAGTCTTCGCAGGTGCAGAATGTTGGGGGACCTGCGGACTCAGATGACTCAGAGCTGGTTAATCAGATGAAATCAGAGGTACACTTTCCTGGCTACCTCAGTGCAGAAACACCTGCATCTTTCTCTGCTGGATTGCCCTGCTATTTCCCAGAGCCCGCAGTGTCAGAATTTCTCATCACTGGTTTCCTTCTTCTGGAATAGTAAAGACTTCAGAGTATTTTTCTTTTTTTAATGGTGACTGTATTAGAGCTAGAAAGCAGCTGCCCAGAATTAAATGTATATGTATTGGATCAGCCTAAGAATGTAGAATATTTCTATTTTCATTTAGATGTCTGAGGTGACCCTAGCCAGTGTGCTTTAGAAAGGCACACTGAAGTATTTAATTTAACAAATAGGTATTTACAAGAACAAAATTAAACAAGCATCTTGTTTTTTTACATAAGTGGCAATTAAATATGTTAAGGGATTAAGTTTCTCATCTTCTGTGTTAACGCCTAAGAGGCTCATTCTTAAGCTCAATGTTCCCAGCCATAAACTGAACATTAGGTACAAATTTTGCAGAACAATTCTAATTATGTAAAGAAGATAAATTTTTAATCCTAATACAAAATAATGGAAGCATTCTATCACCTGGCAAATGTTACTGAATTGAAGCTGGATTTCATTTATGTAGATCCACCATAATAGAAGATTTCAAGGCTGTGTAATATATCAGTATCCATCTGTTTAAAGAGAAGTTATTTGTAAAACAAAAATACAGTCCATCAAACTATGTAAAACCACTGTTAATTAATCAAAGCTTGTTTTAGAGTGAAAAGCAATTGGAAATTATTCTAGGAACTATTCTTCTAGGCACACAATAGATCCAAGTTTTATTAAAGGCCAGAGAAAGAGATCAATTCGTAACTACATCTGAGAAGCTGTAAAACTGAGGTGAAAGGAAAAGGTTGTCATGCTTTATCAAAGCACACAACTCCATTTTAAACTTTTTTTAAAAGGTTCACCTTATTTTCAACTTGACTGAAAGTAACATCTTTAAATAACCCATGGGACACACAGAGAGTAACCCTCTTGGCCCGGGGTTGCAAGAAGGTACAATTATTAGAAAGTGCCTATATATATATTAAAAAAAAAAAAAAAAGTGACCTTCTAATTCCTTCATATTTGACTAGTTCGCTTTAAAAACTGGATTTAAAAGTCAGTTAATTAAGGAATCAGCTCGAATACCAGAATATTAGTGACATAAAGAGCCTAGTCAGGTTTGTAATAGGGAATATCTCTTGCATAAAATGCAGGTGTCAAAAAGGCTTTAAGGTGTGACATCCTGACTTTGTTTCTGCATAGTTCTCCTTGCAGAAAATAAATTCCATGTGAGTTGTTAAGACAGGAATGAGGAGAAGACTCAAATCAGAGTTCTTTTTTGCTAATTTATAATGTTTCATCTGCCTGACCACCTGCGGGGAAAACTTTCCACTACTTTTGACATATCATTAGCATAGACTTCAGGTTCCCAGCTACTAACTGTGTCTGTTTTACCTTTGTTGTCAAACTTGTTCACAATATGAGCAATCTCTTTTGGATCTTCAAGGATACCTGGGAAGTGTTTAATTGTCCCTGCAGATCTCAGTATTGGCTCTTGTGTTGCTTAGGGTTTATATGCTAGCTACGATACACAAACAAGTCAGCACAAGGTTATCTGCATGTTATAAATTCATTTCCATGTGCATGTTCTCCATTCCCTGTGAATACAATCTACTCCAAGTAAGTGATAATGAGGCGGAAAAGGAAACAGTAATGCACCTCTTTCCATTTCTTTAGTTTTTCTGTTCTCTGTTTAAAGGAAATTTTTTTTGTATCTCAGAAGCCAAGTTTCTCAGGAACAGGTGTAAATTACTCTACATATATCCATGCTGAGAAGTGCATGAAGTAGAACAGATGCATTAGCTATAAGAAGTGCTGTATCCAGGCAAAAGTTCTGTTCGTAAAACTTTTCAGCTGTGAATGCTACTGCTTAGCTAAGAACTTCAGAAAAGTGCTTCAGTATTCATTTAGCTCTTCAATTTCTTTTCAGTTTTATTAGGCAGTGAAGTGGATTAATTTCCAAACAGAAAACTTCTTGTAGAAGCCAAGAACCTGCAGTTGTGCGGAGCTTATGGGTTGTAAATGGGTTTTGAGTGTGTATCCTGTATGGAACACTAGAGTCTGAGAGCCTGGTTTTCATTGCTCTTGGTGTATTTCCCTAACAGTGACACAGATTTGTAACGGTATACTTTTATATACAAGTGGATACCGAAGATGAGTCTTTTTCAGAGTCTGGGATCTTATTGCTCAGATGGTGCATGACTGACTGCATGGCAGTCAGCCAGCTACCAACCTTGTGGCAAATAAATCTCTCCTTTTTTGCTTCTAGCTTTTACCTTTGTAAAAGATTTCTTGGAACCAGTCTTGGATTCACTATAGGTGAACAGTTCTTTTGTGGGAGGCGGGAGGATTTCCTTTGTCTTTTTAACCTTTGTCTTGGAAGACCTTGAAAGGTAGATTAAAAATAAAGGATCTCACCTCTCACACATTGCAGGACTGTGATACCACAAATTTGAAAACCTTGGAGCCTGGTTTTACTGAGGATTTTACAGAGCTGTTTGTACTTCATCATAGTAACTCTTACTGATTTTGCAAGTAAATATCTTCATTGCAAAACACTGGAATGGTAGAATCTGCACAGCAGTTCTTTGTAGAAAGGCTGCACAATTCCTATTTATGGGCATAAGACCCCTGCGGGGTTAGACCAATCGTTCATGTAGGCCTTTATTCTGTCTTTGACAGAGACAGAATGTCCATGGCAAGAGCTTGCCCTTCTCAGGAGGAGTGCTCCTCTTGCAGCTTTTGTCTGCTTACAACTGCAAATTGCACTGAGAAAGACCACTGGCCATGCTGTCAACGGCAGTGTCTGAGTCTCCCTTTCTTTTTATTTGTCCTCTTTGGCAGCTTTGTGATATATGGGCAAATGTTGCATGTACACAAAGTTGGAACCTTTGGCTTACATGAAAATGCCAGTGTAGATGTAGAAGTTCCCATGAGGTGTTTTTAAAGTTAGTCATTGTACGCTAAATTCCGTTATCTGGTACAGGATGTATATCTAAACTAACTGCTCTGCCATAATGTGATAGCTGTGGGACTGAAAGTGATCTGTTTCATTACTGAGTCATGTCCTCTGCTATTGTAGCTAAGGTATAAAATCACTTCCTAAACAGAGAAAATTACTACTTTTTTATATATGTATGATAATATCTAGACCTAACCTTATCTTTGTTCTCACAGCTCCTACCAACAGGCTCTTTTAGACACAATGCTCATCAATCTCTGGTTTTGAGCCTGTGTTTAGTCACAATTTATACCTATGGGTGCTTGAGATGTTGTTCCTTTGATATGACAGCCAAATTGTTTCTGGCTTCCTCCTGTCAAAAAACCTTCATGCTCTCTTGATTATCCTACGAATCCATTTCTGCAGTTGTTCTCTGGCTTCATCTGTCTTGAACAGAAGTTGCTTATGTCTAGTGGACATACTTCATCTGATGTATTTCAAAATTGCATTTCCTTTTTTTCACAACAACATCATATTGGTGGTTTATGAACATCCTATAACTAACCAAAACACACAAGCTTGCTTTCCATCATTCCAAACCAATAAGCCCCAGGATTTCTTGCTGTTAAGTCCAGAACACATGCTGTAAAACAAGAGTGTAATATCCAGTTCTGTATGGTCCCTTAAAAAGTGCTTCTAACAACCATAGATAGCCCCAACCAGGAAACAAGAAAGCAGGTTGTGCAATAGAGTAGTGTCTTGTGTTCCATGTTAATCTGGGTGTATCCATTTGCAACAGCAATATGTGGGTTTTACTGCATGTCAGAGTTGTTATTTGCAACTAGGGATGGTGCAGGGGAGCAACTGGCATAAAGATGAATACTATGCATAGTCAATTAGACAGCTTCAAGGTACAAATCAAAGTCCTGCTAGTATACATAGCAGCAGCAGTGTTCTGTAATTGCTATGATCTCTTTCGGTGTCACTCATAGGTCAACCTGAAGGTTTCTGGACATCTTTTGTAGCTTTAGAAAAAACAAGGTTTCTGAACTGCTTAAATTACTTAACATATACTTTCCAGATTCTTTGACTTGCAACTGATATTTGCTATGGCTTTCCATGGTGCTAAAAGGGATCATCGGACACAATCAATGATTAATATATGTGGTATTTGTACAGTAACAGTGGCTTGAAGTCTGTTCTTGCAATCTGAACTGTTCTTGCAATTCTAAGTTTAAAAGGGTCATAGGTAATGCTTTTCTTTGTACTTCAGGGACACTAAAGCAGAACTGGTTGCTGAAATCTGCTTCACACTGTCTTGTGTAGGTCTGCAGAATGGTTTGGGGTGACAGAAAAATTCTCTGCAAGGTTCCTCAGCATCACCTTTGCAATATGACAGGTAATTCCCAGTCACTGTATCAATGACGAGCTGTGTCTTCAAGCTCTCCACTTTCCTTTCCAGGGTTCCAGGAGATAGCAGGGTCATCCAGCAGTGTTTGAGTATCCTGAGAGATGCCTATGGGGCTCGGCTGCCTCATATTCATGTTTCAGAATTTATCTCCTCTTACCCTGAGCCCCAAATATTGTGAGCTTTGTGGATGAATACAGTTTGGGGCTGTATCTCTCCTGAAACTATTATTACTGGGAACCTCTGGCTTCACTGTTACTTGTCTCTGAAAAGGAGCTGGTCATTCCAGAGAAGTGGTTAATCTTCTCTTTACACCCCCTTTCCCCACTCAGATTTTCAGAGGACCTCGAGGAAAAACTGCAACAGGCCTTCATGACTGGTGAAGTCATGAAAACTTGACTTCTTGAGTGCTTCCTTGTCTATGGCAGACGGCTTAGAGTGAGTGCCTTTGCCTCCTCTGCCACCCAGCTCCACCAGTAGATTCAGAGGAGGATGTCACCAGCATGACACCCTCTCTCCAAGAGGTACATGCCCAGGCCACATGGCATCTGTCATTTAGTCTTATGTAAAGTGTAGGAGAGACCCCTTACTATAGCCAGACTCCAGCTCTGAAAAATAGATTTGTGGATGATAAAATATTTGGTGTTTCCTCTGACTCAAAAAGCTAAGTTAAAAAATAGTGATATTCTGGCATTTTGCCAGTGTCGTTGGCTATACTGCCACAAAAGAGGGCCTGATTTAAAACACACATAGTGGCAAGGAAGTAACTGCAGCCCATAACGAGTGACCTCTGCAGAGCAAGGTCTGCTCGGTAGTGATGTATTTATGGCAGATGGAAGCTGGACGTGTTATCTGAACGGACCTGTTGTGGTTAGGGCTGATAACATTCCTTGTCCTGCTTTGGGAAGAAGTCAGAGGCAGCGAGGTGGTCCAGAAAGTACTTAGACCTGTCTAAATATGCCATTGGTTCCACGTCAGAACATCGTGGGTTAGGAAGCTTTTAGCAAGGGTTTTAAAACTTTGTGACTGCTCCTTATCCAGGCATTCTCATGAAATTACTTTCCCTTGCCTGTGGGGCTGAGGATGAACAGGAAACCTGATCGTAGTAGGAAATGTACTAAGCCTTTGCTTTCGTATTGAATTCAAGCTGCTCTGAGAGTGGACGTGGAAGGAGCAATTCCTGGTCGCAGAGAGGTCTGTGAGTAAGATTGCTGTGCCCTACCTAATTTAATTTTGATGGGTAGTCACTGATTCTCTTGCTGTGCAGGGGCATGACATCCAGAAATAGTGGACAAATAGTCTACTTCAGCCATGTGCTGGGTTTTGAAATTCTTAATTAAGGAAAAAAACTGGGCAATCAGTTTGAAGACCAGGCAGACCAGTGGAAAACCGAATGGTGCCTCAGGCAACCCCCTTTCTCTGCAGTATGGGAACCTGGCTTTGACATAAGTACTCTCTCATTCTGATGTTCACAGGAATCTAGGCAAAATCCCACTTCTTTCTTATCTCATTTCTTGGAAATAGGACAGAAATCAAAAAACTGGGTAGAATTATTTGTAACTATATTTTAGCAGACATTTAAAAGTATGCTATTTATGAACAAATACGTATCTTTTAAAAAACTTGGCTCAACTCATTCTTTCATAATTGGTTTGAAAGAAATATTGAAAAGCTACTGTGCACACTCACTACTGTTGCATTTTAAAATGTCTTTGTGTGTGTGTTTATGGAACATGAAGATCTTACTAAATATCTTGCCAGTTGTCTCTGTGAAACCTCAGTGCAGAGGCCCCTAGGCTGAGAATGTATATTTACAAGCAGGACCCTTCCTGTACTCTCTGAAGATACCACTGGGTTAGACAGGGTACTTACTAATCACATACTAGGTTTTCAGCAGTGGCTCCCATTCCCCTGGCTGAAATTGCTGATGTGCTCTGGCACTGTTTGGAAATCCATGGCACAGGTTAGAGCTTTCTGCATTCCCAGATCCTTGCACAAACTGTGGCTGCATGCATAGGCTTTGCTTTTAAAAAACAAATGTCAACATCTTAAATTTTCCCATAAATTATTTCCAACTTACCTTTATACGTTCCAGTACATCTAGTAGAAAGGGGCTTCCTCAGTTTGACATTTTAGATTTCGGAGATGACTCCCGTGCTTTTCTAACAATTCCTTTTCAGCTTTTTACCCCAGTGTAGTTCTGGCAATTATGAAATTGTCTTTTCTCATTCATGTAAATCATTAAGACAGTGCCCTTTCCTGCCACTGGTGCAGTGGACATTCACCAGAGGTTTTCTCCCAATTACATGCCTCGCTGGGCCCTTCCTGATTTAAATAATCTCTCATTTTTCCTTTGTTCCAAGCTATCAATAATGCTACTCTGTGAAGTCCAGTTGTGTCAGGAATCACAGTGTCTATTCCCATAAGATGCTTATGCTTTTTGAAATGCTGAAGTCTGAAAATCAATTGGTTTTGTAGAGGGGATAACGGAGGGTTTTGTGCGATTCTCCACCTCTGAAAGGGATTCTGTGTGGATGTGCTCTGATTTTTATGTAGCTATAAATCTAGATACTCAGCAGCACAACCTGAGACTCACCCTTCTTTTTTTGTCAGTGTTTATTGCTCACAATAACAGAGGAAGGTTTCCTTTTACTCGACACTGTGCAAATAAAGCCCCAGCCCCACAAATGTCCACCTCCACGTCATGCAGGTGAACAAGCAGTCAAGCAAGGGCTGAAAAAACGTCAGCTGTGAAACCTACTTGCTCACTAGTAAATTGGCTAAATTCACCTCAATGTCAAACAATCAAAAGGTTTAGGAAATATTTGGATGGTCCACACGTCAATGAATGTTAGTCATCTAGAATTAATAGCTGATGAGGTAACAGCTGGATAGCTATCTGTTCTTAAGAAGCTTCTCTTTCCAGGGTGGCAGAGCATGGTGCATCACTTTTGACATCGTTGAGGGCTATGTCTGAAAGTGCTAGATTTCGGCAGGAAATTTACAACAAAAATAAAGGTGAGCATCTTGTCATTCTGGAGGTCTGAGTTTATGACTGAACTGCTTTTGAAATGTGCTGCATGGGGGGGGATGGGCACCCGCTCCTGTCGGTGCGCTTCTGAGCATTGAGCTACCCTCGGGAAGGGATCACACAGCCTTTGTGAGAAGGAGGGGGCCTTTTTACGCGGTTGCTATAAGTTACAAGCAGTAGCGTAGTTTTGCTAAACACGGTGCTTCAGGGCACACGGGGAATTTTTCAGCATGTTGGTTGTTGCTGCATTGCACGGGCTGTGCCTGGGCCCTCTGGATTGTGTGATACTAAACAGAGAGTTCAGGCTCAGACTTGCCTGCAGGACACTGTGTAAAGGCTAACCCCAGGGTACCAGCCTCACCTCTCGGTCATCAGTGTCCTACACTGGCTTGTGTGGCATCTAGGAATTACTGCTCTTGTCCATGTCTCCAGGCCTCTATTTAAATCAATCGTGTGTTATCTGTTAAGTGTGGGGGACACATCCTATGTGCCGTTTTGGCGTAGCTTGTCATATGCCATCCTCTTCAGGACAACAAAAATGTTTTGACTTGTTCTGATGTCAGGACATTCAAAATCAAATTTGCAGCATTTTGCCTCTGGGGCTGGAGAGGAAACTTCAGAAGTTTTATTCACCTGAAGTTAAAGGTATAATTGGATTGTCCTACCCTGCAGGTCTGTTCTTTTCTCTTTTCAATAGTAGAACAAAGTCAGCCCTCTACATACAGTTCAAAATGAAATGCTCACAAGTCCTTGACTAGTGAACTTTATTATGGAGATGGAAACCTGCCAGCATGAAGTCAGGGTCAGCCAATATTAGGCTGAAGTATTAGAGTCACCTTCACAGTGGTTGGGATCTATGTTTTGGGCACTAAGAGGGATGTGCTTATTTCTTAAAAGAGAAGAGTGAGGGTTTTACACAGAGGCACCCAATTATGCAGTTTACTCAAAAATGAGCCAATCATTCATTTTAATGAAGAGAATTTCAACTTAAACATATGTGTGTCCTTGACATTTTTTAGTAGCAATGACATTATCTGAGCAGCTTGTTCTAAGGGGAACATCAGACATACAAGCACATCTGCCTCTACAGGGAAAAAGCACTAAGCTAGTTGACTTGCTTAGCAAAACCAGTAACAGCTTATTAGATATTGCCAAAATTCAGTCTTTCTCAGTTCTGTGAGTTTGTGCAGGGTATTTGAGGCAAAGAAGCTGCAACAGATGGATGCAAAGCTACAAGATTCAGAAAGCAGCTATAAGAACTGATGCTAAAGTAATAAGCATTGTTTCTTTATAAGTAACAGCCACAGTTTTGTGGTGGTTTCTTTTTTTTCTTTTTTTTTCTTTTTTTTTCTTTTTTTTTTTTTTAACATTTCAGCTATTTGGAATACTCTTCTTATGTATAGGTGGTTCTAATTTTAATTAGGAAGGAGGTATTTTTCTGGGAACCCCAAACTATTTATTCACTATAGACTCAGCAAAGTTAGTTTCATTGTGCTAGTTACTATAAGAATACACAGTAAGAAACAGCTGTAAGAACACAGGCCAGGTTTTCAGGTATATTTTGACATTTAACTCAGATTGAACACACCAGAAAATAGATACCTAAAATATATCTTCATCCACCCTGACAAAGCATGTGAAAAGGTTAGGGGAGTAAAGAAAAGATTAACTAGCTTCATTTTACTGATAAGAATTAGAGACAGAGCGCTCAAGGTTGTACTGCTTGTTTTGAAGCCATCTCAAATAATTAGATGTGTGGTGTACAGGTAAAGGCATATCGGAATGGCTTTCCCAACAGGAAATTCAGCTTCCAAAAAATACAGTTTTCTTGGGTAACTGATTTGATACCCCCAACTGTTTTTTATTAGAGACAGGGAGAGCCAGCTTTGGTTGTTGATATACTTGGATCTTGATTTATTAAGTTCTTTGGTGCCATAAAATTCTTTGGTGCCATTTCATCTTGATACAAGAAAGAATTTTTTTTACAGTGAGAACAAGCATTCACTGGAACAACCTCCCAGGGACTTGGCAGAGCCCCACCACTGGCTGTTGTTGAGATGTGATTGGACAGAGTGCTAGATAATCTCATCTAGGCTCCCTTTCCCACAAAAGTTTGGACCAGGTGACCTTTCAAGGTCCCTTCCAACCTGGGCTGTTCTATGATTCTAGGATTAACAACAATCTTTTTTTGTAAATATGTATACCACTCCATCTTTAAAAGAGCTGGGTTTCTTACACTGGGTGCACCTATTGGAAGTTGTATTTCACACTTTCCTCTGATTTACGGTCTTCATTTATTTGGGACAGTTTGTATTTATTTGCTCTAGTTTAAATTTTGTTTGTTTCTGCTAGCTCAATATCTGTTTTCTCTTGCTGTTGTTTAAACCTTGAGATATTTACAGCATTTAATAACGATACCTCTCAGTCTTTTCTAGCTGTAGTGGACTGTTTTTACATTCTCTGATCATTCAGGTTGTTAAAATTTGCAACATTTTAGATTAAACTAATTTCACATGAATCGGGAGATTAATTTTTTACATTCAAACTTAAACATGTCATATCAACTCAGTTTAATGCACCTAGGTGCATTTCACTGGCATCTCATTTCCCTATGGAAGGTTTTTTTCAAATTCACAGTCTCTCCTCTAAGCAGTGCTCCCAGAAAAAAATAAATATTCCTATAATTTATCACAGGTATCTTCAAACTAAATAGTGTTTCACCACTAGAGGCAATGCTTCTGCATGTGTTGTAGAAAAAACCACTCTGCCCAGCGAGGAAGACAAGAAAATCGTAGAATCATAGAATAGTTAGAGTTGGAAGGGACCCTCAAAGGTCATCTATTTCAACCCCCCGGCCACGGGCAGGGACATCTTCCACTAGCCCAGGCTGGTCAAAGTTCCATCCAACCTGGCCTTGAACACTGCCAGGGATGGGGCATCCACAGCTTCTCTGGGCAACCTGTGCCAGTGTCTCACCGCCCTCACAGTAAAGAATTTCTTCCTAATATCTAATGTAAATCTACCCTCTTTTAGTTTAAAACCATTCCCCCTTGTCCTATCGCTACAGGCCCTACCAAAAAGTCTGTCCCCATCTTTCTTACAAGCCTCCTTTAGGTACTGGAAAGCTGCTATAAGGTCTCCCTGGAACCTTCTTTTCTCCAGGCTGAACAATCCCAACTCTCCCAGCCTGTCCCAATAGGAGAGGTGCTCCAGCCCTCTGATCATCTTTGTGGCCTCCTCCGGATTCACTGCATCAGGTCCATGTTCTTCTTATGTTGGGGTTCCCAGAGCTGAACGCAGTACTCCAGGTGGGTCTCGTGAGAGCAGAGGGAAAGAATCATGTCCCTTGACCTGCTGGCCACACTTCCTTTGATGCACCCCAGGATACGGCTGGCTTTCTGGGCTGTGAGTGCACACTGCCTGCTCATGTCCAGCTTTCCATCCACCAGTACCCCCAGGTCTTTCTCCTCAGGGCTGCTTTCAATCCCTTCATCCCACAGCCTGGATTGATACTGGTGGTTGCCCCAACCCAGGTGCAGGACCTTGCACTTGGCCTTGATGAACCTCATGATGTTCACATGGGCCCACTTTTTGAGCTTGTCCAGGTCCCTCTGGATGACATCCCATCCATCAGGCATGTCAACTGCACCACTCAGTTTGGTCTTGTTAGCAAACTTGCTGAGGGTGCGCTCAATCCCACTGTCTAAGTCACTGATGAAGATATTAAACTGTACTGGTCCGAATATGGAACCCTGAGGGACACCAGTCATCACTGATCTCCATCTGGACATTGAGCCATTGACCACTACTCTCTGCATGTGACCACCCAACCAACTCCTTATCCATCAAACAGTCCATCCATCAAATCCATATCTCTCCAATTTAGAGAGATGGATGTTGTGGGGGACCACGTCAAAGGCCTTACAGAATTCCAGACAGATGACATCTCTCTTCCCTTCCCTTGTCCACTGATGTAGTCACTTCATCACAGAAGGCCACTAGGTTGATCAGGCAAGACTTGCTCTTGGTGGAGCTATGCTGGCTGTCCCCAGTCACCTCCCTGTCCTTCATGTGCTTTAGCACAGCTTCTGGGATGATCTGTTCCGTGATGTTCCCAGGTACAAAGGTGAGGCTGACAGGCTGGTAATTCCCTTTCTGCACTTTTAAAAAATGGGTGCAATGTTTCCCTCTTCCCAGTCACTGGGGTCTTCACCTGACTGCCATGACTTTTCAAATATCATGGACACTGACTTGGCAACTACACCAGCCAATTCCATCAGAACTCTGGGATGCATCTTGTCAGGTCCCATAGACTTATGTATGGTAACGATAAATGGAGTTATTGGGTACCTAATGTACCAAGTCCAAAGGGGAAAAAATCTGCTGAATGATGAATTTAATCACAGAGCATTTGGGTCAAGGTAATCACTCAGAATGAATCATTTCAGGTACAGATAGAATCATGTTGATATCTCCCAATATTTTTTAATTCAAATCCATCAGATATATACTATGAATTTATCCTGATTTGGAAAGAATATTAACCTACATGTTAACCTTTCCCTAGACAGAAATTGCAAAATTTACTTCTATTTAGGCTGTCTTGGATAAACCTTTGCAAAAATATTCTACCCAAACCCTTAAAAAACTGTTCTCAGTTTACCTAGGACATTCAGGATAAAGCCTGATACTGAATGCAGTTTCCCATCCCAAGTCACCATCCCAAGCTAGTGACACAAGTACTCCTTGTCACTAAATCTGTGTAACCTCCTAAAAAGCTCAAAACTCCTACCATTGGACACTTACTTTTTAGGTAATATTTATATATAATGTAAGCTATGAGAGAACCTTTGTTTTCTTTTGCTGCCCCAAACTACGTCTGAAAATTGGAGTCTAATACACATGCCACTAAACACAGGCAGTGGTATAGTTTTAGGAGAAAAGGTTTGGCAGTTCTGATGAAATTCATGGGTCAGAGCTAGCTTTTGAACGATTGTGATCATTCCACGTACATGGCTAAAGGGAGGCCAATCTGACCTTAGTGTGTCTTTTCCTGAGATAAACAGAGGATGTGTTTCCTCTGCTAAGCGTGTGCACTTGATTTGAGAACACCTGAAGGTTTTAAACTTGGCAGAGGCTTGAGTTTTATGTCTGAATCTAATATGTTTTATTAAGCGGTGAGCTCTGATATGTTTCTGGAGGCGAGGTAATCGGTATCACTGAGACAGAGGCAAATGGCTTTGAATCTCAAACACATATTTGAGTCTCCTGTGCTTCTCCATCTGTAAACATTGTTACTAGTTGTTTCAATTCTGCTGTTGGATTAATTACTATTAGGTTTAGGGCATATGTTGGAGAGTCTTAAACATGCCTGCTAAGCCAAATAACTCAATTAGTAAAAGGCAGATTCTGTATTTAAAATTAGCTTTCTTGAACCATGAAAAAATGTATCTTGAACTTTTATTGGACTGAAATGGTTTCTCTACAGTGCTTGCTTGTAAAATAGTTTTTTTTTTCTAAACCTGACCCATTGCACAAAGAAACAATTGTTTATTGTTCCTTATACTCATTACCATTTTTTTCAGCTCTGTGGGCTGTTATATCTTCTATTAATAATTTAGTAATATAATTCTGATGGTTTTCCAGTCCTGTTTCCTGCAGTATCCATGCCATCCACCTTTTCTTCATTTGTTGTGAGTCAAGAAATAGAAATAGAATTGCATGTTCTGTGATATATGGTGTGTATTTCACCATCTGGATATTTTGGTTTCCTGTGGCCTTCAACGATATAGGTAATACTTCTGCCCTTGAAAACTACCAAATATGAAACTAATGTTGAATGTCTTTGTCTTGATTTGGCAAGAATGGAAAAAATTTCCATTATTTTTCACCTTCAGGTTCGAAGGTTGGTCCCAAGATTTGGACTAGTTGGACAGAGCTAATTTTTTATTCCTACATGGGGAGTTTCTTGTACAGTGGAATCCATGAACCAGTTTTCCTGTGCAACAGTATTTCCCTTGACGTTCACCTAGACTGACAAAGTTTTTGTCTTGTTTCTTCCTCTGAAGATTCTGCCAGGCTTCATATGCTTCTTGTAAACCTTTCCATAGCTGAAGGCATACCTACCACAGCATATTTTTTGTGTTTGACCTATGGAATTTCTCTAATGATTTCTCCAGTGGTAAGTGTGGAGTGAATGACCATGCAAAGCTAAGAGGCTACACTTCACCTGAGCATGCATGTTCTTCATTTTAGAGCTGTGTCACATCCCAGCTCACTGCAACCCCACAGACTCACCAGTTTACACATGTCCTGTGGCAAATGGGCCACATCTAGGAAGGTTATGACAATATCACTGTTTCAGGGAGGGTATCAACTTTTTATCCAAGATAGTTAAACCCTGTCAGCCTCAGCAGGGACATTTCTGAAGCTACAAAATTGTGTTTGCTGCTGATTTAACTTACCTCTTTCTCAAAGCAGATGCAACTAGCTGTGGCACTGGAGAGCACAGCCTTCCTTCCACCCTGCCAAACAGCTGACTCTCTTGTAAGATGAGTCAAAGGGAAAGCTTCCTATTTCCTTTTCAAATTTTCCTATGGAATAGCAACCCTGGTTCTTTTTGAAAGATAAGCACAATGATTATTTTTTTTTTGAAACATATGACAAGGTTGGTGAATTAGCTCTGGGCTGGAAACCCTGTTCCACTACAAGTGGGCTTCCAGAGCTACATGGCAGAGAGCCCAGAAGCCCCGCTTCAACCAGCAAGGTTTCCAAGGTTCTCCATTCTGCAGAAAATTGCCTGGTTTGCGCCAGAGAAACCAGTGATAAAAAATACTGATTCAGGCTTGCTGACTGTCCATTTTCCAGTGAAGACCATCAGAAAAGGTCAGTGTCATATTGAACAACCAAGTGCACCCCTCATGGCACTCTGCTGTAGCTAACGTGGCAGAAAATTCTGGTGTAAATGGGTTGACTTGCTCAAGCTAAATGGCCGCTTTTCCACCAAACCTTTCCCACCACCTAACATATATATATATATATATATAAAATGCAGCTTTAACTCTATTATGGTAGTTCATATATATATATAGGACACTTATGTTTCTCT
>JAVJGI010000063.1:63569540-63659360 GCA_035590275.1 Ibycter americanus
TATATATAAAATGCAGCTTTAACTCCATTATGGTAGTTCATATATATATATATAGGACACTTAGGTTGCTCTAGTTTGACAATTAAAAAACAAGAGGTAGGCAAAGCTAGAGCAAATCTGAAAGACTAAGCAATTTCTCTGAAGTAAAACAAAGCAGTATGTGTATATTGCCTTCAAACAGTATAGCATACTGTACAAATTGGAAATAATTTATCTGAAAGCTGCAAGTAGAAAACCATGAGATATTTGTAATAAAAAGAATCCTATCATATTCTTTCATTGCTTCAAAACAATCTGTGAATAGTTTTTAAGTATTTGACTAATATTAAAAAGAATTTATAGGAATATCGCAAGTGTGTAAATTTCTTAGTAAAACTCACTTCAAATATTCATTAATTGTACTTTATGTTTCAACACCTAAAGCACATTGTATTGTTTTTCCCCTATAAATTCACAACTTGTGAGTTAGCCAATCGGCCTATTTAAGTCAATAATCATGCAAATACATACTTGTGTGCATTTACCATTTTTTTCCCTTAAAAAATATTCTTATGAAGAAAACCTTATTTATATGAGGGTTCCCCTTAAGGGTGAGCAATATTAGCCAGAAATGCTTTCAGAGCATGCTTGATTTTTTATTTGAATCACTGTTCCCAAAACCTTTTTTGTGCAATATTGTTATTTCCATGCAAAAGTAATTTTCAGGGTTGCTTAACATGCAATACCTGAGCTTTCATGCCCTTTCTTTGTCAATTTCAATTTATTGGCCTCTGAATTTTAGACTGAGAATATCTTTTGCCTTTAATTAGATCTTTAATATGGGGAACAGAACAATCTGGCAGACTACAGTCAGAATTAACAAAAGTGAACACAGACAACATTACACATCCTAGCTTCTGATAGAAATGGATGATCAGAAATATGATTTGATCTGCTACCTGTGCATGACAAACTATGGATCAGCAAACTATGTCTGCTTCTTGTGGTTTATATTATCCATGTTTTCACTCACATTAACTTCAGGGTTTTTTTCAGAAGGGCAACCTAGCAAACACCCTTTTGTAGTAACCCTCCCATAAGTTAAAATGTAATTGTTTTCCTGGAATATCTTTCCCAGGTATACTGCAAAACAGCCTTTTTTCTTCTGTTGCTGTAAGAGGCTTTTCAAGGTTTTAAACGTCGAAGGTGCAGTGTGCCACCAGCATCCATGGTTAGAGCAGAACAGCACGGCATATGCACGTACGGAAAAGATGTTGTGAGGGCTTGGGGCATTTATCTGAGGCAGCTAATAGAAGAATGCCATCATCATACACACCTTCTGCAGTCAACGGAGAAAGGCAGAAGCCTTCCCAGCTGCTGAACCAACTACTCTGCTACATGTCCCTTGTACTGCGTGTTTTGCTTCAGAGCAATCCAGTGCCTTCACCACTATGCTGGCTGTGAATTTCACTTCTGTTAAAGAAGTAAATTTGCCTTGGAATCAGCTGGTGTCCTACAGAAACCCTGTAAGGGGGGCGGACAGTAGGCACTGAGGGCAGAGGCAGTTGTCAAGTAGAGAAGAGTCACTGGAGGAGTGTTTGGGATGGCACTGCTGGGGTTTGTTGCTACTCTCTGATGGCCAAACACTGCAGAAGCTGTTCTGAGAGTGAAAGTTGCTTAGCACTATGCTGCCACAGTACAACTGCAGTTTCTTCTCATCAACATCAGAACATGAAAATAAAGAGAAAGTCGTGCACAAGTTGCAATGAAGCCCATTGTGAAGACCTTAATATTTTTACTGCTAAAATGAAACATTGCTCTTCATACAAATGTTACATCAACTCATTATCCTAGGCAAGGGGCAAGTTCATATAACTCTCAAATTATGTTATTTCAATAATAGCTGTGGATGCTAGAATGGAAACGTTTTAATCTTGCAGAGGAAAATGTCATGACAACAATCGCTAATGCAGTCTTCACTGTATTAAGCCAAAAGCTATGCTGGAAAATCAGTATGCTCCATACACTGGTAAGTGCACCCAGTAATCTTTTCTTAAAGCAGGTTTTAAGGGTGACATTTATACAAAACTTTTTTTTTAAACTTAAAATTTTGTTAAAACCTTCCAGCATATTTTGCAGATGAGGGCTTTTTTCTTTTTTTTTTAATAAAAAACTGGGGTTTTTAGGACCCAGTGCCATGAGTTCTGGGTTTATGTCTAGTATTTTGTATTTTACAGGTTTATAATCCTGCATAGGTCCAGTTCATGTTTCTGGAGTTCTCATTGTGAGAATCTGTGCACAAAAAGTAACCATGAAGGAGAAAACCTGAAATGTTTTTTTTTGATTTCACTCTCTCCGACCCAGTCGCTTTCTCTTGTCTTCACTTACACCATTCTTTATTTTCTGTTTATATTCGTGTCTATTTCTGTCAAAAATGGGTTTTGGAATTAATTTTGAGGGTGCTGGGATATGCAGACAGTTCTGTATTGTTCCACAGCTTGAACTGGTCCATGGTTTCATTACAAACTTCCCTGTTAATATGACATACCTAGGACCCAGTTTTTCTCTCCCATCAACCCATGTTGCTCCTAACGGATAGAGCTCTGGAATCCTGTGTATGCACCTGGTTATAGGCAAATTCTGTTGGATTTTGCAGTCTGCTGTCCAGGGTGCATGTATTTAAAGCTGATGCTTCTTTGGAGTGAAAGAGTCCAATTCCTGTGGTTAATAAGAAACTGCATGGGCTACAACGTTGTCTTGGTTAAAATGTTTCCTACTATTTGCTATCAGACTTAACAGAACACTAAACGATGCGTGTTTATGCTCAGTTGAGACATGTTTTTCTAGATGGAGGCACCTGGCCAGAGGAGGACTGCAATGGTGGCATGCAAGAGCCAGAAACCTTACACTGCAGCTCTAGGTTTGCTGTTCCAGGCAGTCACAGCCAGCTCAAAGCAAATAATGTCCTTTGCTCCATACCCTCCAGCCAGGAGGTGTCTTTTTTTCCTGGGAAATGGCACAGTCTTTTTGCTAACAAAGTGAAACAGCCTACTAAGTAAATAAGAATTTGCTACATTATACGAATATTTATTTTTAATGTCCAAACACAACAATCAAGAATTAATATTTTAACCTCTGGAAAATTCTGTGTGTGCAAATCAGATGCTGAATGGCAGTGTTGGAAAGCTATTAATAAAAATCTAGTTTGCTCTGCTAGCAAAACATTCAGAGATTTCTTATTTCCAGTTTAAAGTACGACCCAAGTGGCTACATTTATCACTGCAGAATTTTTGGTCTTAATACACGGGTTGATAGTGTGAGGACTGGCACCAGATCCAGCTGCACAGTAGAAGCTGCGGAGCTGCGTGTATCTGTACCATGCCACCAACCTGCAGCAGTAATGGGGGAGAAAGGGAAGGTAGGTAATTCGTATGGGGAAAAATGATAGACTTTTGGACAGCTTACAGCATGTATTGTACTTAGAACAGAAAGAAAACCTGTGTTAGGGTTGAGCAAGATACTATAATCTTGAATAACTTTTATGAGCTCTTTCAGCAGGACAAGCTGTGCTGAACTAAAATGGGGAGATGTGGAGGCTGAGCTGTCAGGAGGTAGGCGTGAGTGTGCGAGCTCACGGTTTACAGAAGAGTTACTCGAGCACGAGTGCGGCTTCACGTCCAGGGCTCTGTGGCACATGGAGTATCAGTGCTCCTGCCTCGGAGCAGTTTAGGCTGTGCAGCAGGTATGCACTGCCTTGGTCCCCTGAGGTGTCTGGGTTTTTAGAATTTACAAGTTCTCTGCCACCTGGATCTCAGTGAGCAGTACTTCTAGGCAAACCCCTCTTACAGTGGTGAGAACCAAGCCATGAAAAACAAAATGCCGCCTTAGTTCTCTTTCTTGAGATGGTAACACCCAGATAATACATCTGAAGGAAGGATTTAAGTGAAGTGGCAAGTTGCTGGCACTTGTCTAACCTATTGTTTTTAAACACTACAGATTAATCTCTCTGATTGGAAAGCTGTAGGATTCACTTCCTAGAGAACTCCCAATGGCAATCGGTAGAGAAGTAAAAACTACCCAGATTGTCTCTCCTGAAAGCCTGACATGAAGGATGAACGTGCCCTGAAGGCTGCACGTGTGAGACCACAGCAAGAGAGTGAACAAGGTAAACATTCATGTTTTCTCTCTCATTTCTTTCAGCAAGCTATTAATTTCCTTTTACAAAAAGTTGAGTTTAGATATAAAACCCAAAAGCACAACCTGTCTTTAAAATGCTATAGAAATTTCAGTGAAACTTGCAGTCAGCTGCAGCAAGAAAGGCAACCTTGTGACACTAGGAATAGATTCTTTGTATGTCCCTGTGAAATCTGAAATGCATTTCTTAGAGTCTTGTTAAAATGAGTTTGGAGGGAAAATCATGACTGTTCATCAGATGAGTTTCAGTCTCTAGTGCAGACATTTCTAAGAACTAATAAATTAAGTTATGGAAGGCTAAAATGTTGCTTGAATGATAAATAATACATGCTTCAGATATCCTGCACGCTTGTTTCATCAACGAAGGATATGATGTTGAGATTTCAAATTAAAATGAAAGTAAAAGAATAGTGGCTATCTCTTTATTCTGTCTTTTCTTTCTACACTCCCTCTCCAGTACAAATTAATTAGTTTCACCTTGCTTGCCCTTTTGGTAAGAGCTTTGAAAGGCATGAGTAGAGAGTTCTGTGCTTAATCTTTGGATGCAAAGTGTTATGGGGATTAAGACCCTATTTCCATTTTTTTTTAAAGAGTAAATCTTATGGTATGTTAGCAAGCTATTAAGATATAACTAGGTTAAACAACGTCCATAATTTAGAAACTTGTACAACGTAATTTTTGTTGTCTGTTTGAATCTTCAGTTGGGATCAAATTTAAAATCCCCAGTACCTGTGACAACCTAAATATTTGACATCCATTCCTTGTACCCTCTGTAGAGTTACTCCTGAAACCTTTATCATGATGGCATTATGGTCACATCAAGTAAACTCTAAACTTTCAATGGAAATATGTGTAAAAGGAATTTTCAGTCCCTAAAATAGAGTATGTTTGTTAGAGACAAACTTCTTTGAGCACTATGATTTCTAACATCTGGTGAAGTGTTGACTTTTTTCAGCCGTGTAGGTGTTCTGCAGATACAGGGTGTTTTGTGTTAGTAATTGTGTATCTGGAGCCACACGTTTCCTTTATGTACACAAAAAAAAAAGTGCTTTGTCTTTCTATCTCAATCACCACTTCTGTCCCTGGGTCATATTAAAAATACAAATGGAATCAATCATGCTGCTGATGAGAGGAAATGTAGTGGTGATAAATACATATCCATTGACTTTCTGTTCAGGTTCTGGAGAGGAGAAAAATTGAGTGACAACCTAAATGCGTTGTAACAATGCACTGAGAAAATAAATGCAGCTGACACGTCACCCACAACAGATGTACTGTGCTCGACAGAATGGATGGGATTTAAACACTTTCTAACATGTTAGTTAGGAGTTGTAGTAAGTTCTTTCCCAGATAGCCAGGTTAGGCTTATGACACGGTCATGTGGCACCTGCTGGACATAAATATGTCTTGGAAAGTAATGCCAGGTACTCACACACCTACAAATCTGGCAATGTAGACATATTTCAGATTTATCTGAAATATCTAACTCACTCCAGGGAGACTCCAGGGAAGATATTTTCACATTTTTAAGATATATGAGATACCTGCCTCTCCTTTTAAGCAGAGTGTATTATTTGTGGTGAAAAGTTAACAAATACATGTCTTTGGCAGTCTTGCTGCTAATATCTTGCCTTAAAGCAAAAGTGAATGCAAACTTAACACTGTTTTCTAATGACATTGAAATGTGCCTTTATACATTCTTAGTCTCTCTTTAACATACTTCACTTGATTTTAAAGCTACAAAGTCTATTTAAGAATATAAGTGTCTGTGTCTTCTTGCCTACTGCCTAGGAAAGATTCGGGTGATAAGTAACAAATGAGGAGCTGACAATGTATTCAATAAATCTACACATAATGCAGATGCCTTGCAAGTAAGCAGAAATCACTTTATTTACATTTGACTTTATTTTTCATTAATTAAGTCCTAGGGCACACAAACGTTAGTTCTGTGTAGAGAGTCAAAAGGAACAGAAATTACTAAAGCAAAGAGAAACATTCAACCTTAATAATCACAGATTAATGCTAAGGAAAACTCATGATACTATAGATTCCTTCCCAAGTTTCAGTTTTACAACAGACTCTTTTCACCTTCTGTCCTTACCATAGTCTTGGCCTCAATCCAGAGGTCCTGTTTTCCTTCTCACTGCTCAGTTGGTTCTTTCTCCTCAATGGTTGCAGCACTTTTTGAGCCTTTATGCCTTCCCTTGTCTGTGGGAATTTTAAGAAATTTAAATTTGTCTGGACACACAGAGACAGCAGCTGTACCTGTACCAGAAAAAGACTAAGGATTTGTGATTTGAGTAACTGTGGACAGAAGCTAGAAGAGGTAAGAAAGAAGGAAATGAGCATTGTAGAGTCTGAGTAAGGAAGATGTGGAAGGTATGAAGCAGAAAAGAGTACTCAGGGAAGAGAACAGTGTCCTTCAGCACCTTGACTCAGAAGACACCTAAACTAGTGCTGATTTTTCCAAGCGTGGCAGGTAGTGGGTAATTTAATGCCTGTGGGGTTGTAATAAAACTTTCATCTTGTATGCTCTGGTCTTAAGTGCTTACGTATTTAACAATTTTAGCTCAGTATAGGGATCTCCCTGTTACTCTATGCAAAAGCAAGTAGGTCTTTTGGCTCCAGGCATAAGATTTATTTCAAAGGTTTTATGCATATAGTTGACTGAAAGCTGGCTGGTAGTCTTTGGCACCTTGCTCAGTCAGCTCTCCTTTAATTTCTCTGTGTGTCTGTAACTGGATAGCAAAATATTTTACGTATGAAGTTTCAAGTGGGATAGAAGGAAATAAGTAATGCCCTAGGTCCTTATCTGGGTTTGTGTCTTCAATTTTCATTGTGTTCTCACCAGTCCTGTGATCATAGTATGGCTGTAAAATAGGTGGTTGGTTTTGCTACACAAAAAATGAACATTAACTACATTAGATTGGAACATGCAAAAGAGGCATAAAATGCATCAACACTTTCTCCATGCTGAATTTTTAATGCTGCCAAAAGTAGAAAACGAGAAGTGTCAGCACTACTAGCTGTCTTCCCCTGGCTCTAGTGAGCAATATTGACATTATTCCGGATGCAAGTTCCTATTTCAGTAATGTAACTGTAAAGCTACACATTCCAAGGAAAAAAATGCATATACAATGGAAGATGTCTACTCCTCTGCCTCTTCTCCAGCTACTTCAAGCAGGAGAGCTCTCAAGCATGCCAGTCTCATTTCCATTTTGAAAGTTATACCGTGCAATGATAGTCTTCATCAGTCTGACAGTGACAAGATAGAGCACCACCGAACTGGGTTTAGCAGATTTTTCTCATTACGATGCAGTACAATACATGTTGGCAACAAACTGAAATATTTAAAAGGGCAGGAAAAGTTCATATAATGAATCTGCATTTTTTGATTTAAAGTTACAGGGAGGAGATGAGATTCTCAGTGTAAACGTAAACCATTTGTAGTATTGTAGCGAGTCCAGTAAAACTCTGTTGTCAGTTGCAAAGTCAAAATCAGCAGCTACATTTGCAAAGACATTTGTGCATCTGGTCCCCATTAAAGCAAAAAAGATGCCTAAGTGCCCTTAAAATCTGTTCTTTGGGCTTTAAAAACTGAATTATCTCTGAAAAGGCAGCGCCTTTTCAAAGTACTTTTACTTCCATGAAGTGGATTCTGTATAAAGCAGTGGAAAAGCAACTTTTTGAAAATGAAGATTGCAAACTGCAAATACATTAGCTTTTAGAGTTGCCTGTAATTTAGAGATTCTTAGGACAGTGTGACCTATTTTTTGACTTTAAAGGAAAAAATTCCAACTCCTGTCAAGATTAAAGCAAAATAAATTTTTTTATCCTTTTTGTTACAAACACATCTAGCATCCTTTTTCATGATCTTGCATACAGTCCTTGAAAGTCACGGAAGAGGTGATAATACAGACTTACACATACACACACATGCTCATTACCCATCAAACAAACCTCCTTGCTGTGTGTCTCAGTATAGTGCTGGTTTCTGTATTTACCAGTTGTCATTAATGGCCTAAATGTATGCGCTATGTTGAGGAGCATATACTATGTCAAGTATTTTGATTCCTCTGTACTTTTGTTAAATTACTGCTTCTTTCTCAACCCTGCACAACAAGTGATGCAAATTGTGCAGGGAGTGATTTGCTTCCTCGCTCCCCTTCCTTTCCACCCCCACAAACCAGCTTTTGGATTTTCCAGCGTCGTGTTTCATTTGCATGAGAAACTGACATTTTAGAAGGTAATTGGAAAAAATGTATTTAGAAACAATCCAACAAAGCAGGCAGTCTGCCCTTGTAAATCTCATTAGAGCTGCTCTAGGCTGTGCCATAATGGCCTGGAAATCACTGATACACAGCTCCAACTCTGGTTGAGGAGGAACTAATGTAAAGACATGTTTTATTTGGTTTTTACGTATAAAATATCAAAGAGCAGAATATAATTGCCTGCTTTTTAAATTTAGTTTTGGTAGTGAAAGTCAGTTGGGGCTGTCAAAGAAATAACTGCAAATTCTTTCCCATTGCTAGCAATTATTATTATTTCCCTTTCTCTTTTTGTAGCACCTTACATGGCCTAAAGAACTCAGAACAGCTTTCAAAAATTATGAATGAAGCCTAATGACTATATACCAGTTTAACAACAGGGAATTGAAGTTAAGAGGCTTGCTGAGGATAACATCACACATGGTAGATCTGAAAGTGAAACTCAGATCTTTGGATACTTGATCTGCTGTTTTAGTCTGTCTTAAACGGAATTGCTATTTTCAAAAATACACATAATAGCTCCATTCAACAGCGTGTTGATGTAATAAGACAATCTCTAAATGCTGTCAGCTTAGTGGAAGATTTTGTTGTGAGTTCATTGCGATTCTCACATGGGCTAGGGTTCCTTGCATCTAGCTTTCTCCTTGTCAGGATTACACATCTAGTCCAAGCTGGTTGTCTAAGCTTTCTATTCAGTGAAGAGAAGCCGATGTTTCCAGGCAGTGGCTCACCCCATTCTAAGATAAATGTCCGTGCTGATGTACCGACTCACTCATGGAGTCCCTATCTCTCCTGCCTGCAGTCCAGGCTGTGGGCTTGCAGCCTGGAGTCCTGAGGTTAGGTGAGGACATTCCTCTTTCAAATGAGAATTTGCCATAGACATCATTTCAATTATTTCTAATGCTCTGTACTATGCACAGAGGCAGGTTGCTGTTAAGCACTTCGGAAGAAAGCTAATAGATTCCAAACACAATTCAAATTTCTGCAGGGAAGAAACATCCTGAGCTGCCTGGCTAACACTCAAAATTAATTTCATCATGATAAGAGATGGCACAACAAAACTGAGTGCCTCCGAAGACAACTAAAGAGAGTTCCCAATGATTTAGTGGGAGCAGTTGCTATAATGAAGAAAATGTTGTCATGTCCAGTTTTCGTAGATCTGTCATTAACATCTCAGGTAGAAATATCTTTTAGCTCTACACAGTGTGGTTGGCTGCAATTATTACAATATGGCATGATAAAGCCAATAGTGTCCTAGGCATCAGGGTGAAACAATGTGAAATTTCTCAGAGGGTAGATACACAGCAGATAACACCTGTGTGAGGTTTTTGCTTGGAGAGGCTTTCTGACTATAGGAAATTGGTCTGAAGGTTTGTGAGGACATATATTTACCCACAGTATGTCAGCCTTCCCATCAACGACACCTTGTGATTTGCTCTTTCTTTCCCATCATTATCCTTTCGAAAGTTGTATTCTCCATGTACTACTATGGCCTTTCAAATTCATGCTTACAAAATCAGGTTTATTAGTTAAACTTAAGGGTTTTTAAAGTTTATTTAAAATTTAGCTTAGGAGGCTTAGAATCTAAGAAATTAATCTTAAGGAAAAAGCTCTTAAATGGGAGATCTGCATCGTGCTTTCTATCTTGCCTTGCGGCTTGGCACTTAAACTTGGATCTGCTGGACCTGTGATCCATGCGGAAACATACAGGTATCCAATTTCCTTTGAAACTACAGGACATGAGGCATTTTAATATCTTTGAAGGTCCTGTCCTCTAATACTGTGCAACACTTGCTGTCTGTTGTTTGCTGAAGGCAAACCAATCTTTTTCCCTTTAATTTTCCGTGGCTTGGTATGCTGTTGTACAACGCTGTCACAGTTTGCCATGTGACACTCCCAAGGCAGCGACCCCTTCACTTCTTATTAGAGCTCTGCAGAGAAGACGTGTG
The DNA here is from genome assembly GCA_035590275.1 of Ibycter americanus. Lineage (NCBI taxonomy): Eukaryota > Metazoa > Chordata > Aves > Falconiformes > Falconidae > Ibycter > Ibycter americanus. The sequence goes on from JAVJGI010000063.1 coordinate 63,579,931, forward strand.
ATTTCTGACTGAGGCGGTATGTTCTTCCTAGTGAAAAAACTTGTTGCTTCCTAGACAGACAGAAATAATAGTACCTGATACTGGATCTTGCTGAAACAGATGTGTAAAGCAGAAGAGTATCCAAGAAGGGGAGAATGTACAGTGCTGCTACAAATCTAGGAAATTGTCATTTCTAAGTTAAAATACCAAAGTGCTGGCAGTTAGCCTGCATATTATATCCAGTTGGTTGGCAGCCATCGGAATAATCTCCTTTCATAACAAATCTGAAAACTTGGAAGTTTTCTTTTCAACTCAAGTCAATAAATCATCTTATTTCTGAACAAAATAGTGGCTCTCCAGGTCTCCTGGTTTGAAATTACATTAGTTTAGGGTGTTCTCATTTAATTGCAACTTTCACATAAAAACATGATAAAGTCTGGGAACCTTACTTTTGTTACCTCTGCATGATTTTATTTTAATTACTACAAAACCATCCTACATCAGACTTAAGGCAAAAACTTGTGTTTTGCTATGGAAACAGGCATCAGCTTTAATTTTGCAGACTGTAATGGATATTTATGACAGGGGGACAGTGTGATTTTAATTGCTGATGAGGCTATTTTGTGTGGGTCAGGGAAAGACTAAGCCTGTGACGTCTTTGTTTAAAAAATATTTTGGTTGTCGTGAGTGTCACTGCGTGTCTCCAGCAGAGCCCTTCATGATGATCACAGCTATCGCAGCCTGAGCCCTGATTTGCCTTCCTCTTTCCCTCCACCTACTCTTCGGCCTCTTCCCCTCCTTTTGTTCACCAGCAACTGCTTGGAAGTTTTCTGAAGGTGAGGGGCTGGCTTTAGCTGTGTGGGGTGTTGTTAAATAACACAGAAACTCCTCTGTATCTAATTCAGCCTGATGTGATTCATGCGGCTCAGTTTAGAAATAATTAGAAGTGAGCACTGCAGCTTCGAATTCTGTTTTGGGAGGCCTATGTGTTACATTACAGTTCTGGTCACATATCCTTATCCTTTTTAGCCAAGCACGTTATTTGGCTCTCTTGGATTATTCCAAACCTGTGTACAAAAACGTGTAACTCAAATATTTCAAGTTATATTGTTTTAGCACTACCACTTACGTACTAAAGTTGTGGATTTTGACTGTTGCCTTCTTAAGCACAGCCAGTTCATAATAGAAAAGCTATTTTCTGGTACATACTGTGTATAACTTAGTGTCATGCATTAAGAGTGTGCTGTTAAGTGCACAGCATTTCTTTTCCACTTTATGATGCCAACAAAGACACACATAAGGTGTTGCATATGTTTTCACTGTCATTTCTTTTGACACATCCATCCCTGAGAATAGCATTTGACCTAAAAAAAGTGGGAAGAAGTTAAATGTCATGGAACAAACAAATCCCCAGATAATGCAGAACACTAATGTTTTGCAAAATAGCCCGTTCTGACTATTTATTTTTCAACTTCGTTAAGCAGCAAAATATAAAACAGGGATCCAACATTTCCCTGCTGAATCTGGGCTTAATTATCAGCATGTTGCCATATAAAGTTTTTAAAAAAATGTTTGAGACAATCCGTTGGTTCATTAAATTCACCAAATACCACATACACTTCTGCAGCTGAAGCTAGTGCTTTGTTTATAAGAAGTCACGGTCTTCATCAGTTGAGACAAGGGAGAGTTGAGAAAACTTCATGCACCCTTCTGTTATGTCAACTAGTAAACGCTTTTAAATCATTAATTAGTTGTTGAAAATAAACAATCTTTACCACAGAATGGTAGAATATTTCTCAGTTCTCTCTGTCTAGCAGCTTAACTATATTTGGTACAAACTTTGTCATTATATTTATTCACTAAAAAATCATATTCTAACATTTAAAAAACAAATTATGACACATTTTAAGAATTATACATTTTAGCTTTAATAACAAGTTATGTGCTTTCAAAAAAAAATTTCCATTTATTATTTAAGTAGTCTAGTCCATTTTAATTTCTTATTTAAGGCAATACTTTACAATATTCTAGAGCAGTGTGACATATTCATTTGAAATGAACATGAGTTCATTGCACCTCAGTGAGTCATCTGCGATTGCTCATGTCCCTGCCCTTGCCTGCCTTCAGCTATTCTCTTCCCTCTCCTTTAGAGCTGTTTTTCAGAATGCTGTGTCTTGGAATGTCCTCTCCTACTAGGTGTTGAAGGTTACATGTAACAGTGTTTGACTGTGCGATGTTTTAAGAAGCTCTGGGTGTTACTGGAAGATGATGCTACCGTAAGGCCCCATTACTGTCCCTTCCCAGCCATGCTCTCCCCATCCCTGTATTGACACTGGGATTCCTCATGAGCTTAGTGCAGAATCAGGTTCATAACTAAGCTTCTCTGGCTTCCTCTCTGCTCCATGGAGGGACGTAGCATATGACCAGGGCAGGTGTAACTGCATTGTACAGGCAAGTCTTTGGAGGAAAGGAAGGTGAAGAGGCTGTGGCTGCATGAGTGGCAGTACAGAAGCTCTTGCTCCAGAAGTAGGTAGGAGGTGTCCTAAACACTCGGTTCAGGAGCTAAGGGAGCAGAAGGAGCAGCTCTCCTGAGCAATGCTGGTAATGAAGAACTCCTCACGGGGGGATGAAACCCAAACTGTTCACACAATCCTTCCTTGGATGGCCCTGCTCAGAAGCAAGACAGGGGAAAAACAGTTTTCTCATTTCAAAAGAGTGTGAAGTTACACGTTTTTCACCCTTGCAGCTAAAGAAAGAGATTGTGAATTCCTAATCATCACAAACAGTTAATTAGTGCCAGGGGGAAATGGCCCTGGGCGTTTGAAAACTTTGCTGTACTTTTGATCTCATGTAATTTCCCCTTCCTTTTCTGATACAGGAAAAATACAATTCCAAATCAGCTTTTATCTTAAATGAGGAATAGAAACTTCATTCTGAAAATGGCCATATGGGTGTTTTTGACCACATAAACACTTTTCCTGAAATTTTATTAAATTGGAAGTTCCATTGATTTTTGTCTCACAAGAGGTTTTAATCTTTATGAACTGTAAAGTGTCTAGACATCTTTTTTGTTTATTTGCTTGTTCTGTTAGTCTAGATTTCTCTTCCTTGGACAGCCTTCATTACTGACCTCATTTTTCTTACCCATTCTCTTTTCTGTCACTTTCTTCTTATTATTCATTGGGTCTTCAAATTCTAAAAATGTCTGCAAATATTTTGAAACTGATGATGCCTCAGTGTGGCTTATTTTAAATGAAAAGGCTAGTTTATTTGCTTCTGAAAAGTAGTTTAAGCTAAAAAACCAGTTATAATTTTACAAAACACTTCTATTGGAACAATTTTACTTTTTTTTCTTCTTTTTTTTACCAGGCTGAACCTTTTCAGGTTGTCATTTAACACAAAACTGTGAGACAGACTGTGTGTACATATTGGCATAGGACAACATTTGGACTCGTTTCCCATAAAGTTTCATATGCAGTATAGTCACACATGAACATTAATTATACTGGTCCCCTGAGTATTATTGTTATATTAATTTACCTGCAGTGCTGAATTCAGAGCAAAATAAAACCCAGTGTGATTGGAGGAACCAATAACCAAGCTATTTTTGCTGTCACCTGTCAAATTGATTCTCATTTAGTATTTCTTAATAGAGTTCGGCTCTAAAGCATCTAATTTTTATGATACAGTCACGTGTTTTTATTAGAAATTATGTATTAACAAAAGGAACAGGACCTTTTAAATTTTTTGCAGTAATGCTGGATTAGTCAGAAAAAAATGGACAGGAGGAACTGAAATTGCTTTCAAGTTTCTTTTCCAAATATACTCTTGTACAAAAGGAGCATTTGTTTTATAACAGTAGGGTAAGAGGTTCAAAGCGATATATAGTGGAAATTACAGCAATATCACATAAATCCACAGCAATGACACAGGATAATGGACCGAGTAATGCCAGTGGCATAATCTGAAGTCTGTTAAAGTCAATGGGGTCTTGCCATTGACTTCAGTGACCTTTGAATTAGGTCCACAAGAAATGCATTTCTTTTGCCTCTCCTCACAACCTAAAACATGATATTCAACCTCCAAACTTTACCCTCCTGCTTCTTCCATTCCCATGTCCCTAAGCCGATACAAACGGAGAAGGGGTTCTGTGGCTCCTACTGCCTGTGCGCAGCATGGACCCAGGGGCTGTACTGCAGTGCCGGGTTTGAGTTCGGGTGCTGAGGTGCACAGCTGAGCTTGGACACACACATCAAGGTTGGTAGATGGGGAATTTAGATAAGAGTTTGCTGGTTCGAGGCTGGAGTGATTTCTTCAGGAACAAATGATGCCATCTGAACTGAAAACTGTACCGACAGTCGATCAGCATGGAGCTGAGGGGTCAGGATTTTAGCAGCAGACATGTTTAAGTCAATACAGAGTTTTGTTAATAACCAGTATCTTTCCATAGCCTTAAATCCCATAACTGCGTTATGGACTTTGACTTCTGACTACAGAAGGTGCAACTGGAGTTACTGAATTTGAAAAGGGGTCATAGTTTATGCAGGGAGAGAATACAATGTCCAAGGATTAGCATAAACTCTCTGGGCACAGTGAGGGGTTAGAAATGTCCAGTGATTTATTACAAAAAAGAGGAACACAGAGTGGGGGAAGGTATTTTTCCTTTGAAAAAAAGCTTGAGGTAGCTAATAACATGGCTTCAATTACCCAGCACTGTATTACTGAATCTCTTGACCTTTTCTCCTTCATGTTCTAACTCTGCCTTCATCTCCACAGTAAGCAGGAGGGAGAGAGTCTTTCTTTGCAGTATAGAAAATAAGATGAAAGATAAAGCTATTTCTCTTTGCCCCTCTTCCTTTGCCCCTGGTTTTAAACTGCAAGCAGTGCCCAAATGTTTTAAATATATTTACCTAAGTAAAACTATCTGTATCAGAGCACTTAGCAGGTGAGCATGCACTTACTTCAGGCTGTACGTTCATCAAACTTACCAGGTTACCAGCTACCCTTTAATAACACATATCTATCAGATGGACAACATCATAGACTTATGGAACTGAATGGAGGAAAAAAGACATTTCTGAGTGGCAGAGTCCTCTTTGCAAGCTTTTAAACTAATAAGTCACCTTCTCAGTTAAAGCCTGTTAAGTACATATGTATTAAGATTGAGATCGTTGAACCCTTTTTAGCAACGGTGTGTGATTCTGTGGCGGAGGTAGCCGAACCCTTTGCATGTACTTTTCCATAGACTGAACTCACACTGCAGCCACCCTTCCCGTTGTCAGTGCCTCATTGTACAACCCCAGCATCCTCTATTCTACCTGTTTTCCTCTATATTGGCTCTCCTAAAACCTTTATCACCACAGTATTTGAGTACCATTCACCAGTGCATTAAGCATTGTAACTGCCATCTGTCATATGTTTGTCCTCTGGCCCTCTCTGTAGGGAGTGTAATGTGCTCAGTAAAGTGCCTTGTTTTGATGGGATTTCTGTTGGGATTGATTTTTAAGAGTGTGTAAAAATAGATGGAAATTTGCCTTGATCTTAGAGCAGAAGGTGAGGATATCAGTGATGTTCTAAGTTCCCAGTTCTTGGGGGAGTTTAATCCACAGGCTGGACCAGCACCTGAGACAACGATGTTTCCCTGAGAGAGGAAACCCTGCACTTGTAAAAGGTACTGTTGGGCCTTTCCGCATCTCAGTAGATACTTTAGATAATCTAGGCCCAGACCAAAAGGCATTTCAAAGAAAAAATTCAAGACCTTGAATTTTATTTGGGCACTTTTGAAATCCTCCAGCTTTGCAGTGCTCCTGGCAACTTTTGTTCCTGAAGGCAGTTCTTATTCTTGGCCCTTTCTTCAGTCCCAGATTGCTGCTGCAGCAGAGTTTGCCCGTCTGTCAGGACACTTTGAAATGCTGCCTCAACAGCAAAGGCATTGCTTTTGTCTGCAGCCTGTCAGCCAAGCCTTACTGGTAAAACATCACATATCGCTTTCATTGCTTTTGGAAGCCTCCTCCAGCACTCTTTAAAAATTAGTCTCAGGTCTTGCCCAACCTCCTGTTGGCCATCTTTGATTCCTGGAAATGGTTTCATTACTCATTTCATTTTGGTCTAAGAGGAGAATTTCAGAAACTAGAAATTTAAAAGAACCCTTTGGACAGGTAGGTGGCTCTCCAGTACAATTCCGTGTGTGAAATTCAGAGTGTGTTTCTGTGTGTGCCGTGTTTTGTTACATGATAATATTGTAGCTTTCTGTAGTGTAGACAGATATGCAGACAGCTGAAATCCTGCATTTATCATACAGAAATTCTGTGACCTGCAAAGACCAGCTAGTGCATGAACTTACACATCAGTTATTTAACAGTGCTTTTCCATGTTTTTGTCACTAAAGCAAGGGTTGTACTGTTTCCTTCAGTAGCCTGACACAAAAGTACCTCCTATAACAAATAGCTTTAAAGTGGCACAATTGATTTTAGTCTGAAGAATTAATGGGTGAATGAATTAGGTAATAAAATAAAAGTATATGTCCAGAGGTGAAGCAAAGCACAGAATTTAAAAACCTGCACGTTGTGAGGCTTGCTGTGAGATTCATTACGCTAGATGGGAGACAAGTGCAGCACGTTCTGTTACTATTTTCAAAGAAGCAGGAGAACCTTGAAGAATTATTACCAGGGCTTCTTGTTACACCTAGAGGTAGTTGTGACTCTCTGCTGGGTTATCATTAATGGTAGCACTTAACTGCTAGCCTTATCTCTGCTCGGTTACACAGGTTTCTCTAAGGATGTGGTTCTTAAACCCATTTAGTGAAACCTGACAGTACAACCAGGGTGATTTTGACCTAAGTTTTTAATTAAACAGGTAAATCTTGGAATATAAAGTCTCTATTGCAATGGGTAGTATGCAGTTTCTATATCCAACCTGATCCTTGCTTCACAACAGGACCATTGGTAACTTTAATTATTTTGGTCATTTGTTTCCATATATAAGCAAGGACAGTAAGATAGTAAAGTCATGTCAGAGCTGTAATGTGCAGGAATCCCGCACTAAGCTTTTTGGCTTTTACCTCATGTTCACCTTTTTTACAGTTTAATTTTTTTTTTAGCTTATGTACTCAGATATTGCTACGTGAGAAGTTTTTTTTAACAACAGTGTCCGATAAAATTTCCTTTTCACTTAAAGCAGAGTTTTCCAGACTCTAGTTGAGAGATCATATCTGTTAGTTTCCTCAGGACCCACTGTCTCACGAGTACTAGTAGGAAGAGCTATAGCTCTTTAAGCCTGCTTCTGTAAAGCGTCTCTGGCCCACAAGACATGGTCAGTGGCCTGTAGGAATCATACAAAGCAGCAATAAATGCAAAGGCTCAGCTCTTTGTGGAGCTTCTCTGGGTGGCCTCACCAACAACTCTAAACAGCATTTAGAGTTGTTTAGTTTCACAGTGGTCTGCAAGACATGAAAAAGACTGACGAGGTCCATTGGTTAAAATGTTTTGGAGCAGTGCTTTAAAACGTAATTAGGAATGCAGCCGTGCCTGATACAGCTATGACGGTCTGGATCAGTGGGGGTCTGGATCTGTACACATACGATTTCTCACAAATGTTCGTTATTAGTATTTAAATTACACAGACCTCATGGTAGAAGGGGAAGGACGCTGGGGAGCCGTGCACTCAGTATGAGTGATATAGAAGCCCTTACTGTGACTTTGTAATGTTATACTGTTCTGTTGAAAGCCTGGAGAGATTTATGATGCACAAAGTACAAATTAATGGTTGTTCTGGAGGATAAGATATGTCATCTGGAAATGCCAAGTTCAGCACAGTGCAGAATCAAAGAACTGCTTTTCTGGCAACTGGATTTGGAATTCATTGCCACAGACTTTACAGAAAAACGGTCAGTGGCAAGGGAACTGGTCAGATTGCAAATTGAGTCAGTGGACTAGTGATCTGTAACTGAGAGATGCTTTATCCAACCAATGGTATTGTCTCAATATCAGATACCTATTGACTCACCTATTGAGAAACAGAGGATAAGTTTAGAGGGAATTCTCCAACAAGCATCCTTACTGTAGGAAATAAACAGGAACAAAAAGCTTCTTAAGATGTCTAAAATCGGAAGAGATGCTTTCCATAGTCTAAATAAAAATAAACACATAGAATATTCATAAAGGAAGGAGGGACAACAAATGTCCTGTTTTCCAGGTGTAAAAATATAGAAATGAAACAGTAATTTTGGATGGGATGATCAGTCAGGCAAGTCTTGCTCTGCTGAAAATACACAGTAGAACAAAAAATGTGATGTGAAACAGTACAAAATATAAAGGTGTAGGAGGTACAGAAGATGAGTGAAGAAAAGTTCATGTGATCTTTCTGGTTTTAGGAAAAACAGAAGAGAAAGCATCTTGGAGATGAGTGGTTGGACAGATGACTGGTACAAACAGAAGGTTTTGGTTTTGTGGGACACTGAACTTTGTCACAGTTTACTGGGAATTGGTGCCACTGTCCAGAATAGGCTCTGCCTGACAGGGAGCTAATTTTCTCAGCTGGAGACTAGCTTGAATAAGTAGGAAGAGAAGCAGCAACATCAACAAGGGGTATAAAGAAGCAAAGGCAGTATTGTTGAAACTCAGTGTGTCATAAACAAAGTGGTCTGATGTGGCAAGGAATGTGAGGGCAAGCCATTTCTCACTAAACCATTTACCCATGCTACAAGACTGACTAATGAGCTAGGGGAACTGGTAATTCTCATTGATGAGAAGAAATTTGATTTAACTTGCATTACTGAAACCTGATGGGAGGATCTGTATGTCTAGAATGTTAAAATCTCTATCTGTAACCTATTTAGGAAATAGTGAGGAAATTAAATTCTATATTAAAGATACCATTGATAACTCAGAACTACAACATCTTGAAAGCACATGAATCAATGTACTATTTCAAATGCTGAGGAAGAAGCACAGGTGGGCTCTGTAACAGATTGTAGATCTGCACCAGAGGATTGGGTGAATGCTTGTGTGTGCACTTATTCTGGTAATGTATGGAAGGAAAAACTACTGCAAAGGCTGCCAGTCTGGAAGGTGTGGGTAGATGGTGACTTGCACGGCTACAAATTATCATTAGACTTCTAAAAATGGCTTAAAAGAAAATTTTCTGGTAACAAGGTGTCTACCCTCCTGTACTTTACTTTGCTTCAAGATTCATTACAGCAAAGAAAAATGAAGTTGTAACTGAACTGGAAAGTCAATGCTTTGTAGTAGACCTGGTAGCATTCAGACCTGGTAGCATTCAGCATGGGCAAGCGGACAACAGACCCATATGGGAGTATATGCTGCTTCAAATCACCAAATTCAGGGAAAATGATTAGTGAAACTGAGTGTAACTGATTAAGAAGAAATTAAAAAGCTGTCAGGAAAAACCAGGATTTTAAAAGACCAGATTACTGTGGGAACAAAAAGTTCTGGCTTCACAGTTAAGAAAAGAAACATTTAGAAGTATAAGGTTAGCTCTGGATCAGCAAGAAACAAGATCAGCAGGAGTAAGTGACTGATGTGTTCCAAACAGAAAGCGGGTCTGGAATAGACATTAGAAGTTACAACTGATAAAAATTCACAAGGAAACAGAAGACAACACAAACTCCTTTATGCATGGCAGGTTCAGACAACCAGTATAAGCTGATTTTAAAACAAATGGTAGTGGTGGTGCTGTTCTCAGTAGGTTAAGATGATGAAACTGTTAAGAGAGATCCAGAAAAAGCAGAACGCTTGGTAAATGCTCCTGACAGAACCAAGGGCATGTTCCCATTTCTCAAGGACATGGGAAGGATAGGGATAGGAATATAATCAATGTCTACCATAAAAGTAGTATAGGGAACAGATCTCATCTCATAGGAAGTTCTTTAAGGGGTTTTCAAATTAGGTAGCTGAAGGTAACTGCAAAGATGTAATAGATGTTATTTTTGTGAGATGCTGGGCTTTCTCATTTAAAAATGAGTTTTAAAAGTATGCAATACATTGGGTTAGTTAACTGGGAGACTTTAAATCGTAGGTTCTGCTAAGGAATCATCATTGAAAGAGGTTATCTGAACCAGAATCTGTAGGGCTTAGATCCAGCACTCCGGAATTCCGAATCTCGCTCTAGCAGAACCGTGTCTCTGGGAGCAGGTAATGCAGGCTGTACTCTGAGAATGCTGGTCTGCAACCTGCAAAGCCATGGCCAGGAGTCACGGCAGGCAACAAAGGCTAGCACAAGCCTTTGGTGTGTAAACAGAAGTAAAACTAGAGGATCTGTTGTTTTTTCCTGCTCTTCAGAGCACTTTGTGAAATTCAGAACAGTCATTTTGCAGATTCTTATAAAAGCCTTATGTTGAAAAATCATTTGCTCCAACCTTTCACGCTTGGCTTGAGGGAACAGTCAAAGGTGTTACAGCTGTGGCTGGCGTAGCCTCAGCAGCAACAAGTACATTTTGGAGTAGAGCAGTGCTTGTCTAATGCTTGGAGGGAGAAAGACACTGTGACTTTCTGGTACCAGGGCTGAAAGATGGGGGAGAGGTGGTAAGGATGAGATGATCCTGCCGATGAGGTGACAACAGATGGCAGTGTTTGTTAATTATAGTTGGGATATTTCATGCCCCGGTGCTCTATGCCCTACATTAATATTCAGGAATGAGAAATATTGGCATCCCAGCATCCTCATTTGTGAAAGTCTGGATGAACAACCTATAAATCATCAAGCTGATTGTCCACATTAGTCTTTTAACCAGGGTCCTTTAAGACATACCATGCTTGAGGTGTTTGTGTGTCAACTGTGAGATGTCATAAATTGCATGACTTTACAGAAGCATAAGAAAGGCCTTGAAAAATTGTGTTTAACTTTGGTCACTTAAATGAGGTGTCTCTGTTAGGAAACTCTCTTCCCTAGGCTGATGGATAGAAAGGTCGTTTCAGGGAGTGATTCAGATCTGAGATGGGATCTCTGGAGGTCTGAGGCTGCTCTCACTGTGGACTCCACAGGGCAGAAGGCGCAACTGTGAATTTAAGCCAGGTGTCTCGGTTGGATGTTTAGGTCAGGGTGCTGAGCCCAGACCATAAACTGGACTACAGGTCAGAGGATTAGAGATTGGGAATGATGATAATTCAGTACTAGGAATTTCTAAGTCATCGATTTCTGCATACTTTAATGTTCGATAACGTTGACGACCAAATAATTATCCATGAATTCCTGTTAACAATCAGTACTGTGGTGATGTCCAGGATTCTCACCCTCATGTTCTGTAGGACCCTCATTAATGAATCAAAGCCTGGTCATGTTGCACACTATATAAACTTGTAACAAAAAGTTACACCAAAAGGCAATGCAGCCTGGAGAGGTATAGCAATGCATTTCAGCAATACATGTGTCTTTACGCATAGGACAGAAGCTATATGTGATTATAACTCCTCAAAATGTGTCTCCAGGTCACCATTTCTCTATCATCGGAGAACTCTTTATACCGATTTGAGAAAATATTCTGAAGGAATTTCCTACTCTTTTCTTTGATGATGCTTATTTAGCATAATCATAGAGTACATCACCTTTTGTTGTCTGTTTTTGTCCCAGGTGGTTCTCATTTTCAAGAGAACTAGTGCCAAAACTATACATCAATAATGTCACAAACAGTAATTTAATGTAAACAATATGACAAGTCAGGAAACAACAGCTTTGAACACAGCAGCTCACATTATACTCACAAATTGTCATGAACTCAAACCCTTCAAAGATATCTTGTTAAAAATATTAAATATTTTTTTCTCAAGCCATAGTTTTTTCCCTTATATTTCTCATTCATATGAAGTAGACAGGTGCTTCAAGTTAGAAGTATCCACCGGACAGTTTTGCCTACACAGAAGCAAATATTTCTGCCTTCTCAGAAAACATTGAACTGCAGTACAGACAGAACTGAGAAACACTCTATATGATTTGGTATCTCTTTTCTGCTGGTTTCTAGGACAATAGTTCAGAAAGCACATCAGAAATCGAGGGAAACAGCCCAGCATGCCATGGGTCCCAGCAGAGGGACATGCCTTTTTGGCTATTTACCAGCCAATGTAAAGTGATGTAGCTTGGCATTCGTTATGAAGGGGCAACCTGCTCGAATCCTGGCTGCCTGAGTCAGGGGGGACTGAAACCATTATGAGCCGGGTGGTGAAGAGCGAGCTCTTTCAGCAGTGCCCAGTTTTGGTGGATTCCTCCCCTAGCCAGGCTTACAGTTGTGCATCGGGCACACAAGGAGGTATTTTGCAGAGGCCAGCAAAATGTTTTCTTCCTCTTCCTATGCTTCTATCGCTCAGTGCCCCCCTCACCAAGAGTAACTCAAGTTTATGAGCCTAAAATTCCTTAAAAAGGCAATTTTATTAGCTTCTCTAATGTAGAGACTTCAGCATTTTGATAAGCTGTGTAAGCCTTATTCTGTGACATGAACAAATATCCCCAAAGGCACAAGATATATTCTTCTGAGAATTAAACCAAAGCAGATTTCATAAAAGGGAAAAAGGCTTTAATATTTTTCTTTCTCTCAAAGTTGCTTATCACTAGATATCTAAAACCCCTGTCATGGGACAGACTCTGCATTATTAGATGTAGTTCAGATCAACACCTCCTACACTGTACAGAGCAATACAGTACAGCTAAAACTAGGATTTAGTCCAATGTTCTGCAGCTAACGTGTAAAAAAGCAAATGAACATGAAACCTCTTTGACACTGTATCTGGTGGGTTCACGAGGCAGCTTGTTTCAGTGCTCAAAAGGAGAGTTTTGAATGTGTTTTTATGTTATTTTGTTTTCTTTCTTTTTTTCCTCTTCTCTTGCTGTTATCAGCTTGTTAAAATATTGCCAGGTTAAAAGAGAAAGCTCAGGATATGTTAGTGGAGGGGAAGGGGATAATAACTTGACAGGTTGTTTAACAGCAGAATCCTTTTATTTTCAGCAGAACACAACACTCCGGTTTAAACAATTTTTCTGTCTGTCTTCCTTTTTACTATGGTATCATGTCCAGAGTTTAAAGCAGGTACCTTTTAATGCTTATAGCAAGAGAAACCCTGTGGAATAATGAACCTGTAAATCTCCTGGCTCCCATTGGAGGTCAGTAGCAATCCAGGGTGTTTAACCTCTTCCAGGATCAGGCCCTGTATGAATCACATCAGTTTTTCCATAACAGTGTTAATTTCTTCTCTCAGACCTCAACAAATTACTTCCTGCTTTTCGGTGACCGAACGATCAAAGCGACAGGAATAGATTAATGTCAGCAGTAGGACTGGCTGGATTTTTGCATAGTGTCACCCAACACAGTCAGGCTAAGCAAATTAAAGAACCAGCATTTCTGCAGGCAGCCTCTTTGCTTTCTGCAAATGCTGACAAAGCCACACAGTTTCACTGCTGCTGGCACCTTGGTCCCAAGCTGGAAAAGAAACATAGTGTTAAAGGGCTGCTCTATCAAAACTATCGTGTATCTAACGGACCTGGTTAAAATATTTCCATCTGGATAGTTTTCCATTAGAAAAAGGTGACTGGGTGGAATCCAAGTGCTCCACAGCCTGGCTTAGGTGATGCTTACATGTTCCTGGAGAACACAGGGATGCTGCCAGACTCCCTGATGGCTGTCTTTCAGCACTGAGTCCCCAGGGACACATACAGGCTGTTTCAGAGCCAGGATGCTGAGAGCAAAGCAGGATTTGAGAAATTCCATATTACTTTTTACAGACATAACTCTCTGAATATGTTTACCCCATGCAAAATGTTGCCGAATGATAGAACTGCTGTGCCTCTGTAGTCCTTTAACTGCCGTACAAAATGATGGCATCATGTGGAGCCAGTCAATTTGTGTTCAGTTCAAAGCTGATCTTTACAAAAAAAAGTGAGAACATATTACTCTTTCTCTCATAAACACATCACTTTTATTTTTTCTTGGGTATGCTTTTCTCTGAGAGTACAGTAAGTTTAATGCTAGAGGGACTGGAAGTGAATGCACAGTGCTGGCACTTCAGCCCCCACGTCTGCAAGGGCAGGAGTTAGGCTTGTTTGGTTCACCAAACCATAAATAACATTATTTTTTTCCTTTGGTATTTTGATGTTAGTAATGTCTTGTACCATAGCTTTTACACGTTGACTATAACAGGACTCTCGAGGGAGATAAAGCACAAATGAAAACAGAAAGGGCGTATGTACTATACCTCCATCTGATCAGAAATATGCCATTGGCATGAGGTGAATTGCAGGTGTGCACAGAAAATAGTACATTGTCACTTCAACTCCAGTGCCTACTCACTGGCTTCTCTGGAGTTATATCCAGGATAACATTCCTTTTATTGTTTTTATTCGTTGTAAATTAGCCATTTAGACTTTACCTATAATGCTGAGAAGCTAATTTATAATGCTGAGAAGCCATAAAGCACTGAGGATGTCCTGACGCTAATGACTTACACTTACTCTTTCATCTGCAGTTCCCTGAAATCTGTTTAGCTGGATCAGAGTGTGTTGTCTGGGAGAGATGAATTCTCAAGATTTCTAAATTCTGCTTTAAGGCTGAGGCAGAGACAAAAATATTATTGTGTTTAAGAATTCATTACTAGAAGAACCAGCTGTTTGGTTTGAGACATTGGGTTCAGCCTTGCTCCAAAGAACTTTTGTTTTCCTACAGAGGTTGAAATCGCACCTTGAATGCACTGTGGAATATATAATTTTTCCTCACTTTTGCACCCTCCTGAAACTGCAGAATTCAAAGCACACTGACCTGCTCAGATTTCACTGTTTACTGTTCCATGACTTTACATGTGGATTTCCTCCCGTTACTTGATCATGAAATGAGGACTCCTTCCAGTCTAAGCTTCACAGGAGCCCATTTAGACTTCACAGCCCATTTAAAAAAAACAGATTCCCATCTTCATGGATGCAGATGAAAGCGAGAAGAGCAACATCAGGAAAGATGGTAAGAATATCCTGAAAGGAAGAGAGAAACATGAAGGAAAAGCAAAGATGGTAAGCAAAATTGCATCATGTATCTCCCTCCACTTTGCCCATGCTTCATTCCGGGAGTGAAGGGTTAGTCTGTAAAAGAGACAGAATCTACCCCAGAGAGAATGATCCCCGAAGCATGATCATGCCTGTTATGCTTTGAAGTATGTGAAGATTATGGAGGTCTGTTGCATCAAATCCAGACAGACCCTGAGAATCTGCAACTCCCTTTTCTCATCAGCTGTTTGGCTTTTTTCACAATATTGAAATGTATTTAACACTCATCTATTCCTGATAATACTGAAATTCTTCAAATTTTCAGGCACTGCTCACTAGTTTTCTAGGAAAACAGTCTCTGTTGGCATCCAGCTCCTGCCTTTGGTGATGTTCTCATTGTAAAGGAGGGAAGTGTTGCCATCTTTTGAAATTTTCTGTTGTGGAACTGATTGCAAGAGCCTTCTAAAATAATATTTTTAACACAAGTAATTCTGAGTTAGTGTATATGTTTTACTTTGTCGGGTACAAATATAGCAAGATGAATGATCCACTGAACAGAAAGGACCATATAATGTGAGAGGTGGCCCTTGTGCATAGTAAGAGATCTTCTGTACTTGAGAGGTCAAAATCCAAGGAGGTGTGATGGCAGATGAATGGAACTGTCACTGTGCTCACGTGCCCAGTCACAAAGCGCATCGGTACAGTGGAAAGAGATTAATCCAAAATGAGTATGAAAACACTTCCTCAGTTACAGGACTAACCTTTATTTTCCTTTGGTATACTTATCTCAGTGCACATATTACCGTGATGACTTTCTCATAATTAATCTGAACATAAAAAGGTTTCGTTGTCCTGACTGATTACCAGAAGTTATACCTTTCATCTAACATCCTGTGTTCTTGGATACATGTCCAAACACAAATTTCAACAGGTCTGTCTTTACAACTGAGTCTTGTACTTGTCACATTTTCGCACATATTACTGATTTACTGAAGAGAGTAAAGAAATACGGAAGCTATTAACAGTAGCCCTCATCAATAATGCGTCCGAACCCACAGCATACAGAAAAGATATTACAGAAACAGTATCCTTAAGATTGTGCTCGAACTGCTAGCACATGAGTTTAACTGGTATGGAAGATGTGCCCTGAGATTTCATTTGCAGTTATTTCACCTCCATGATTGTAGTGTGATCAATCCAAGAACTAATGGAGATAAATGTCTTTATTAAACATAGCAGAATAAAATAAAATTATATTCATGAACAAGATAAAAGTGATCAGCATAAATCTCATGCTTATTAAAATAAATAAATCAGACTCTAAGTGAAAAGTTCTTGATGTCCAGCTTGATTTGTTTTCTGTATTTTCTTGTGGTCTTTTGCAGAGCAGCTAGTGTTGACTGAGAAGCATTAAAAGGTGGAACGCATTGCTTTTTAATGGTGGGAAAGGCATGATGCCACGTCAATGCACACGGTACTTTGCTGGGCGACTGGAATGATCCTTATTATCATATGCAGAAAAGCATACATGTTTTTATCAGTATTTATTTGACTGTTCCACAGAAGTCAGATAAGGATTTTCCAAACCTTTTTCCTGGAGATGTCTGCCAAAATGCCATGTGATCACCAACATGTGCAAAATTGAAACGGATCATGTCTGAGGAAACAATAAGGGGAGACATCCTCTACCTCGAGAACACTCCTGAGCTAGTGCATCCTGGTCTGGCTCTTCTCTAGGGAAAACTTGTCCTGAAGCAAGAGGAAATTTTTACTTGGACGAACTACCCAAAGATGACCCCAAATCCTAGGGGAGAAAAATTATGTGTGCTTAAACTGTAGCTGTGTCAAGTCCATTTCTGACTCTCACTGTTTGTCTTGCTCTCCCCTCCTGCCTCCCGGCCAGGCTAGGTACTGGGGGTTCACACCAACAGCATACCCAGCCAGTGCCTACAGCCACGGCTGGGTACTGTCTGGAACAATGTTAACTCTTCTCTGTTCAAGACAAATTGGCAATTTAAAGGCCTCTTTGAAAACAGAAACAGTGTTAGGCGAGGTTTGTATGTTTCCACCTGGCCATTTTTCAAAATCGATGCTGGGCAGTGTGTGTCATTAATAATTATTTATTTCTTATTCTGTTACTTAGGCTGTAATTGGAGTCTGTGCATAGCGTGCTCCAGGACAAAGACAAGAATAAAAGCGGTGATGCCCAGACCTTTCAAATCAGAGACCTCAGATACTTTCTCAGACAGGAGTCTGTATCAGCCCTGTGGCAGGAGGCTGCAGCTGGGAGTAACTCCTTTGAATGTGGAGACGTGCTAAGAAGATCATTCTTCCACACTCTACAGTATGTTGCAAATCAGACCAGCCAAGTGCAACTGGCACATGGAAGCCTAGAACAGGACAGAGACCATGATGCTGTACTGTAAATGAGTGAGGTGTGGCACTAAAATCAGTGATGTCACAAGACTGAAAACAATTACAGGAGTCTAAGTCACAGTGTTCGGACTCAACAGGCCTGAGATCTGCAAAGACTGGAATGTAGACACCCTCCTGAGCATGGCTGTTGAACTGGTAGTGAGCAGTAGGACACCACACCGTTTCAGGAATTCACTCACCCATATCTTTTGTGAACTGAGGCTTCTATTTTTATATAAAGAAAGAGTGGTACTGATGGAAAACAGTAGAGAAATGGGATGTAAGGACCAAAAGCAAGATGGAGAAATAGCAAGGCTAACTTGCTCTGCAGATGTCTTGGCTAGTTGTCTGACACTTCAAAACAGAACTTTTTTTTTTTTTTTTTTTTTTTTTTTTTTGGTGCTGAGGAAAGAGCTGGAGGAAGAAGGGAAGACAGGTGCAGATGGCATTGTTAGATTTGTTAGCTGGAAAAGAGGAAATGGGATAAAGAAGAAACAGTTGGATCCAATTTAGCATTAGCAAGACAGAAAAAAGACCTTCACAGAGTTGTACTGAAAGATCCATGATTTTTCTGCTCGCTGGCTTGTGTGTTGAAGAGTAATGATGTAACTGATGCTTTGGAAACTCTTTCTAGAGAAAGCAGAGGAGGAGCAATGACACACATGCTTTGCACATCCACTGGTATCATGGCTGTTTGGGACACAGCATGCCTTTGCAAGTTTAGACATCTGTCTGCTCTGTAGCCTGCATTCACGAAAGAATGGAATTTATAGGAGTTACCAAAGTGAGGACAATGCTGCCCAGCCTGCCCCACACAAAGTGCTGCAGAGAGGGGCACAGAAGTAATTAGCCATGTCTGTGCTAAATGGAAACACCTGCTTCACCTGGAGCTCAGCTCTTCCCCAGAAATTAAGGTCGGCAGTGTTGTCCTCATCAGAGCTCGGTGCTGATAGCATTAATGTAGGATGTAGAAGACAGATTCAAGGACTTCCACTCTATGAATTACAGGCTTAATGTCCTGTCAGCCATCACTGAAAGAAATGCTGCAATCCGTGAGAAATATGTAGCAGGTAAATCTCAGTCAAGTCATTGAATTGTCATCAAATATTACGTAAATTAGTCAGTCAGCATTCACTGAGTTGCAGAAAGAGTGGGCGTGACCTTGTAAATTGTCAAGGGTACCTCTGCCTGGTAAGGGAGGACTCAAGTTTCTGTTCTGCTTCCAGTTAGCGTGAAACTATTTCACAGAAGACAAAATGCCTCTGACACATGAACTTCTGGTAAGCAACCTTTTAATACGTGATTTTGTACTTCTTCCAGCTTGCTTTAACCTTGCTCCTATTACTGCAATCTTCAAGATTAGTTATACTTCTTGAAATACAATCCTTCTGGCCTCTGTGTAGATTTTACATCCACTGCTTAATATTCAGGAAACTTTGTCAACAGTGTTTGGTGCCAGTGTCTTTACAGTAAATGTCAGAGACTCTGTGCCTCCATCTACCCTTCAGGAACATCAAAAGGAACCCCTTTTTAACCAGTATGCTCTGTTTCTGATGGCTCCTATTATCTCCCAGATAGGTCTTGATCTGCTTTGCAGTCTTTGCACTAATCCTTCCCGTCCAAGTTTTGCTAATAGTTTGCTGGCCCTATAGTAAATGAGTAACTGCTTCATTTTAGGTTACTACATTTCCTGAATCCAGAAGATCATTGATGTTATCAAATAAAGAAGCTAAAGGTACTGTGATTTCCTAGTACCCCTGTGAATTGCTTTTCCATGATTGATGAGCTGAGATAGTGGCATAAAGATTATTTATAGCATAACTCTTAATCCGTTTATTGGTCAATGTTCTTCATAGTTATGCCATTAAATGTATACTGTCTATTAGCTTTATTGACCTCAGATTTAATATTACACATTTGTTTTCATTAAATTGCATTTTCCATTTCCGTGCCAAATGATATAGGAGATCAAAATCTGACCACAATATGCTTTAACTGTAGGTGCACCTTCAAATTATTATTGCTGAATTTGATATATGCTTTAGATAGCTGCATGAAAACAGTTAAACATTTTTCATATAAGACAGGTTCTCAGAAAGCTACAGTTAATAATAATAAAAAACTCCCACACCTTTCCAGCTCAGTAAGTTTGTCACTGTTATTTTACAAATCCTTTGTTTAATGGTATTTTAACCCTCATGCAATTTTATCTTTCTTATCATTAAAGCTGAGCCTTTATTCTTTTCAGAGAAAACTAAGCTCATGGCAAAATTTATGCTTTGATGTTTAGTTACCCTAAAACTGTCATCCAAAGTGGTGTTTGCTATGTAAATTGGAATATATTTTCCAGGCTAGACATACAAAAATGATGGAGAAGTTTTTGTCTTCCTTTTGTCCAGCAGAAAATGGAATTCAGTATTTAGTGCAAGATCTGAATCCTGCTCACACTTCGTCTCCACGGAAAGGCTAAGTCACAAGTATTCTGGTATAAATATTGGAGGACATAGATGGTTTCTCACTGTTTCTTCAGCTGTTTAATTTAGTAAAGACAATTCAACATTCCCTAGAGTACTTGGATGTTTTATCTCCTTGTTGAGTGGCTGATCTTCCAGACTACCACCATTCTTTTGATCGATACCAGAGACCAAGTCAGCATCTTGTACAAATCAGGGAAAAAAAGTAACAGCAGAGACTGACTGGCTGCCGTCTCTTTCTGCCCAGTTGCTTAGTGGTTAGGGCATTCATTTAGGCAGTAAGAACTGTGTTTAGATCTCCTCAGCTTGCAACCAGCTCAGAATTCTTCCTCTCTGTTTAAGCTTGCTGGGCTTCAGATGATTTCTAACTGCAAAACATTGCATTTCCTTCAACATTTTTGCAAATGGTACTCATAATTTAATTTGCTTGTTTTCGCCCATTTACACATCTGAAACGAATCTTATACAAAAGTGTCAATGAAACAAAATAGTTCTCGTTGTTTGTCGCAAAAAGGCAAAACGTGGTTTGGAATGAAGCTTTTCAGGTTTTTTTTAGTTCATTTCATGAATTGAAAAATCACTTATGAGCACAGTGTTAACTACTTTTTGGTGCAGTTCTGTACAGCAGTGATGCTCATACCATTTACCACGGAACTGGTAGAACACTTGCCCATCCCTTCACAGGTTAGATACATTTTCCTTTGCAGAATATAATTGAATTTCCAGATCTAGATACCATGGCCAGGTGAAGGCAAAGCCTGCTGATTACTAAGGAACAAATCCAAGCCCTTTCACTATCTCCGTGAATTTGATGAGGCTTTCAGAAAAGGGACCCACCCCCATGATGATTTCTCCAGTTCTGTTGGGTCCTCTCACTGCCACGCCTAGAGGCCAGGTGGAAGTGAGGCATGGAAAAGTAGAGCGAAAATTACAGTAGAACCATTGTTTTCCCCATTCTGTGGCTTCCTCAGAGAAACTGAGAACATTTTCAGGCCATCCTGGAGCAAAGGTATTGACAGTTGAACACTGCTCCTTCTGGGTCACATCTGAGTCCTTGAAGCTAATCAGAGGGTTGGCATCAAGTATCTAAAATGTTTTCCATCGATAAATTATTATCTTGCAACATCCTAGACTTTGCATTTATTTAACCAAGGACAAAACTGTGTATCTGTTTCACAGGATCATCAGAAGTTTAGGACTTTATCAAATGTAATTTTGTATTGTAAAATAGATGTCAGAAAAAAAGAGAAATAGCTTTAGAAGCACAATGCTGCCCACTTTGAAAGCCAAGTGTAACCTCAGCAGAATAGGTTAGAAAACAGGGGAAAGTGTTAATGAAGCTGACAATAATTTTAGAAGAATAAATCACTGTTCATCATGAATAAGGGTGGGACAGGCTGGCACAAAATGAGGCTTTGTAGTTCTGTCATGTTTTAGAGACTATTTTGGGGAATCTATAAATAAGAAAATCCATAGACTGCAATAAGCCTTTCACTAGTTGAGTTCTTACATGCATAAGTTTACACCTGAAATTTTCTGTTTGTGAGAGTTTGGCTAACGGCACATTGCACTACAGGTGGAGACAGCGATGTGTGTGAAGGTAAGCAGGTGTCTGCCCACTTCTACTTCAGCCAGGGAGTGGGAAAGCCTCTTTGGCTGCCCTTACTTGCCCTCTGTCTACAGCAGTAAGAAGGTTTTTTTAAATGTTTCACACTAAAGTTGCTCTTTGAATGCCACACAGCCCAGTGAATCCACGTTGCCAGGCAGGAGTCAAGAGAGGTTTCAAGGCAAACATTTTATCACCAATAAGCAAGGAAGTTCCTCAAAATCTAAGCCAGGCTCTCTGAGGCTTTTCTCACTCCTGTTATAGGCGAGGGTCCTGTAAGGCATGGGTAGAGCTCTCTCTCCGGCTCCTACAGGAATGCTTTTCTCAGGAAAGTGCAAAGCAGAAAGGGGTGCCACAGATTCGCTGCCTTCTCCTGCTCAGTGAGTCCTTACCTCCCCTCTCTTCTGGGTTCTTTTTCCTCCTGTTCTCACATGCAGACTGGGTAGGTGTCCCTGTCACGGACCTCTCCCCTCCACCTTCCCCTGCTACTTAGGTCTTGGAGAAGGGAATGACAGGGGAGAGGGACATAACAGAGGTCTAAAGGGAGGGGGACAGCCAGACCTGTAATGAGAGGGTATGTTGGCAAGACTAATCTGCCAAGGATAGAGTAGGATGAGTAGCTAGCTGGCAGACACATGTGTAAAATTGTGGCACTTTCCTTCCTTGTATGTGACTCGCACACTCTCTCCCACATTTTTAGGTCTCTCATCAATGCTGGGGGAGGATGTTCTGAAACCAAAGTCCACCCATATCTCCAGACATATCTCGCAGGGTGCATTCTACCACCCATCTTCTTCAGCTGCAAATCTGGTTCACAAAGTTTCCTCCCCTACTGTCAACTGGAATGTTTTTTGCTCTCCTTGCCAGTGCTGCTCTTCACTACTGCATTGTTTGCATCAATACAGCTGTAACCTAGGTCAAGGAGGTGTTCCAAGATAAAAAAGATAGAACTCATTGTGGTCTAAGCAAGAAATAGGAAAGGCCCTGTTCCTTTCATGCTGGGTAAGGCAGTGACAATCTAGCCCAAAGGCTGTTGCATTTGTTTCAATATTTATCAAAATTTCCTTCCCTTTTCCCTGTAACTGCTTCATGAGTCTGCTGTAATCATTCCAAGACTGGCTAAAGCCACTAACAACCAGTCCTGTTAATCAAAAAACCTCTTTTTTTTTTTTTTTTTTTTTAATCCTGGCCTGTTGCATCAAGTGACAGATAGGTAAAATGTAAATGATATAGGAGGTTCTAAAACAGAACGAGTGATCACGCTCAACATTTTAGAGAGGTAGATGGGAGATGGAGATCATTAGTTTATCAGTCCTGAATTTAATCGGGAAGTAGTTTGCTGCTACCCATCCTGCTATTTCACAAAGTTGAGCCAAAGATAAAGGTTACCAGGCGAGCCTGCAAATAAATGTCAAAAACCAAAAAGCAATGTTTTTGGAACATCGTGAATTTTCAGTCCAAAGAGCACAAGCTTCTCTAAGTACTAAGAGCAGCAACCTCAGCACACATGCCAGAGCCTTTTGAAATAATTGGCTGAAGTTGGATGTTGCTGCTCAAAGTTATGACTGCAACCTAGGCAAATAAATGCTTTTATTTTAATTACAGTCCATTGCATTTCCAAGATTCCTACCTGGAACTACTGGGTATACCCAGATGGGCATTTGTAATGAGTTTACACATTCTACAGTCTTCAATATAAACATTTTATTTCATTATTCAGCTTTGGAATAGACACACCCTAGCTTTGGTTTCATACATTTCAGTGGCATGCCTTGAGTAAATACTTCTAGTATTATTATGCAAATAAATTATAAATCAAAACACTTCACTGTTTACAAAGGGAAATCCTGCTCAAAAAACTTGATGGTGCAGTACCTCCCAATGCAGATACAACTTGGCGGTTCCCTTCCTGTGATTCAGTATGTGCATATATTTAACCTGATGAACACAAATTGCTCTATCGGGACTACTCTTCTGCTTGAAAATGTTTTCAGTGCAAGCAGTTGTATTGAGGTTAATATATAACATAAAGTAAAAATGAAAATCTTGCAGCTAAGCTACTGAAGTAGGAGGCAGGTTTTCCTCCTGCTCTTTGATTAGGGTACGGAGTTAATTTATGCCAGTGATATTTTTGGAGCATTCAGCAAGGCTATGCCACTGCAGCAGTAATTCTCATCTGTGCAGGGCACCTGCTAAATAAGATTATTCTGTTGTGGTAGAGCTTTGTACTCTTTATATACTTTGCATCTGGTGTAAATAATGACCCAAAGAGCAGCACAGAGTCATACATTCTCAGTAGAGCTGACCTTGGCGGGGTGTTGTGGAGCATATAAAATGGATATTGTTGAAGTCCTCCACAAGCCTTGGAAGAAAAACAGTACTCTGAATGATGTTCATACTGATTATTTCTCTTAGAGTCTATTTGCTTAGCACCTTGGCTGTAGTTTAAGCCTGGTGTAAAAATACTCTCTGATGTAAGTGTTTGCAATCTAAACAAAAGCCAACGTATTCGACTGAGTATAATTATGCATTTCATCCTTACTGTTACCTCTCCAACACAATTCTGTTCTTCCAGAACTTGGCTGTGGTTTGAAAAGATGGGCAGTTATCTTGGTGTAATATTTGATGGTGTAAAATCTTTTGCTGTGCTTTTTGATGCTAATGAAACTGCAGTCAAGCAAGCCAGCATAGCCTGAAAGACCATTTGAAACCTACGTGTTCTTCATTAACTATGATGGGGCTACTTAGCACTGGACAGATTAAAGGGCCACTGACCACATCTGGGTAGGTTGCTGATGCACAGAAACCTGCATGAGGAGATGGAGCCTGGGGCAGCTCGTAGGGAAAGCTGTTTTTCTCTGCACTACTGAAGCAGAGGACTTGAAACCCAGAATGGACTATAGGAACATAGTCTGAACTGGTATCACATATAGTAATGCATTCCACTGCAAACCCCTCTCCTGAGCCCTCATTCTAGTCCTCCCTGCATCTCTACCACTTTTAAAATTCCCTTTTATTATGCTCATCTGACTAATTCTGCATAATTCTGGTATCAGCCACATCAGTGCTTTCTTACCATTCGTTAGCTGTCTGTCTTTGCTTTCTAGTCAAATAGAATTCATGTTACCTAACTATGGACATCTTCAATGAAGGCACGTACTTCTGGGCTAATCCTCTTGCTTCTTTTACAGCCGCTGGAAAGAGATAGAGATCTGTTTAGTTGCTGCTGCCGCTTCCTTTTAGCATCACATTTGGCCTAAATCTGAATCACAGGGATTTGCATCCCTTCTGGACTTGCACAAAATTGAATATGTTCCACTACTGCCAGGTCAGAGTGTGAGGAAACCACATTATCTGAAATCTAGGAAATGTGTGATAAAATACTAAGATATTTTGCCATACAAATAGCACACTGTTCACAAAATGATTGCAGACTAGATTGCATGGCTGCCAGACTTTTAAGAGAATAAATGGGGGCTGAAGACTGTCAAATTTTGCTGCACTTGAATGAATGCTCTTCATCTCCAGTTACTAGTACGTATACCCAATTGATTCATCACAAACTTCAAGTAAAAGCCACATAATTCTGTAAAAAACCCTCCCCTTTGTACTCTGAAAGCTCATTATGGTTGAAAAAAACACCCATGATTAAAAAACGTAAGGAAAGTCTCATCTTTTTCCTTCCAAAATGCTTACCAGTTATGCGGAAAATGGTCTCAGGTACTTACAGAATGAAAGACAACCAGCAAATGGGAGGAAAGCCCTGGCATTAGGATTCGGTCTTTAAAGTTCATTCTCAGGCAAGATGCAGTTACAAAAAATGGTGCAATTTCAAATTTGTGTTTCAAAGCACAGATCTGTAAAAACAGAAAGCTGGCAGGCAATCACATCTTTTGAGTCACAACAAGGATAAAAGGACAGTTCTCATAAAGAACTCTCTCAGTTATTTGGATGCATTAAATTGTTCAGAGTAATTGTGTATATTTAGCATTGCATGCTGGAACAGTGTAGTATTCCTTATCAATCAGTTTTTCACATGCAGCGGGTCAAACCCTGGAAGCAGAGCTTGCTGCTGTGAATGGGTTTGCTGAGGCATCACGTAAGAGCCTGGTGCTGCTCAGTGCCAGCAGCCAGTCTGGGGGAGATGTCAGCATCAAAGGTGCTTCACAAAGTTGAGGTGCCACTCAGCCTTTTAAAGACAATGTTAGCAGCTGGGGGGCTGTATTGCAAGAATGCTGACTTATTGCACTGACTATAGCCACAATTCACCTAGATTTGTTCACCTGTAGCCAAAGGCAGGGGAAAAGTCAAACCAGGTTATGTGTGTATTTTTCACTTTAAGGCAGAAATTCTATGCATGTTCTGTATCTAGAAAACTGCACAAGATGAAAAACCATGTAGTTAGATGGCTCCATCATGGATTTTACATTTGTAACAATATTTCAAAAGGTTTTAAATATTCCCAGCAGGATATATATTTTAATACATAATACTTGGCATCACTGTATGCTCTGTGCCAATTTCAGTAAGGCCTGACTGTGAATAAGATAGAAAAACAAATAACTTGCTGCGCCCTACTTCCTGAATTCTGTGTGGATAATGCTCTGCATATAAGACAGCACCACTCTTTCTTTTACACCTTTTTAGCTGCAATTTCCTATGGAAAAAATGAGATTTCTATGAATGAAAAAAATGAAGGTGTTTTGTGTTTGTTTTTGTTTTAACTTATTAAAGACATGAGTAAGTAATGGGCCTACAATTTAGGAACACTTACCTGTGTTCAGTTGTTCTGCTCATATTATGATTGAACAACATACAGACAGGTGGAATCTGTGCCATTTGATTATTTTTCAGTTTAGCGGAGTCTAAGTATCGCCATCACAAACAATAAGTCTTACTGGTTTCTCTTAATTTTGTGTAATTGTGAAGTAGCTTGCACATTTTAATTAAAAGAACATGGTAAATTTTCAGCTGTAATTCTTGTTTTAATGTTATACTGGTTGTTTTCTTTTACACTGTGCATTAATAGCCACTTGGTGATTAACTTGCAATAAGAACTGGAGCAGGATATACTGAATCGGGGCAATAAAGAAATGAATATTATGTAAACTGCAGAAACAAGGTTTCTGTGCTCTGCAGTTCTATAGTTATGTTCCTTCAGTATGAGAGCTTCTAGCTATGTTGAATATTTATGCACCAAAGTCTTTCTTAGGAAAACTGTTAGAGGTGATGTGAGGTCCTTTTGCAGTATTGTTCTCAGGATCAACACTTGGAGCAGTGTAGAGGACTGCATTAGCTGTCAGTGTGGTAATATGCTGGAAGCAATCAAATTCTTCTGAAATCAGAGGTACTGTCAGTGCTAATTAGGAGAGGTGTGAAGTAATGATGTCTTTTTAATCAAGAGGTCTCACTAGGAGCCAAGCTTATGCACATATTTTATAGTCTTTACGTTGCGTTTAATTGGGACACCTCTGAGGCTACTTGCTGGATAACTGGGACAGTCAGAATTGGATCTGGTGGCTGATTAACTCTCAGTTAGTGGTAATTATGAGAGGAAGGTCCAAGTGTTCAAATAAGCACTGCGGCACACTGTGCTGTGATGCACTTCACCATACATCTCTCACTGTGCTCATAACACGCTGAGCATCTCTCGGTCGAGAGCACTGGGCTGAAAGCTGGGGCAGCCTCACCACTCTGGCTGCAGCTGCCAAGGCTCACGGTGTTTTAAGTGGAGTGGTGAAGGGTAAAAGTCTTTCTCCTTCTATATATCATATCCCTTCAGAAATGTATTTCCTGTGTGTAAAGTCTTTATTTTTGCTCTCAAAGTCCTAATCAGCACTGCAGTAAATGTTGATGGTGGACTTTTGGATGGCTGCAGGAAACTTGGCTGGTCTGGGGAAGCCAGGACCCCAGCAGCTGGGCTGGCAGCTGGCGATGGGAGATGGCAGCGGGTACAAGCAGCTGACAGAAAAGTGCAAGTGTGTTTGTGAAATTAGAGATCCATCAACTACACATGGGCAAAGCAGCAGGTGGAGAATGGGAATCTGTCAGAGAGCAGTACAGCAGACATGTTTGACTAAGTTGGAAGGTGAGCTGGGACATAAATATGGGCCTAGGGGTTGTGAATGGTGGAGGTCATCAGAGCTGGTGATCTAGGGCAGGATTTTTGAAAGAGTGGGGCTATTCCATCAGAAGAGAGTGAAATAGGGGACCACTTCGGGTATCGATGACAGAGGTGTTTGTGAGAAGTTTGGGCTGCTCTCGGGAGACCCAAAAATCAGATTTGAGAGAGCTAAAATGATGTGGGGAAGTCTGAAGAGCTCTGAGAGCTCTGGGAGGCACTGGGGAGGTCTGTGGCTCTGGAATAGGTTGCTAAGAAGGTAAGAGACGCCATAGAGTGGGAATAGGGAGACACAAACAACTGGAGTTAGGAGTCACTCAGGTATGTGAAGAATCACCATGGGACATCCCCCCAGCCACGCATGAGTGAAATCCCTCTCCTCACACAGAGCTGAGACACTCCCTGTCCCTTTACTGATTTAATTTAATATGGTCCTGAATTAGCATGAGCATGTGGTAGGAAGAAAGAAGGGTAAGCAAGGCTGGAGGAGGAGGGTATAACTGTACCATGCTAACAACAAAATAGTCACTTAAACCAGTGGTTTTACCTAAAGTAATTTGGAGACCCAGAGTTTGGGCAGCCAAACAGTACAGGGAAAACAATAAGGAACATGAGTGACAGAATGTCCCCTAACTAATTCAGTGGCAAAAGGACTCTTACACAGCTCAGTGGCATGTCTAGTAGGAACATAAAATGGCAGACAAAGTGCCAAAACAACAGGAGGCAAGATGAACCTCTGCGATCAGCTGAAGAGGGAATTCAATGTACTTAACCCAAAATAGAAAGTCCTGGAACCTGGTGTGAAGAAGTCCTGCCACATCATTGCACTGCCGCCTTCATGAAAAGCAATGAAAACCAATGAGAATGGTAACACTCTACCTAGCAAGAAGTGATGAGGAACAGATTGCCTGTGGGGTAAGCCATTTTGATTGCATTATGTACAGAGTTAATATGAGAAACATTAATGAATTTTCTTTGGAGTTACCTGCTTATAGATGATATGTTAAATCTACGTTTTTCATTTATGTACTACCTTTACACTATATGTGTGCATCTCAGTTCCTCAAAGCTTTTTTTAATGGAAATGTCAGACCTCCATTTTAAGACTAGAACTGCAGGGTTTTGTGATTTACTTTGTGTTTCAAGTTTTATAACTTTTGATATTAATTAGATGTTAAAATCCCAAAGAACTGTGTACTCCCTGACTGCAGAGCATTGATGCTGTCATTTATTTTAAAATCTCTTGTAAGTCAGATTTTCCTATGCCACGCACCTGGCCAAGATCCCTACACTTTCTTAAATTTTGAAATATTTGATACCAGTATCAAACTTAATTCCCTGAGGATTCATCTGTTTCTGTATCTCTCTCTCTTTGCTCTTACTGTAGACTGTTGCACAGGGAGTATTTCTGCAAACACAGTTTCTAAAGGATGTGCTCTCAGCCAGTCTCCAGTCATCTCATAAGAGAGTGATGCTAACGGCTGAGTTGCTGGTCTGACGAAGAGGACAGGCTGAGACGCAAGCCCTCACTTTGGTACTACAGGTACGGACTAAGCATAAAACCAGGACAAATGAGCAGGAGCACAAGAACAGGTTAAACATTTTTTGCAGGTTGCTTTTTTTTTGTTCTTGAAAGACTTCTCTGTTGAAAAGCTATTCTACTTGTCCCCCAATCTGTTGTTTAATGTCATTCTATGTGGGTTTATGTTCTGTAGTCTGTTTAATAGACAAATGAGCAACGGATGATGCAGAAAACCAAAGCAGCAAATACATGACCTCTGAGTTTCTGAGGCTTTATCCCAGACATCAATGGTAGCCCTAAATGAGAAGGACAATGGAGCAGCGAGGTTGAGAAAGGTAAAAAGGAAAGTGGAAACAAACCTTGGTTTATTTCTTTAATCTGTTATTCAGCCAGAACTGTTTGTAGTTACAACAGAAAATTCAGTTACTGGAATTAGCTAAGTAAATCCAATGCAGCAGGCACTCTGTCTCAGGTTTATTTTCAAAGGATGAGATGGAGAGTCCCCTCATGCTGTTCACGTCTCTATTGTTCTACAAGACAGCTCCTGAGGACTGTCCTGGGAAAGACATTCCAATCAGAAGTTCGCTGCAGCCACACTGTAGACCCTTACAACCCCTCCAGAGAGCAGGTCCATCCTTCTGCACCCAGCAGGCATAGCTCTTCTGCCACTCCTCCCCACCTCCGACTGGTTCAAACCATGACCTCATCTCATGCTCGATGTTGAATGACAGTATTTTCAAAAGAAATCACTGGGGGCTGGATCTAGACCTCTTAGGCTTTCAGAACTTCTCTGCAAATTGTCTCTGTCTGAACCTCACAGCGTCCATACGAGGGACAATGAGCATCTGTTTCCAAAGTACAAAGCTAGTACTCACAGGACTTTCCCTCAACCCCTCTACAAGGCTCAATAGCGTGATGGCATGTTGTCCTTCACCTGTACGATGCTGTTCTCCACAGGCTTCTGCAGAAGGGAACCAACATGCTCCAAAGGCAGGGGACAAGATAGCATGGCTGTCCCCCGTCCCCTCCTCACAGCCACACAGATGTTCCTTGGCCATGCACTGTTTTTAAATAAGCCCCACTTCAGCCCATTGTTGGTTGCAAACAAATGCTTGTTGAGATAAAAATAATAATGGCACTTGTCATTGTGTTGTACATCTCCCTTTCTTCTTGGATCCTGTTTGTGGTCAGAGTAAGCACTAAACAAAGCCCTGTTTTGAATCCTTTGGCAGCGGTTTAGCCTGTGTCTGTAGCACGGTGCAGGATTTTCATAACAATTTAGCCAGCTTGGATTCTGTGCTGATGCCACTGACTTGCTTCTGTATACCAAACAAGTTCAGACACCCCAAGTTACGCAGAGCAGTGAGGAGTAGACCCACTTTTGCTTACTGAAGACCCCTTCTTGGAGAGCATAACTTTCTTTAAAAACATAAAACATTTTTTAAAGTTTAATTTTGAAAGTATAACCTATTGTCTTTATGTATTTCACGTTTAATACCTCCAGGCAGATTTTTAGAAAGCCTTCTACTTTGTACTGCATATATTTAGTAACTGCTATGAGATTAGTATCTCAAAAGGAAAAATCAGTAACACTTCATCGTAGACAAGTTAAGACAATATAATGCCTAAAAGTCTTTTCACACTAAAATAAAATGTCTCTGAAATGCACCTTTACCTCTAATAAAATACCTTCCAGCCTTTTTAATAACCACATTTTCTGCACTGGATCTCTTGTAGCTAACATTTTAGGAACAATTTAGTAGATGAAAAAATAATAACAATTGTTTTTCCATGTCAAAACATTTTGAAAAATGTAAAAAACTACAGAGCAATTGCTGTTTTTTTGTCTAACAAAAACCAATTTTTAAAAAAACTTCTATTGTGTTGACATTTAAAATGGGCTAGAAATAGAACTGTGGAGAAAAAACCACAACAAAACAACACTTCTGTAATGCAAGACAGATCAAAGAGATATTGCATTGCAATCGCGTAATGGAGACAGGTTGGCCTTAGGGTTTGTTGAGGTATATGAACCATTTAGGAAAGTTATTCTTTATTTTGAGCATCCTGAACTTTTGTAAAGAAATCTGGGCTGAAGTTAGTATTTTACACACAAAAAAGCCCAATGATTGCTTGGATTCACAAAGCAGGGAAAACTTCCCAAAGCAGACAAAAAATTACTCCTTAGGAATAATAAATTAGCCTTTTGGTTTTCCAGAAGTTTGCCTGTATCGCATGGATGAATTATATGAAAATCTCCACAGAAACCAAAATAATGCTTAGTAGAATGACCCCCTGCAGAGACTCTAATGATCATTTGCACAACTGAACGTGATCTTTATTTCACTTTCACCATCATTTCATTACCATCTTTGCTTATACAACTAGCTGTCTGCAAATTTTTTGAGGTTTCTGACAAGGTGGTCACCAGAATTTTATTTCCAGTGCCATGTTTGCTTTCTGCTGTGCCTTGTGGTATAGCAGTAGGATGGTGCTGTGCACCATTGCTTGGATCCCAGAGTCAGTCACCCATGTAGTCTCTGCAGCTGTGCAGAGCCCCATTGTTCAATAGTGTTCACTTCCATAATCTGATTGTACTTGGAAATTTGGATGCAGCACAAATTGTTTTTCACTTCTTGTACTTGGAATTGTATATATCAATTATCTGAAGAGCTTTATTGCTTCAATTGCCATTATCTTGAGCTATTCAGTAGGTCTAAGTCACAGCCAGATTTTCAGGAGGGAGACAAGAAACATATCTGATATAAAAGCAACCCACTGCCAAATTGCACATCTCTGCTTCAAGACACAGGATCAGCAGAGCTGTTCAAAGATAAAAGCGGACAGAATTTTGAGCACCGAGTGCTTTATTTTCACTGTCTTTAGTCTCAAAAACAGTATAATAAGGGAAAGATTCAATCACCCCATTTTTGCAATTCCTTGTATGTAATTTTCTTCTAGGTAATTTTTCTTCTGGGAATAATTATAAAGGTGGCTAGCTTTAGTCTGTGAAAATGCAACATTTTTCTTTGCACTGAGAGATTCACTCAGGACTATGAAAAGCCAGAAAGCCATTTGTCTGTGAGGAATGGGAAAAAAGGAAATAACACCAGAAGTCTGAGTGCTGTTTCTTCCTGAAGGCTTTCTCTGACTCCTCTTTGCCATTCTGTGCAATCTCAGACCCTGACTAGCACCTTCACCTCAACCCTCCTTCTAGATCCATGTATTTCTTCTCTGTATAAAAAAACGCAAACAGTAAATTATTATTCCCTTAGAGAATGCAAATATTCAAGATGGGACTGAGGTCCTAGCTTAGTGTCACCTTTGGACCTGATATTCTTAAAAGATGGTCTGTGCTTGGATGTGAGGTCCAGAGTTAGCCTCAGCTCTGGTAATTAGTGACCTGACCTAAAGCTATTAAGTCAATGGGAACCTTCTAATGGGTTTCAAAGGACTTTGGGTCAGAATTTTGTGCATAGTAAGTCCAGTGATGCATTAAGACAGCCCTTACATTTTGCTTTGGACACCGACATTTGAAAAGGTCGGTCTGAAAGAACCTTTGAACTGATGATTAAGAGGGAGCAGAGCTAAAATAATAAGTTGTTATCTCACAATGAGTTCACTGTATGCTTTAACGTATTCAAAATAAGATATTTACATTCTGCAAGTATGGCAAACAGAGACATAAAATACCTCTTAAGACTTATGTTGTCCCTCTATGAATGTTTCCAGGGCGTGATTATTGTTGTTGAGTTTTTGAAGTATAACACCTTGAAATGAATAGCTTTTAACCTTAGTGATTGTTCAAAAAGAATGGTTCGATCCTTCAGCTGGTACTTTTCTCTGATGTGTTTAAGGAGTCTGCACAGCCAAGAAAATTAGAGAACAAAATAGCTCAATTAAGACACTTGGTATTTGTTGCTCAATGAGTACAGCAAGCAAAGACAGAGCTGCTCTCAATATCTGTGATAAGATTCTCTAACATTTACAATGCCTTGGTGCAGCTGCTACTCAGTCAAGACCTCCCATTTGAAGTTTCATCACTTAGTGCATTACGTACCATTTTTAATTCCACAACAAGCTGACTTTTTGTTGTGATACTAGGACATGCAGTTACAGTGTCCTGAGCTAGATGGTGTGTAAAAGGATGCATAACTGGGTGAAAAAAATGGTTTGTCTTAGAAAGGGCAGTAACAAGCACGAGAGAAATGATAAGATTCAGCTCCTGGGAGAATGGAAAAACCTCCCTCCAGTGTGTGTACTGAATTAAGCTGGCTTTTATATAAAAAAAAGCAAAGCAAAGGTGACAGACTCCACATTCACAAATGTCACTGTCCAAGACAAACCAGATAAAGCAGTACTCATGTTTTAGTGGATGCTGCTATACAAAGGAGAGTGAAATGGCAAGTCTCTACAGTTAGTTTGCATTCATTAGCCACCCCTTCAATTCCATCCATAACCACAGGGATTTTGTTGTTGGGAAGAACAGCATCTTCAGCCTCACAGCTGGCTGATGGATGCCTGGGAGACAAATGCTAACTGAAGACATGAAAATGGACTTAAAATTTTTGGGTAGCCACTAACCCCAGATTTAATTATCTTTTAACTTTCTGTAACTTAGTTGCCAATATTGTTGTCGAAAGGGTGACCTTCTACACTGATAAACGGAATGCATTCCTACGAGTGAGCTCTGCCTCCTAATAGGCATGGCCTCCAGGTCAGGCTGAAGATTGCCGTGTTGCTGTGGGAACGGTGGATTAGCACCGGTGGTGCTGGGAGGAGCAGTTATCCAGAATACGTAACAGGGTGGTAAGGAGCCGAGATGTGTATTTTCCATGGAGCTGTAAGAACCAGTTCAAGGCCTGATGATGCCAAACGCTGCATCTGTGGGAGGAAATCTCCTTTGCCAGGTACAATCCAGTGGAAAGAAAACAAATGGAAAGAAGGGTGTGATGTAAAGAGTGTTCTGAAACACTAGTAATTACGCTCCAAAATATAGCTGTGGTAAGGCAGAAATTATTTGGGGCAGACTTTTGGATGGTTAACATGCTACAGAGCCAGAGGCTGGTCCTTGACTATAGCAGACAATGGGCAATGTGTATGCTGGCTTGTAATCTCAGCAGATGCTGCCCTTCATAAGCTAAAATCAAAGAGAGGGGAGTTAATTGTGCCTTCACCCAGTAAGACCAGCCTGCTTTGTGTTTGGAAAGGAGTCGTGCCAAAGTGGCAGACTTCCTCTGGCATTTTATGGCTGATTGTTCACTCCGAGTGACAGACATCAATTCCTAAAATAAAAAAAAAAAGAAAAGAAAACCTGTATGCTGTGGGCAAGCCAGACCCAAGAGCCAAAACCTAGGAAGTAAAATCTGATGATACAGACTTGGGCAGATCAAGTTATGTCTAAATAATGGAGGTGAACTGACAATTTGTCATCTCATAGTTTCATGAGAGCCGAACTGAAGGAGAAGAAGAGATCTCTGAAGGTTTGTTTGCTGCTTAATCTAAAAATCAGTTCCTATCTGAAATGCTGTAAAGTTCTTGCCACAGGGAAGTAATTGGAAATCAAAATATAGAAGATGGAACATGCTGCCATCAAATGAAGTTTGAAATCTGAAGCAATTGCATGATAGAAATAAATGTTTGAAATAAAGACAAAAAGATAAAACGAAGGTGAAAGTACAAAGACAGGGTAAAACCTAGGGGATCTCAGAATATAAATAAATACTCAGAGCTGAACAAAAATTACAACAGTAAAAACAGATACAAGAAAATTGGTAAGTAACAAGTGTACTGATGAGTGAATTGTACCTATGTCTGGACAGAGCACTGCAGGACTATTCATCTGTTCCAGAGCTCATTCTCTGCAGTTCTCTTTCATGTGAACCTTGTTCATTCCCCCATGTATGGCCAGACACAGGCTGTATCTGACAAAGGGTTTTTTTCCTCTAAGGAGGTGCTGCATCTCATGCTACTAAGCCTTGAACTGGTCCTTGCAGATCGCTGGAAAATGTACCTCTCAACTACTGAGTACCCCATTACTTATTTTGACTAATACTTCTTGTTGGAATATTTATGTTCATGATAATTGATGATCCCTGGCATATCTCTTCTGAAGTTAGCGCAGCCAGATGAGACACCTAATTGGGAATAAAAACATAAAAGTGTCTTTCTGGATCTCCATTGGTTTATGGCTCAAGAGTGGTGACCTTATTCACTCCTATAACCTATAAGTTATAAGAATTAAAGTCAGAGGTATAATTTTTGACAGTGTAAAAATGCTTTTTGGTACAGCTGGTCCAGACAAAGTTGGCTTTCAATGAGTATTTTTTTTTTTTTTACGGGAACTGAGTCATTTGTCCTCAAAGTAACTAAGTTTCGGCTTTTACCTGCTGACTAGTGCAGTAACAAAATAAAATATTTCACTGGAAAGGTTAATTCAAGAAAAAACCCACATCTGACTTACTAATTTATTTGCCCTTATAACTATTGCAATTCAGTGTCTATCAAGTCTATAGTTTGTTTTGAAACATTAGGTGGGATGTAATTCATGACATGTGTTTTGTTCCATCACCAGGTAAAAAGCAGAGATAAAACTTCAGCTTCGGTAAGCACAGGGTGGATCACAGACAGCTCATGGAGGTGCTCAAAAACACACGCTGAGGCTCTGTCCCATCAGATGATCACCTTTCTGCAAGCAACATGACATCCACCTCAGCTAAGTAATTAGGTGTTTGTATGTTTCACATCACACGGACAGATGCCCACCAGGTGCACCTCGTACAGTTGTTCTTTCCTATGCTACAGGTGTGTCAATGACAGCAATATGACTAGGGAACAAATGAACGTGTGGCCAGATGAGATGTCTTCTAGCAGTGCTGGAAGACATCCATATTTTGACATAAGACAGGAAAGCCCCTGGCTGAGGGTAAGAATATGCATATACAATCCCTGTATTTACACTATTGCTCCTATGTCATATAAATAGTGAGTAAGACCATAGTCTTTGAAAGCCTGAACCTCATAGCTCACATCAAATCTCACTTCACTAACCAGTTCAGAAGAGTGTGGGTCGAGTTGGGTCCATGAATTTTAACAGCAGAGAACCTTGCTTTGGACTTAGGTTTCTGGTGTTAGAAGCAGTCAGGCAAATGTAGTTCATTTGATCCTGCTAAAGCTAATAGAGCTGCACAGCAGCACATGGAAGCGTAATTGGGCCCATTATCGTGTTCTGGTGAATGCAAAAGCAATTCTCTTTAACTTAAACTGTATCTATTTCTCTACCTCAGAGTCAGCATCGTTACCAAAATATCTACCTGTAAGGTTGGGCACAGCACCTAGTTATAAAGTGTTGTGGCTAATTTAATTCAGCTGTATGGCTCTTCAGCATGCAGAAACTGTGCATAGGTGGCTTCACCATTTCTGTTTGCATAGATCTGTGGGCATTTCTGATGGGTTTATGCTCCAACTGTTCTGGAAACTAAGTCACACAAGGTCCAGCGAGTTGTCATGGCATCAGGCTATATTTGATCACACAGCATACAAAGGGCTTAGGCAGCCTTTAATTTTAGAAGAATTGGCAGAGTCCAGTAAAACACCTAAATGGTTATCATTATTTAATTCCCCTGAAAGGAAGTCTTTTCAGACTATACAAAAAGCCAATTAAAAAAGAAAACAACAACAAAATGACAAACCCAAAAGAATATTATGATGATGCTGAAGGTAACATTCTAGTTCAGGAAAACAGATCAATGTTTTGAGGGTTGTCACAGAGTCATTGTGAGGGGCCATGGAGTTGTGCTTGTCCTGTGTGCAGCCTTCAAACAACCAAGGGAGTGGTGACGTATTTTTCTCTAGTAGGTGAATACAGACAAAATTTAACTTAATCCTTACTGTAATCCTATTCTACCAGACAGGAATGGTAAGGTGGACAGTATTCTGAAGTTGCCAGCAGCAGTGAGTCCATGTTGTACGTAAGAAGGTAGCCTAACAAAGGTAAATGTGAAATCTTGTGTAGGGCAAGACAATATTTATTTATAGGACCTCCAAGTAGGTTGATTTTACCAACTTGCATGCATTTGGTCTCAGATTTCATTCACTCACAGTCTCCCATCCACATGCCCACAAATACTGGGACACGTGTGTGCCCAAGTGGTCTGGCCAGGAACACCTGCATAGAGGACATGAGTTACTGAGTCCTTGTTACATCACTGATGTTCTTTTGACTGGCAACGGTGAAATACTTTGGGGACAGATCTTTTACACTCTTTAGGATTTCTTATGGGACAGCCCTTTGCTTCAGAATCTTGCTTACTTCAGTCTCTATAAATTGCAAAGTCATGTCATCTTATCGGTTCTTCATTTTTCGTTTGAAATCTGTGTCTGTTTTCCTGGTGGACTAATAAGACAAGTGTATGTGGTTTGCTGCAACCTGGCTGCAGTCAGCCAGTCGACAAGGCATCTGTGCCGTGGTCTTATCAGTGCACAGGCCTTCAGATCTTGGCAGACAAAATACATGCCTCAGTTTTTTTCTGGGAAAGGTTTCCTGGGAGCAGTGTCCTGGGAATGATGTCCTTCACTGTCAGTATAGGCAATTCTCTTAACCCTTGTTGTGCTGTTTCTTCTGGTGCTCTCACACACACATTTACATTCACAATTCATTTATGCTATTCTTTCATTTCTGTCATAAAACCCTACAAGCTGGTCTTACTACTTTTTTATGCAGAGTTCTTTTTTATGCAGGGTTCTTACTTTTTTACGTTTTCTTCTCCAGTTCATTACAATGTTCATAAATGGTGAGCTGCTTCTTTTCTACTTGCTTGCAAAACACGTTACAAAAATATTTTTTTCCATCTCTTCTCACCCAAATGCCAGCACTAATGTGTATTCCCCTCTGCCATGACTCAGTCATGATACTGAGAAACATGGAAAACTCCTTCATGTCTGAAAGTCATGCCAGCATGCCAACAGAAACATTGCCTCCATCTGAACTGTAATCAGCAATTTTGAACAACCATTGGTGCTAGACGGTCAGATGTCAATTTAGCACTTGAGCTAGGTAGGTCAGAAAGTTGAAAAAAATCAATACAACTATTTAGAAGAGAATTGCGATGTGAGGTTTTTGATAGCTGGCTTCATTCCCCCCTTCTCCCCCCCAGATCGACTGATTACATTAAAGTTGTATGAATTAAAAAAACAAACAACAAAATGGTACTGAATATTAAGCAAAAAAAAAAAAAAAAGTATAAATACTTTATCTACACGTTAATGGGTACCCTCACATAGTCACTATGTCATTGCAATTTGTCTTTTCCATCCAAAGTGTCTATTCAGATAAGATAACATCAAAGTATCTCAGAATGAAATTCAGTATCACTCTTTAGACCTGCTTCATGATGAAGCTCCACAGTAAATATGCTATTCAAAGAGCAAAATTCAAGGACACATTTGCAAATTGTAATACTGGAAAACTGACCATGAAATAGTTCTCTTTGAATCAGTACTTCTAAGAACAGCCTGATTTTCCAGTTGAGTTTGTGCTGGCCTTACGCTACCTGTGTGCAGCTGTGCACTGAGGTTGCAAGATAAACTCATTCTTGGCAGCTCAGCACTCTCTGTAGCTCAGAGAGGAAAGAGCAGCTGAGAACCATCTGTAGGGAACCTCTTGTTCCTCTCCATGTAGGAACCACCTTAGCAATAATAAACACAATAAGGAGATGCAGGGGTGTGTGAAGGGCAGACCAGAATGCATGGTGTTCTGCTCAGACTGGAGCCACTTTAGCAACTTGAAGTCTCCAGATAGCCCATGGTCATGGATGCAGTGGGTTAAGTGTTTCTGTGCCAGCGCAGGAGGGCCTACACAGCGGACCTTTGCTGTAGCTAGCAAGGATAATATCAACAGCAAAGACAAGGTCAGTGCAGGCTTCAGCGCAACCTTTCACAAGCAGTCCTATACCCCCGAATATATTCTTAGACTACAACACCTCCTCCATTGTTTCTTTCTGTTATTAATGTTAGTCTGATGTAGCTGAAGACTGAAATCTTTGTCTACCCATGCAGCCGATCTAGGGCCCATCTGTGAGGTGGTGGTGGCTGGAACTCAGATTTATATGTATTCAAATGGAAGTTGGAAAAAAAATCCAACCATGCAAGAGCAGGTGAAGGCCATGATTTAAGAACCAAAGAAAGTGTTAATTGTAGGTAGACTATATAGCAACAGTGCTTCTAATTCTTTTCTTCAAAGAAATCCCTTGATTTCCTTTGCCTAGAAAACCTAAAATTTTTAGATTTTTAGAATTTAGAAAGAAAACTTTTAGAAAAAAAAATTTAGAAAATAAAGCAATATCACCACTAACGTGCTATAGTTTCATCAACTCAAACCCCCCAAAATTCTCACCAATTGCACCTAATCAGGTGCTTGAAATTCAAACAGTAGCACCATATAAAATGGAACAAAGTCAAAGTTTCATGGCAGTCCACAAGCCAGTAATACAAAATGACACTTACATGTACAATTTTATAAGTCCTTGCCCCTTCTGAAATCAAATCTGATGAGAACAGAATTAGGGTCTCCACACCAATGCAACAGATGCACTTGAAGTGATTTGTATCAGCAGAAGTAAAATCAGGCTCTGGGGCAAAAACATCAGAATGCATTTTTTTAAAATCTAAGCATTGAAATGCCATGTTTTATGACCATTTACATGGGCAAAGAGACATTTGAGCTCAAAGCAGACAGATGCACGTCTAATTGTTCAGCCTGTCTGCATGAATAACAGTTTCCAGATATGACAAGCTTGCATGTAGAAAATTATATTTATTTCATAAATTTTATTCACAGTCATGAAGTCTGGTTTTTATAAAGTGTCTCTTTCAGATTAGCTCCTGCTTCCTTAGAAGAATTTCAGTCTCCCAAATATGCATATATACAAAGGAAGGAGATACTGTTGAACAGAGAAACTATATCAAGCTGCCAAAAATGAATACTGAAATTCTTACCCCAGTAAAATCAGTGCTGTTTTCCCCACTGACTTCCATCCTTACAGAATTTGATTTTTAGATGTTCTTGTTCAAATCAAAATATCTGAAGAGATGCTTAGAGAAGTACTGAGTTCTCCTGGAAGAATCTATACCATGCCACTCTCAACTGGTTAAGAATCAGCTCAATCCTTTCTTGTTTCAAATGGCAGATTAAAGTATTTGTACCTGAAGGAGACACTGATGATTGCGGCCTGCAGAGCAGTGGGATATTTTTTCCATAAGCAACAAGTTCTGCATTGTATTTTTTAAAACACTAGTACGTACACCACCTCACTGTGACATGCACAGCTTTGCACAAGGCATTTAAGAAGATAAAATACCTTTTTTCTTTATGTTTGTTTTTCCAATTTCCACCTTGTAACAATTCTTTTGTTCCTATTGTATGAGCAAAGCTACTATTTTGAACTCTAACAAACCAATCATAATACACTACTGAATTTCAGATACCCCAAACCATTCAAAATATACTCACAGAGCTTATTTTCTGAGGAGTTTATAGCTAGATCCACACAATATCTTAGTAGTGTTAGTACATCACCTTTTACATGCCTGGCTGCCTGGTACAATCTGTAGCCTAACGGGCAGCGAGGCTGCCTATACAATGCATCAAACTACCTGAAGAAGAGGATCACCAAAAGCCAGCATCATGAAGGGGTGACAGCTAATAGGAAATACTGAGGAGATAAATAAACTTCTCTCCTCACACCATTTTCAGGAATATAAGCTCTTTAGGCAGTGCAAAGACACTCTTTCTGGCATTAAACAGCTATCTTAATTGAAGGTTTTACCTCTTCCAGTTACTTAGCATTGGTGGCAAGGTGTATGTTACTGTCCCTATAGATCTGCCAGGGGAACAGATGACACACCTCCTTTGAGAAACCAGCCAGGTTCATTTAGATCATCTTCACTGTCTGTTCACGATTATGTGTGTGAATTTGCTTGAAGCAAATGTGGGAGTCCTCACACAGTCGCTTCGCTGGCAGAGCTGTGAAGACAAGTTTATCCCGTAGAGAGGGAACACCAGGGTGCTTCTATCTCCATTAGAAGAGCTATTGTCAAAAGAGCCATTGATCGTACAGTCATTCATCAAATATTCTGTTCACTCAGGAAATTATCTGTTGCTTCTGGCCCTATCCTGTCTCAGAATTTGTTGTATCACACTCCTGTTATATGTGGGTTTGGAATTAGCATAGGCAGACACAGCGTGGCTCTCTCTACCTGCTGCGTAGAAGTGCCCTTAAACATAGGAGATGATGCCTGAAGATTAAGAGTCATCAAATCAGGGATTTTGGCATTCCCTTCTGATAAACCTTCGTAATTGGATTTGTCCCAGAAAGGATGGTCAGACAGCTTGTAGACTCCTGAGTTAATGGGCAAGTCCTTGGTGACTGTTGAGGGTTTTTTGCATGTGGATTGAGAGGAAGAAGTCACATGTATCTTGAGTTTTTCCTCCATGTCTTTAAAATAGTGCATGGTATTATTTTGTGATGCATGTTGTGCTCAGAGTGAATTCTTTCATAATAAATTCTCTATTAAGAATTTCAGGAAGATATATTGTAGCTTGTTATTGACATACAGTGCAAGCTGATGTTCATAAAAAAATAGAAGGGTGTTTGTGTAGGATGGAATGAAATGCTTTTTTTCTCTCAGCTGCTGTTTCAGGTCTCTATTTTCTTCAGAAACAGGAGTGAGATGAAAAAAACTTTTCTTCATTTTGCAAAACAAAGGAATAAAGCTCTCTTGCATTATTTACATTTTTCACTCCATAAATGCTATGAGTAAATGTTATTTATAAATTTATATTGTGACAGTGTCACAATTTTTTATCATGAAAGCAATTTTTCTGAGACAGTCTTTCAGTCATGACTAGTTTTATATTTGGCTGACTCATTGCATCTTGCGATTAAATAAGATGTGTGTATGTTTTGATCTTTAAAGAGGAATGCTGGATATTATCCCAAGTAGTAATTTAATTATTTTGCATGTATTATGCTTTTGCAATTCAGACATGTTTAGCTAAATAGACTTAGTCTTGCTCTCTAATTGACTTATTTTTGTTTGGTTTTTAATGACGTTGCCAGCTCTTTGGTAGGGTGAGATGTCCCTTTTCAGGAGGCTAAGCATTGAGATAAATACAATATATTATGGTTATTAGGAAAAAAATAAACTATTGAACTGAGAAACATGTAGCAGACCAAGTCTTGTTTTGTATCCTATCAGATATCTAGTCTCTGTGTTCAGAGGGATGAAGGGCTCCCAGCACGGGCAGCTGCTCTGGCATTTGGGCTTGCTCAATCAGCAGTGTTAATCCTGCTCTCTGTTTTGTGACAGGAACCCTGCGGAAGGGTTGCCCTAATCCCAAACCAGTGCCAGCTCCTATGTTCCCCGGTGCCTTAACAGATCAACTCTAATGCTTCAAACCCATGAGTCCTTACATCGTTTCCTTCCAGGACCTGTCTTTGAGGAATGAAATAAGGCAAAATCCTGAATTTGAAATTCCAGTGAAAACAATTTCTTACTTGTCAGCGACTCAAACCATAGATTTCAATCAAAAAACTGTTTCTTGATTCCTTGTCTCAGCTTCCTTTTGGTCTTGAGTATTCTTATCAAAGTCAACATCTCCTGGATTTTAGGTCCCCTTTTCTTGACCTCGTTTCTCCATCTGACTGCCTTTTCTGCAAATGCTTGTGTACCTGCCCCCATCTTCCTTAAATTTCAGCCGAGACTAGCGATCCAAAGATTCTTTTCCACCTCAGGAAATGTTACCACTGACTTTTGACATTGACCTATTTTGTTCTTTTAAAAGCAAGAATTAGCATCATCATCCTTTGCTTTGTGAAGTTATTTCCAACTCAGATGACTTTCAGTTTTACTGCTCAGTCACTGGACTCTTTGTCCTCAATATTTAAAACCCCTTAACAATTGAATTTGGGACACCCTTCAGAGCAACTTGTGCAAAGAAAAAAAATAAGTCATGGAACCTCCAGTATGCACAAATGTGTAGAATTTATACAGTGTTTTTCCTATAGCCTTATTTTACATCAATGCATTCTTCTACATGATGATTGCCTATTAGCCTTACCACTCTCTCCCTAGGTCACCTTCGTTGGATTTTTTTGAAAAAAGGATTTGTTGTTAATATCTGTTTTTATCGAGTTTTCACCAAATCATTTTAGAAGGTTTTATACTTAATTACCTAGAGATTATATTATTTTCTGTTTTCCTCATTTATCCATGATTTTGAGGGATGTCATTATGTTAATTATTTCCCTTTGCCTTCTGGTTAATAATACCAGCAGTTTTAACATAACTGATTTGATACATTGTATGTGGTTGCTCTGAACTAACATGATGTCTTTAGACTTCCCATATGATAACTGAAGATTCTTGTGCTTTCATCTACTTAATTTTCCTGTAACAACAGTCCTTAGTCTAGGTAGTTTCCTTTTTCAAAGTTAAGCATTACTGTATTAGATTTTTTTGGCTTTTTTTGTCTCTGCAGAAATGTT
This sequence comes from Ibycter americanus, assembly GCA_035590275.1. Classification (NCBI taxonomy): domain Eukaryota; kingdom Metazoa; phylum Chordata; class Aves; order Falconiformes; family Falconidae; genus Ibycter; species Ibycter americanus. Next base: position 63,623,567 of record JAVJGI010000063.1, read on the forward strand.
TAATCTAAGCCAATTAGGTCACCCTTATAGAGAAGTTTTTGGATAATGACATTTGAACTGGGTTCTCTGCACTGCTCGTGACTAAGGCAAGAGCAACTTCTCTTTTGCATTAATTGACAAATGTTAATTACTAGTCACTAATGTCAACAAATTTAAACTTGCCATCAAATCGTAACACACTTACCCATATTTGCCTGATGTACCTGAGGAGGGAGTATAACTGAAGTCTCCCATTGTCGGTGTCTCCTCCTCTTACAGCTGATAACATCTGAAATCAGACTTTGTGAAAGGCCGAAATTATCTGTCTTTTACAGTCCCAGATCTCTGCAACAGACTGAAATAAACAACCTGGCTCAGCCGTCTCCAGAAAGTTTTCAAAAGAGTTACACCTTCATTTTGGAAGTTATTCCTAACACTGTTAATCATTTCTCACTACTGCTGCTTAGAGCTTCAGCCCAGCGCCTGCCCATGCACTTACAGTCAGGTCACCAGCTACGGTAACTTGGCAGAGCTGTATCAGACCCATCAATATGCTGTTTCTCACCAACCTCAGATCTGCACCAGATCTTGGGTTTTTATCATACTGACTAAATTTGTGCTGCAGCTTGTGCATTATTTCTACTGAAGTCAACTACTTAACACGGGTTTTATGTTCTAAACATCCTTCGTCTAAATCCACTATTTAAGCTCTCGGGTGTATTGTGTAGCTGTAGCATCTCTTAATCACTTCCTCTTTCTGGCAGTATGTGATAGTATCCCACACTACAGCTCACTCTGAATTACGATTTATGTGTCCCTATTTTTTATAAAAGCAACATCACATTAGAGTGATTTTTAAAATGAGAAACTTTATTTGTTTCCCATTCCTTTCTTTCCTTTGCCCTTACCCAGTCATCGATGGGCAATCATACATAAAAACACACATGGTACTTACGATTTCATGGGGGAATCCTGCTAGACCTTATTGGGTTTTGAAAGAGCTTCACCCCTAGGAAACACCAAGTCAGAACCTGAGAGAGGTAAGCAAATAGCTTAGACCATCCAGATACTTTCCCACAAGGGAAGAAAAAGCAGAGGTAAGTGTTCCTAAGGAAACTGGGAAGAGATCCAGAATAGTTAGGCACCTTAAATGAAAGGAAGTCTGCTGAAGGTCCGGTGAGAAATTACTATCTGCTGTTCCCAAAGGATTTTTCTTCTGGTTGGTTTTTGTGGTTGGTGGTTTTTTTGGGGGGGGGAGTTTGTTTTTTTGTGGTGGTTTTTTTTGTTTTTTTTAAACTGAAGGGACTTTACCTGCTGCAAGCTCAGTCTCCTGGAAGAAAAAAGACCACTCAAACACCCAAACCAAAACTGAAAACAAAATAAATGTTGCCTGATCTGTATAGTATGTACTTGGCTCCTGTCTGAGCAAATACAAAAATATATAATGATTATATGTGGACACCTGTCTAGGAAGAAGCTTACAGATAACAAAAAGCTCTCTAATCTAGTAAGCACAGGAAGAGTCAACAGCTGGCAGCTGAAGTTGCGCAAATTTCAGGTAAAAATAAGGTGCACATTTTAACAACAGAGACAGTTAGTTGTTGGATCACCTTACCAATGTTATGTGCTAGTGTCTCCACTACCTGATTACTTTAAAATCACGAATGGTTTCTCTGGAAGATGTATCTGTCAAATAAAGATGGGAGTACATATGGCATGAAGGACAGATTCATCAAGGGCTGTTAATCATGGTGGTCCATATGTGACTTCTATCACAGGCTGTCCTGAAATTGCCAAATGTGAGAAAAAATACTCTGTAAGAAGTATCTCTCAGCACATGCTCTCTTCCCCTAAACAGTTTTTGCTGGTTACTTTGAGAGAGGTGCTTTAATCCATCTAACAGTCCTTATGTTCGTAGAGATGAAATACAGGAAATTAAGAGAAGAAAAAGGAGATTCTATTGCATATTTGATAGAATCACAACACTAATTACTGTAACAGTTACTTCTGGATTTCAAACGTCTGAAGAAAACTTCCTTGTGTTAGATGAAAATTGCAATACTGTTGAGACTGAGAAACTCCATTCATTAGCCCACTTTTGAAATAGGTCCTGATATAAATTCAATAATGTGTCTATAATTATAAAGTGATAAGACTGAGAGATGATGAGTGATAATGACAACTCAGAAGAAAGACAATTTTAAAATTCCATTTAAAGAATATTCACCTGTTTTTAGCGCACAAAATCCAGATGGAAGGGTGACAAGGACTCCCAACAAATCAAAGCAAATCAGCTCCTCCCTCAAGTAAATGGGATTTGTGAAGGAAATACAGAAACATACCGTTCTTATGTTAATAACTTTTCACAAGCAGGCATGCGAGAATGATTTAATGATATACTGGTTCATTTTAAGATATCAGTTTCCCCACAGAAGCCGTGAGTGCTAAGGAGAACACAAAACAGCATGAAGACACTGAGGGCAGATGCATTCTAAAAATTGAAACATAGTCATTACCTTCATATTTCCAGTTACCAAAAGTGACAGGATCTGTGGTCATCGTAAGTTAGTACAGACAGATAAAAAAAGGAACTAGGTGTTCCATTCTTTTGTCAAGACGGAAGAGATTGCCATGCTGCAACAGCACGTGAATGCCAGGCATATTCCAACAGCTAGTTATTCTACCTGTATTAGTTGAAATGTAATTACCAAACTAAAAGTGGGCCAACAGCAATTTGTAGTTCCTGTCAAGTATGTTGGGACAAATGTGTTTAGTATGAGGTTCAGAAAGACTGAGTTTCAACTACGAGAAATAAAGCAAGCAAGCTGTGTGCACAATTCAGAATGAAAAATTACTATCCTCAAGACAGTGTGATGAATTTATCAAAAGTGGCCAATCTGCACGTCTTAAGAGCAATAATCCATACAAGGCAAATTGGTTCATAAATCGATATGAACTGAGGATGGCAAAAATTAATATTAATACATTCATTTCAGAGGAAATTAGGAAAAGATTGGAAGGAACATGTACAACCCACCATCACCCCCAGTATTTAAATCCTTAAATGCCTTTTTGATGCAGTGAGGGTTAGGCTCTAACAGAGACAGATGCTGTAAGGAACATGCAGCAATAAAGCTGCACAGCAGGACTCTGCTTGGATACTAAGACAAACCCAAGCGGGCAGATTGTCTTGTCCTGCTATAGGCACTACAGAAACAATAGGTGAAAACAATACCACCGAGTAAGAAATATCCTGCTGAAGAATTCCCCTTCTCCAGGAGGCGTCTTTCCATTAACGTTATTTTGTTTGTAGGAATGGTCATAATCACCTTGTAGGGAGGACACCTTCTACTTAATGGTTGTAACTGCATCTATTCCTGTGTCATTGTCTGAGACTTGTCTGAAATACCTTCCCTGTTGCTGCAGGGGAAACCTGGAAGAAGAAGGAACTACAGAACTTAGCTCTTCCATCTTTTGCTTCAATTTCTGCCTGGCCTTCTGTGAATAAAGCACTCACTGGACTATGTGCTTAACTAACCCTTCCACCCTTGCTCTGTTCCTTGCCGTTTAGCTCCACCTTTCCAGGCTGCAGTGACTGGGTACCCACCTGGGCCATGGAAAGATGAATGTCTGGCTGCCCATTAATGCCCAAACCAGGCATTAAAAAAAAAACCAAGGGCTTTTAAAATACCATTACTGTTTGAAAGCTATTACTTCATGCTGTCAAGTGGATACCACCACCATTAATATAAAATTGAGTAAATATATAAATGGAGCCAATAAAACAAGGAAATGTTTTGTTTATAAACTTTGCATTTAGAGAACCAGTTTTGATTTGGCTGTGCATGAATTCTGGGGGTTGAAAGTCTTCTGTTTATTATTGCTATTTACTACTGATGTATAATAAATATATAATGCAGACTGGAAGATGACACTAATTTCATATAAATTCAGAATAATATACCTGCAATGTTTCATCCCGTCCACTGTAGCAAAAAATGGAATCTCCCTGGGTCACTGATAAACTTCTCAGTCTTAGAAAATCACCAACTAATGCATGACATACCAGTATGGGGGAAAAAGGCCAGAATGCCTGCGGCGATCACGGGTACAGTATGTTATGTGGCTGTTTTTCATCACTGATAATGTCTTCTGAGAGGTGAAGAAGAAACTGGTTGAAAACCAAGGCATTTTCTCACACCCACACACTGACCCCCCCACACCTCTTTTATCTTTTCTGGTTTGCTATAGATTTTATGATGCTCCAAATTTCCAGGGAAGTACTTCTAAGGGAGTTGCACATTTTTGTTCTTTCTCTTTTATTACTGATGTCAGCAGATTTTTAAAAGCCACTTTATCAAAATGGTGGTAGAGAGAAGGTCTGGCATAATTAAGTAGCTTATAACAAGTTTTCCCATTCTTGTTTCACTTGATAATGCTGCTTTCGAGAACTATTCACTGTAACAAAGAGAGAAAAACCACCCTGCAGAAAAACCAGACCAGACTCATTCTCTTTCTTCACAGATGACCAGAATGATTATCCACTTCGAAGTCATGTAAGTGAAAAATATAGAACTTGCTTAAATATGCTTATCAGTTTTGATTAGTTAATGGCTTTTTCTTAGGATAATTGGCCCTTCTGGGAATGGCTTTTCTTGTATTTCCCATTTGTTTTTTGGCATCCAGGGAACCTTTACTCTCCGGTTCCAGTGAAATTTATTCTGACTAGACTTAGCTGTTGGTTTTAACTGTCCTGTGCAGAAAATAGTGGCATTGCTAAGGGTTAGGATTTCTGGATTTTATTATTAGATCCGTAACTTGCTTACATTGTACCTTTGTTCAAATGTTATGTGCTTTTACTTGCCTACCCACTACAGAGAGGAAGGCATCATACTCCTGTAACTGATGATGTGAGATCAAGTCTATAAAGCTCTTTTCACATTTGTATAAAGCTCTTTTCACATTTTATATGTGCATCTAATATATCTTCATCTTTAAGGACACTAAGTTGCGTTGACTAGAAGCAGGGAATGTGAAGAACTGAAATAACCTCATGTGAGATCTTTCCAGTTCTCTGATGTTCTGGTGAACTCAGACAGCAGCAAGCAGCCTGCATGCCCATCCGTCTCAAATGTCCAGAAGAACCTAATCCTTGTTTTTGAATGCAGATTTTATCAAGCTCATATCTCACTGTCTCCCTACAAGACTGCTGGAAGTGATTTCAGTAAGTGCCAGCTGTGGAGATAACTGCATCCTTTGAAGACAGTTATCCCAGAAAAATTATCAAAGGCTCCATCAAGACTGTCACAGAATCAAAAGGCAGGCTGGTCCATGGGCTTTCCGCTGTTTAGTGCAAGACCTGCCTCTTCATATGAACAGGTTCAAAAAGCAGCTCTTGAAGAATGGGCCATAGCATTTCTCATCAAGAACAATCCCATTAATGAAAGAACCTTGATCAAAGGAAAAGGGGAAAATATGCTTACTGTAGCCAGAACCTCTGGTTTGCTAGTCACGTTAGCTCTAGCAAACGCTGGCGTACTGACCTGTAACAAGGCATTTTGATGCAAGAAACTGTGCCTCTACGACCACCTCTTTCCACCCACCACCACCATTACCTTCTGCTTTCCCTGCAGCTGCAGCCCTCACCTCACTGGGAAGCAGCTGAAGCTGGCAAAGTTCAGATATTAACCACGTTATACAGCTCCTTCAGAAAGGCACTGGCCCACTTTTCCCTGCCTGTGCTGCAGCACTGCAGGTAGATTTTGGCTAACTGTTCCCAGTGAAATCACCAGGAACTTTGCTGCAGTAAACCCCTAAATATATTTGATAATCCTATCCTACAGTAATGGATTTGTTGATAATAGGAGTAAACATACATTATACCAGTGCTACAAGTTTGATGGTAACAGAAGACTAGTTAAATACAGGACTTGAAAGAAGGAGGATTTTATCTGGTCAAAAGAAAGTAAAAATCATCTTTTGAATTTGCTGATAAAATGGTGTAGAAAATAACAGGAAAAAAAATCTTGACAATTTTCCCTGTTTTTTTTACTTCCACGTTTGGAAATCAAATAGAATCTAGGATCTCACAGTGCCCCACACCCATGGGAGCTTACATGTTAGTGTCTGATGCTCTAGAACTGTCAGTAAAGGGTCAGTGAGGACAAGTTGTTGTTTCAAGATATACTTGTTTTAAATACCCTTTCCTTCTGAGATTAATAGCTTTGTGAGTACTGTAAAGAAGATGGAAAATACTCCAATTATCTAAAGAACTTTGATGAAAGGTCTTACTGACCTCCACTGTGAAGCTTCCAAGAGTATTTCATAGTTATCTAGAGAAGCAAAAAAGGAAAGAACTCTAAATTGTCTTACATACTATGAAGAAACAGATTTGATTTTGAAGAGCCTAGAGTGTTTCAGACTCGTATTTGTGGCAATATGTAGGCATGGATAAGATAGCACTTACAGTCTACAGCTCCATTTTCAGGGGCTTCAGAACACCATGAAAATTACTTTTTGTAAGATCCTGAAACAGTTTGTGCTTTTTCTTGCTTTGAAGGTCTTCTTGATAGATTTTCATAAGGTTCTTTGAACAGTTCTTAGCTAACTCAGATGGCAACATTAAAACTATGATCTTCTGTGAGTGAGATTGCCCAGGTGTTTCTTTGAATTCAAAACCAAACAAGTTGTTTGTGATTAAGTTCTATGCCAATGGCATTGAAAATGTGGCCTAAAAATAAAGCTTTTTTTTAAAGTAAAAGTAGCAGACTCCATTTGACCCCAGCATGGAAAAAGAGGAAAAGTTTGAGGATGTATGTACACCACTCAGTTCCACTGGGCCAGTTCATGTGGATTTTCCACTTTTGCCCTCTTTTCAGGACAGCCCATAATAAACAGAAGCCTGGAGTACAGGTTGCCGGAGGACTGGGTGGAGGTGGACCTGCTAACTGTGGTGAAACAAAACCACAGAAGAAAATACACTCCACAAGCAATTAACATGGGCTCAGAAAAATGGCATCACAAGAATGGCACCACTGCTCTTGGTTTTTCTTGACCTTTAGGGACAGAGTGAGTGCTCTAGTTATATTTGGGAACATGCAGCAATAAATGGCAAAGAGCCACATGAGGTTCTTGTTAGTTTCTGCCAGTGAGTCCATGAACCTCTCTGAGGTCTTTGAACAGCAAATTACAGAGCAACACCTCCTCTCTTTCCTCTCTTCTTTATAAATAGGTAGAAGGGTGAGAAACTAATGGATGCAGTGCTACTACTAAGTCTGTCCCATGCCTATGTGAATGATGGGCAAGATTAAAAAGGTGGCAGAGAATTTAATTTTTTGTCTGTGCTGGCACTGGAACTGAGGTGATCGGCTTTGTGGAGGCTGAGTACAGCCCATATTGGGGCCAGCTGTCACCTGGACTCTGCAGAGAAGCTCAAGCAACTGGCCCGCCACCACGCCGAGCTCCACAGCATCCCTTTCCTTGCAGAGCAGTGAGGAAATACAGAGAGAAGACTGCCATGTTCCACACATACCTGTCCTGCTAGGGGCTGCCGTAGCTGCTGCTGCCTGTTTGCACAGGGTCTAAACCACAAGCACTTTACAAACTCGATTTCAGCTTCCTCACTTAACATAGGATTGAAAATGTGGATAATGTTTATAAAATGCACATTCTTGCATTTAATATTTGTTAGTTACTCTTTTTTTTTTTTAAATTAAATCTCACCTGATAAATCATATCCAATCACTGCATAACGCTTAGGGTTTCAAATGATTTCTGCAGTAATTCATGCCTGCTGATACGTGAATTGGCAGTATTTGATCTGCAGGCTCCTTTAGAGCAATGGATTCAGCCCGGGAGGCCAGGATGCACGCTGTGCTGCATCTCGTTGCTCAGTTTCACGATTACTGTATAGTGAACTGTAAAACTCTAAGCATTAAGTTTTAATTTAAAGCAAGCTGAATTTCTTAAACTGCGTTTGCAAGGTTAATTTAGCCTTTCATAAGCAGATGCCCCCATCTGCCTTTGTGTTAGTAAGTGCCCCACAAAATCATGGATGTTTGTGTAGAGCGTGGACATTATCTATCCTACATTTACATGTTTAGTATAGAGAATGAATCCTCCTCAGACCATGGCCTTTCTGCCCGTTTTTCAGACTTCAGTCTTGTAGCAAAGCTAGGTTTGGCTGGCAAAGCAAATCAGGACGATAGTGTACAGCTTCTGAATTTTTCATGTTGAGAAACTGAGTTAGCTCACAAGCTAAAATATTTGTTTGGTGACCTCATTCTCCTTGCCAGGGTATCATACCGCAAACAGAGGTGAAACTTTAGCTAAATGGAATAATAGAAAAGGCATGGGTTTCATGAAATCTCAAGAAAATACTCTTTTGACAAAGATATTTCCTCATTAATGACAAGAACAGAGAAAACAACAGAAGTCTTAGCTGCCAAAATGGAAAGAGAATGGTACAAGCTTTTCCAGGGTGAGGTTTAAGCTCCTGGACTGTTTCCCTTTCTGCAGCCTTCAGCTGCCGGCACGAAAGCTCATACATGCAATAACAAGGGATGTCAGCAAACCGAGCCTGTGTGGGTGGACTGATTTCAGTCAAAGTGGTCAAAGTGTTTTGAATAACCAATCTTAACCTTCTATCAAACCAGTAAGCAGAAAATCTTAAGTTAAATAAGCAATTTAAATCTTGTTTCGCAGATAAACTTTTCTTTTATATTCCTAGGAAATCACCTAGTTCTTTTGATTGTAATAACCACTAATAACTGTCAGCTGGAGATTAAATACAATTAAATTTGCACCAAGTTGGGAATTTCCTCATGCTAATCAGCAAACACACCTACCTCACTCTGTATCCAAGTGACTGCCACACACTTTCTGAGAAGTATGAGTTTCAGAAAAGTCCTCCTGTTTGCCAATGAAATTCCAGATAGGACTACTCACAAGAAGTTATATCTTCATCACTGACACCTACATTACCTGCTCCCAAACTGCACAGCTACAGTGGGAGTGTGAACCCTCTCGACCTTATCACTTTCACACTATAGAAGAGTGAGTTGCAGCACTACTTTCCTGACAGCTCTGCCAGTGCCCCAGTTTTAAGGGTTGCCTTGTTCCTAGGTATCAAGCTCTTTACTGTTTACCAGCTATCTTTGATTTATGTCTCACTCAGGGAAATCCTAAGTGAAGCTTTTATTTTTGTAAGCTCAAGGAAGACAACAGCTGCAGCAGGTTTGGAAAAAAGTACACTACAATAACAGAAAAACCACAGCCCTTGAAAAAGCTTTTACCTGCATTTTTTTAGGTCCAATATATTTCCCTTTCTATGCATTGTCTTTTTTTCTCATCATTCACTTAGCTTTTTAATTAGAGCTTTTGTGGCCTCCTGTAGGCAGAATTTGGCTTTCAGTTTAAAAAGCACAGAAATGTCATTTAGAGAGTTTCAGGATTTTAATTAGATGAAACTGAAATACATTGTGTATATAAGAAAACTGCCTATTAAATACTTGTTTATTTAAAACTTTTACACAAAGGGATATTAATTGCAATTTGTGAATGGATGTATTATACCTGATCATAGGTGGAATTTTCAATAGTATCTAGCAGGGCTTTCACACACAGTTGTACAATTCATGATTTGAGCACAATCAATTATGTTTTCACAAAATAACTGGTTTTCTGCTGTACTAATTTTTATTCATTTTGTCCTGCATTTCCAAGCTGTGATGCTGTGGCCCTACTGAAGCATTCCAGCACTTGGGAACCTTCAAAAGGAGCAAACCTTGTGGAAATTTTTAATGATCAAAAAACACATCAATGGTAAAACCTTCATTGTGACCATTTGGAAGAGAAACTGGCACATGACGCTCAGAAGAAAGTCACTGATAGAACAGATGCTAGAGGCAAAAACAGGAGCAGAAATAAATGCGTGGAATTTGGCCTCTATCAGATTTAATAAAATATTAATGTCAGAGCCCTGAGCACCAGTAGACCTTAGTGAAGCTGGCAAGCCTCAGCTGGGACTCCCACCCTCACCCTCTCCCCAAGGGCCTTAGAGCCCCATGTCAGCTCAGGCGTGAGCCCCCAGTCCCCACTTGAGCTATGCTGTAGGGGTGTCCATCCCCACTCCCATCTCACCCATGGACCCCTCAGACCTGTATTGCAGCCACGCGTCTAGTCCCATTTGCAGTCCTGCCTCCTGCTGCTCCCGATGGAGCTTTCTGGATGGGGCAGTGGGTGGACCCTGTTGCCAGCACCTGTCTCTGCTGACCACGCTCAGGTGCTGCAGGACCATGCTCTGGTCAGTGAGGGCACTGCCTGGGCTGGGATCACCCTTGGCTCCCAGCTCACTTTGGAGTAGCCTGTCCTCCTTGCTGCTCCCTGACAATCCAAGACAGGACAAAATTTTTTTCTAGCTTTCATAAATTGCTACATGATCTGTACATAATATGCAGAAAAGGACAAAAAGCCAAGTGTAAGCACATCAAGAATGCCTAATACTCAAGGGAAAGGCAATCCACCCACTACTGAGACTTGCAGCCTGCGTGTGATAATACTGAGCCTGGCAAACCAGAGGCAGATGAAAGAGAGAATCAGAGTAATCCTCTCAACTGCTAAGAGACCTTGATCACGTAACATGAGTGCCCCAAACAGCAGAAAATGTTCTTTATTCTTGGTTAATGTTTAAAGGTTTCAAAGTACAATACTGCTATGGCTGTAACTGAAAAGGACAAATTCTGCTCACAAACTTACGTCAAGGTTTTCTCTGTTTCCTACTCAACACATTTGTTGCTCAAAATATTGACCAAGCTGCTGCTTTGAGAGACAATGACAGTAGCTGAAAACTGTTTAATTGACTCTAGGAGCTCAGCTCATCTAGCATAATGCAAAAACTTTACCTTGCCCTATGTGGGTTGTAACACTCGTGTTTGACACTTCTAACACCACTGGAAAAACACACTGCTGGTAGTGTAAAGGTGGGAGGACTCCAGCCTGCACAGCTGTCTTGAATGCCTGATTTCCATTTCCAGGAAATCCTGATGCTAGCAAAGGTACACCTTATTTGGGAACCAAATGAATCAGTTTTTAAAAATTTGTCACCGGCACAAATTTCTGGAAATGCTTTGTTTTAAGGTCATATAATTTCTTTGATTAGTTGGAGTATTTCTCTAAAAGAACAGAAAGAGCTACACTGATTCTTGGATGCTGTTGGCCAGGAAGCTGCTTTAGATTCCCTGTGATGTTCTTCACGCCTGGGAGCAGCCCTGGCTCATCCTCTACAGAGGAGCTAGGATTCTGACATTTGCTGCAGTGTTTCAGGAGCAAGGAAGTTCAGAAACTCCCTGGAATCACATTGCATTTCAGCAATGATTTAAGGAAGTAAACACGATTTTTGAAGCAGCATTTCCTAAACAAAATCCCAACAACCAGTGAGTGGGATCTCTGCCCCCTCTTCTCTGGCACTGCATTTCCCTCAGTGCTGGCATAATACCGCTAGTGGTCACAGCTGCCCCTGGAAAGGGCTGTGGGAGCTGGCTCCTGAGATTGCTCTCCAGAAGCTACATAACCACCCAAATCTGTACTGCTCAGTTGATTCCCTTCATGGTTAATGAGGAGGACAGCACAGGCCCTTTTACCAATTCACCCTCTCCCCAGATTTTAAATTCCCTCTCCCAGAGCTCTTGGTGGAAAGAAACAATTTAAGAAATAAGCAAAGATTCATTAAAAGGGTGACTTGGAACCTGAGAGTCCCCAGGTTAGTATCCTAGCCAACACATACAACACACTACTCAGCTAGGGTAGGTCATTATTTATGCAAAGTGGGATAGCTTCAGCAGGAGATACTCTGGTCTCAGAATACAAGGTGAGACTGGGACTGAACTTTAACATAAAGTTTGGAAGGTTTGAAAGAAGGTTTCTTACTTTCCAGTGGCATACTTTAATCCCTGTGAAAGAGAATATTCTGGGCAGGATCTCAATTTCTTATGAAAAGGGGCTTCTTTCCCTCCAAGGAAGCGCTTGAGTAGGTGGTGCTTGAGCAGCAAGCGGCATATGACACAGGCTTGGTGTCAATGTGTACACACCTTCCAGAGACATGGCTTGCCCATATTGCTCCTGAGCATTCCCAGCTGGCAATGTCAGTGTTTCTTCCTCAGCACACTGGCTTCTGGAAATCCTTTTCTTTCATTGCACGTGCTTCATTCTCTGTTGTCCAAGGCACATGGGCTCCTACCCTGAATTCCATTAAATGCCAGGACAGCAACTCTATCGCTCTCAAGCACCTCACTGTGTCATCCTGAGAAACTAAATCCAGGTTACTTTCAAAGCAGTCTAGTCCAGACCTATGAAGGAACATAGAAAATCCCCAGAGGAGTCAGGTTACTCAATACCTTCTTAAATCCTGGAGAGTGGTAACTAAATCATTAGACAGCCTCCTCCCTCAGGTACACTGCATAAATGGATAATGTGCAATAGGTAGTTGCAGGTTAATGAAGTTCATCTGGAACACCAAAGAGAGGATTTTCCCCTGAGGATTGTGATTAGACCTTGTATACTTTCAATATAGCTAATCCATAGCACTTTACTCTCCTAGTGATTACAAAGTCTAACATTGGCAATACTGAGCTGTGGTAGCTAATTAGGCAAAGGTAAGAAGTAGAAAAATGTATACATCTGTACAACTCCTTTTCCCAGAAAAAAATCTTTCTCATCCCATTCCATTTGGTTATCCTTTTATAGAAGTCTTATTACTATCATTTTCACTTTCCACACAAATACAATGAATGCCATCTTCACAGTAAGATGCTGCTGTTGCCCTTTATGATAATTCTTGGTATTTGAGAAACAGTTTGTTATTCAGATATTAAAATAACAGCACAGTTGTGAGATTTAACACCACTGGGTGATATTTCAAGCTTGAGAACATTTTATGTTTCTTTAGTGGTCTAATTTTCAAGGTGATTTGATTCATTTTTGCTCCTGTATTCTAAAAGCAACTGTAGCCAGAAATGTCTTTTACCATTTGGGCAGGCTAAAAGGCTGCAGCATTTTTCCTAAGGTGCAAGACTACATACTGGGATTGATGGTGACATCTTTGTCACAGGAGGCGGTGATGCCTGCTAGGACCAAGCTTTCAGGCTGCCTGGAGACTGTAGCTGATTCAAAATGCAGTGGTCTGCCAGAACAGATTGATGAAAAACATTATACTAATCTCTAAATTGTACATTGGCCACCCATTGGAGCCTGGTTTTAATTCAATGAGCTGGTCCTTATCTCTAAAGCCTTAAGATTTGGCTGACTCTGAGAATGTCTATTTTCTGCTTGCTTGCTTGCATGAAGGCTGTAGCTGACAAATTTTTTAGACTTTTCAGCTCTAGACTGAAAGATGAAGGGGGCAGGGGCACAATGCACTAGTTACTTCTTTTCATTTCCCGAGTTCATCTTTTTTTACTTTCAGACTGCAATATACTAATTCAGATTTTCCCATTACAGAACATGGCCACCAAAATTCTCTAACACATGCAGTTATGACAGTGTTTTGTATTGCTTTCCTATTAAAGAAAGCCCTGTGTTGTCACTGGTGAACATATTATCAGCTCTTTATATGAAGAGGTCTGCTAGATATGATGCTAAGAAGTGTTTTAAAAATGTCTCTAATAATAAAAAAGCAGAGACAGAAAAGAAGCATTTTCCTGTGTTTTAGCTGGAGACCCAATAAAGCCTAGCATTGACATATGTCTGATACATTTATGCCATCCAGCAGCTCTTTTACTTCATAAAAAAAGTTACCAGCTGGACACAATAAAAGGATAACTGTACCTCCAGATTTTTTGGCCAGAGCACACAATACACATTGAATGCCATATAAACACCATACCTTTGTTCTGCAAGCAATGATAGATACTAATGCAGTTGTGTCATTTGTAGATTTCAGCCTCAGTCTTGCAATTAATATAAATGCAGTTAATGTTGTTCACACCTGTAATCAGTGAAAACAGTGGATTTATTTGAATAAATGGCATGTGCTTAAATGATTGCAGCAGCAAAGCCTTAAAGATCAAGAAGCTGTTTGTTACATCTATTTCTTCAGGGTTTTGTCTTCAGGTGTTTTCAGTTACTCTTTGTATGCCTAAATCTTTATTTAGCATGGTTGTTGCTGCATACAAATACAAATGTGTGCTAAAAATATAAGCAGCAGCAATTAAAGAAGGCTAGAGCCTATATAAAGACTGATAAGGAAACACAGATGGATACAAGCTCACATTTGTGTTGAACCCCCACCTGAAACACATTAATATGCCAAAGAGAGGAGGCTTTGTGTCAGAAATAAAGTAACTGCCCCCTTCATAGTTTCTTTTCTATAGATTGTGTTGAGATGAACTGAGATTACAGCAGTGATTAACCATTTCCTTCCAAATGTCTTTAAAATTGAGTGAACAATCTGAGAAACTTGCCCTGTCCACAACAGCAGATATCCACATGGATGCCTTGTTAGAAGATGGTACCTCATATTAGCCTAGGCTCAGGATAGAGGACTTCCATTTCTTGTGCAAGAATTTTCTCTGTCTGGCTGTGTTTTCAAGCAGGTTGGTCCCTCTGAGGAAGCAGTCTTATCAGTACATACTTGATTTTTCTCTCATTGTGTTGAGATAACGTCTGTGTCCTTGCCCAGAGATCTCAGGAGGTCTAGGTAGGGGAATGGCTGACTTGTGGAACCCTGCTAGCCTTGGCACTGAGGCTGGGCAGTGGACCGAAGAGATGGGGCAGTTCTGTACAGTTGCATGAAAAAGGTTCCACGTGTCTGTGGAATGTTAATAATGATTTGGATAGTATCTACAGGGTTTTGGTTTCCCTAGATAGCCACAGAGCAACTGTGGAAACTCAGTCTACAAGTCTGGTTTTGGTATCTTTTCTGTTTCTAGATTCAGTTTCAGCATCTGAACCCTTTCCTTTGTCAAGTGATTAAATTCAGATGACCAAAACCCTGCTCAGCTGGTGCCTAGCCTTGAAGAAGCCTAAACTTTATGGATAAGTGAGTTTTATTATTAACTGTCCCCACTGTATCTCATGAAGCTGAGCACACTCACTCTGTGCTCCCTTTAACTGGTGACATCTGGTGCTAGTCAGGTTTAATTGTAACTGCTTTGGAAAGCTGTAATCTTTTTTATTTCATTTAGCTTGAATTAGTCTCCCCTAACAAGCACTCAGAACAGCCCTTTTCCCTCTAAGTATGTTGATCACAGAACCATTGTTGTGACTCATTACTGAGAGTTCTTTTTCTGCTTAGCAAAATTGAGACAAAGGAATGCCTCATCAAGTTTTTACTGTTCTGCTGCCTTGCATTTATAAAGCTCATATGAATGGATTAGATGCAAAAGTCCTTCCTGTAGAAGGTCACCCAATTAACAGCTAGTGCATGGAACCATTAAGTTTTATTAATACAATCCTTTGCTTTAAACTTTTTTTCACCTAAAAGCTTTTTTAAATGGCTAGTAATATTTCTGAGTATAACAGCAATCAATTTACAGTAATTAGAGAAACTATGGCTCTGAGTCTTATATTCCTATGTATGTTTAGCCCACCAATATTTCAATATATAAACATCAAAATATATTTAAAAATCCAGTCCTCATTCTCTCATTTCTCCAGTGTCTTGAGGAAGTTGTAATGCTTTTTTCTCCTCTGCTTTCTGTCCTTTTGAGCTGTAAATTGTTGGGGCTGAGAATTCTGTTTCATTATGTCTCTATGAGGATAACAGGACAATGATTTTTCTTGGGCTCACTATATGTTAGAATAGTCATTACTGAAATAAGTGAGGGAAAACCACAAACATAAGCTGCGATGAATGGCTCCTCACTTTCTTCCATCGGAACCAGGTGTTGCAGTGGAAGGTGAAAGGGAAGGAGGAAATGTAGGTACTTCTCTCACTCACTTCCTCCCCTCCCTTTTAATCTCTATAACGATGGGAGCCCAGCATAGGAACAGACAGCTGATGCTACCGGAGAAGATACAGTAGGATCTTTTCTTAGATTCATAGAGATTACACTTCACAGGGATCATCCAGTCAGACCTCTTGCTAAGCAGATAAGTTCTCTATATTCAAATCACAAAGCATAATTAAACTGAAGTTTTTCTTTTCTTGGGAGATTTAGTTGTTGCATGCTATGGGCAGAGAACAGGAGACCATCGAGGACTGCCGGTACTTGAGTTTACAATAGTTTTGAAGCAGGGAAGTATTCAGGTGATCACAGCAGGGGAACAGCAGCATGTACTACAGAGAAAAATTAAAACTTTTTCTTTTTCCTGTGAAAATACTATGTCAGTTCGTCAAGTATGGCCAGTACACATAAAAAAGGCTTGTAATCTCTGGTTTTAGGAGAGCTGGGCTGTTCTACTCCATACTCTATGTTCGCTTACAGATGGCCTAATGTTCTACAGAAACATGGGTGGGAAAATCTTAGAATGCATGTAGACTGTCATGGGGGAAAATAACATAACTTCAGATCTTTGCCTAGAGAGACTTGGTGAGGGTTAAGTTTTTCAGGGCATTTAAAAAATATATTTAACTTCTTATTTCATTGTTAAGTCATAAAGGTCACTTGAATGATCATGCATTGTTTAACCACCCTAACTGCACTCACATTGCTAACACAGTATTAGAGAAAAGTGACTATCAACATTGAAGCATGGTCTCTTTTATAATCATTATTTATAATTAAGGATATGGTGCAACAGTTATAAGGGCTTGCTGACAACAGTTGACTTGGTAGCAAACCTGAAATTGGCCATAATTGCTGTAATAAATCAATTTCACGAGGATTATTGCTACTGTAAAACTAATAGTCTGTAAGAGTAGTATGTGATTAAAGAAGGCTCTCTGTCAGATCTTAGCAACTAGGAATTTAGAATGTAAAACTAAATTCCTAATGTAGAATGTAAAACTAATAGAGGTGCTGATAAAAGATGAGGTTAAAAGTCTGCCAAAGTGTCAGCAACCAAGGAACAAGCAAAAGAAGAATAAAAAGAAAGCTTGATCAAATTTTGAGGCTGACAAGAAAACACAAAACAGCGTGCATACTACCACACAAATCTGGCACCTGAGTGCCCGAAGCAGTCTCAGTGTCATTAAGCTCCCTGCCCTTGCAGTGCTGTGGGAGTTGTGTTTTCACACCATTAATGGGAGAACAAGGGAGACTTCTGGACTGACACCACAATGAAACAATACACATGGCTCTTTCAGCTGGTCTAACCAAAACACTTCATTAAAACAAATGTTTGCATCAATCAGTGCAGTAGACTGTAGCTTCAGATTTCTGTTTGTTCCAAACAAGCCTTTTCAGCATTATATCTGTAGTTAGTACCAGGCCAGTCATGGCTTCTGCTCACTAAAGTATCTGTAAAACTTTTGGTCAATTTTGGTCATGAGAGGATCCATGCTACTCTTGCCTTCAAGGAAACAGTCTCAAAAAATGAAGGATGGCTGTTCTAAGACCAGCTTGGTCATGTTCCTTGCTCGTTTCCCGACTCTAAATGGGGAAAATACACATGATTAATTTCTTTTTTGGACTATATCCTTTTTCACATTGCCCAAGCAACACTGAATGCTGAGGGCTTTCCTGTAGAGATTTCTGAATATGTCAGAAGGATGAGTGACAGAACCAAAGTGACAGCTTCCACAACAATTTGCACTGCATGTTACACAGACCTGTTTTCCCCCCATCCCTTAGAATACAGGATACACCTCAATGTATTATCAGCTTATAAAGCAAAGAGGGAAGCCTTTGGGGGTGTATATCTTGGTCTCTACAAACCAGTAAATCTTCCTGCATCCATGTACACATCCAGAAAATCTAGAAGTTCACCAAGGCAGAAGTTAAAAATGTTGAGTAAAATAAATAGTTTAAATTTTTTTAAAAAGTTAAGAAGTTAAAAGTATGGTTTCCTATATCTATCTTTAAATACTTGGAAGGTATTGTAGTTGGTTTGTAGTGCTTGTGGTTTATTCATCTTAAATAGATGAACTAGCTCATAATAAAGATGAAATTCTTTTGTGTAAGCCTTTCAGACAAGTACAGCAGAAAAATATTAACATGGTTTTGTACCTACATATGAATTCAAACTGCACTTAGGAGGATTATTTACTGCTTTTCTTATGAGAAAGAAAATAAATTCATGCAGACTATAAAATCATAAGAGTAAAATCAATGCTAAAAGTAGGGACCGAATATATATAAGAAATATGCATAGAGCAAAAATTACAGTGAAGAGCTCACTATTACAGTGTTCAGCTAATTCATAACCAACTTCATTAAACTGCAAGGTAGAAAGGAGAAAGAAGGTCAATGGCTATTGCTGCAAAATCCATTTCCCTTTTACTTTATTCATAACTTTTTGAAGAACGACTCTTCATATCCTTAGCTGTTACTACAGAACATATCCTTCTATCTCACCAGCCCCTGTTTCTATGCATCCTAAAATGCTGCCACTGAGACCATACCATTCAGTCCAGCTCAAAATAAGGTCCACAAATAACAGGACTAAAACCATATAAGTGCAAAGAATGTGTTGGAGTTTTAATTAAAAAATTGACAGAACCTGCAGATGAAATCCTCTTTTCATTCTTGAGACAAGATAGGAAGAAATGTTACTGCAGCTACCTCTACCCTGCTCTCTTGAAGGAGTGGTGATGAATGGAAGGGATGGGAAGCTTGTGTGAGTTACGGCTGCTGAAACGTGCTGAGCAGGAAACCTGGGCCCTGGCAGAAGAGAGCCCAGGTGTATTCACTGGGTCTCTACACAGCTGCAGAAAGAAGCAGCATTGCTTTACAACAAGCTTTAATTAACCAGACCTGAAACAAAGTGCACTGCATATTTTAGTAACTCTTCAGCCCTGTAATCTTAGCGGAGTAGACAAAAATAACGACCAAACTGGGGAGCTTAGATAGGCCTGTCAAGTCACAGGTGGCTGATGAGAATTTATCCATTAGGATGCCAAGTACTGACTTGTCTCTGGTATCAAACACTATTTGGCAAGAATCTGGCTTGTTAATCAAGACATAGCTCACTGATGCTACTGAAGACAGTTATTTCTCCATAGATCTGTATGCCTTGAAATAATGATGCTGCATCTTTAAGACTGGTATTCTAGTTCTAAAAATAGAATCCAAATAACAGATGTTTCAGGCAAAATTCTTGGCAAACCGGGTGTTAGCAGCTTATGAGAAATTAAAAGATGAGACAGGTTTCTGTAACAGTCTCCTGAAACTATTGTCTATCTATTTTGTGGAAGGGTTTTTATTTTAAGATGATAAGACAAAAGCTTTAAAATGTTCACATCATACAAATGTTAGCAGTCTCCAAAATTGTCTTGTTTATTTTTTCCTCCACATCAGAAAATGAGTCTGATAATGCTTTGACTGAAGTCAGTAGAATTGTTCCCTAAACCAGCAATGGGATTTGCCAATGAGTATAAGGTCGAAGCCAGTGCAAGTGATGAGCAAAGGGGTTTTATGATGCACAGTCAATAATGAATGTTTTTCTTTAGTTTTTCTCAAAGGCCCAATTTCAGAACCAGGGGAAATTCAATGCCAAATACCTATTTCAAAAGGGTCAATTCTGCAACCAATACTCAAGCTAAACATTCAAAATCTGTTCCATGCTATCTTCTGTGGCATCAGGTAATACCTGAGGTGCATGAAGATGGCAGCATCAGAGCTGATATGAGTAAGAGGCATCAATCAGAAGGGAACAGATAAAGAGCATTCAAAAGGAAAACAGTGCCAAGAAATACCTTCAGAAAATCCTCCCCTCCCTGTTCTTCTCTGGTTAGTATTAAACAAAATCCTCACTGGCTGATCAGCTCAAATTCATCAGTCTGAAAATAATTCTGCCTATCCCACAGCATGATAATGGTCATGAGATGAATTTTGCATCTTTAATCTGCGGTGACTACCAAGGAGAAATATATCAGAACTTTTCTGTCCATCAGGCCACCAGGATCCTGTCCACTGTTACCTGAAACTCTTCCAGAAATGAATGTCGAGGTGCAAAGGGGAAGGAGCTGCACTCACTCTTGTTTTTTCCACCACTGATAATGGCATAGTCTAGTTAAGAATTACCTCCCCACATTTGTCCCGTATTTACAGATAGGTGTTCTGTCTACGGTAGGTAGAAGAGCTGTAATGTACCATACATGATCTATATTCTTTCTAATCTAATTAGAAAGCCCCATCTTTATAGTCATGGTTTTATTACCTGATAACCAGGTACTACCACAATGTGATGTCTTTATTTCCGTCAGTACAGAGAATGCGGAGTTATTTGTTCATCCTCCACAGTCTCCTCCAAATAAAATTCTGGCCTCCCTTAATTCAGTAGAAGTTTTACCACAGCTGGACCAGCATGTCATACATCCTATCTTGAGTACTTTAAAATAATTAGCAACTTTTAGTCTTTCTAGGTTTTATAAGAGAAAAAACTAGCCACATCTAGATTTATTCCCCTCCTCTTGCGTAGGAGTCCTTGTGGGAATCCGGAAAAACTGCAAAACAAAATAGTGAGTGTGAGTTGGATATGACTGGTATGTCTGTCTGCATTTTAAAAAACAGAGCGGTCTCTCCATTCTCATCTCCTATGTAGCTCTGCTGGTGTCTGAACTCCAGGAAAAAAATTTAAGAGTCTTGGCCATGCCTGCTGAACACACAGAGAAAGACTTCTGCTCACACAGTCCAGCCTTTTGGTTTCCCCTAGAGCTTAGAGGCTGGCAGCAGGGTTAGCTGGTAGCTGAAAACAGGAGCTGCTGCCTACTAAAATGCAGACTGGCACACCAGGCATGACCACAGCTTAGCCACCTAACTTGGTGGGAATTCGGTGTCTAAACAACCCCTAAGGCTCAGATCTCAGATGCTGCAGTAATGGTTTCCATTATCCTTTCAGAGAGTGAAATGTGAGATTACGTGGACTACTCCTAAGGCTGCTGACACGTGCACACTTCTTAATTTCTTAGTTATTCACATTTGATCTCAGAAGCAGCAGTAACAAAGGCATTTGGGGGAAATGAGGGCATACCATGCTGTGGACAAGCAGGTTTCACAGGATGAGAAACAGGTTAAGTATATGCTTTGACCTGTAACCCATTATGTCCAATAGTACAAACCCCACAAACTGCTTGGCATGAAAAGGGAATGATGCAAAATACTGGGAAAGGGATGCACAGGGTGATAGCAAAACAGGAAAACAGATTAAAATGACAAAGCTAAATCTGTATGGTGGTGTAAAAGTTTCGTTTCTTAGCACACACTATTTGAAAGATCGAGGGAAACAGAGAGGGTGTCCCACCCCTTGAACAGATGGTAAAAAACTTCCTGCTCAAATTAGTGTTCTGTATGCATAAAAAACAGGGAATGTCCTTTAAAATCCATTCATCGTGGTGAGGGAAGTGATGCATGAAATACCATAACAAACCTCTCAATGCGTATAAATCAGCAGTTAAATTTGGATCACTTTTCAAGTGTATCTCCTGATATCACTGTTTAGTCCTCTTAGATTCACATTGTGGAGTGGTGTCAGTGCAGAAATGGAATACGTGCGCCAGGAGCACACCTACTGTACTCCCACCACAAACAGGCACTAAATCCATGGACCAGATTTGCGCTAGTCCAAAATTTAAAATAACCCACTGTGTGACATTCAGACCTCATCACTCTTTCACTCAACATATGTACTGTTATTGATCTGCACTACTCGCTAATGTAAACTTGGCCTCAGATACTGCTTTTTGCAAGTGTTAGCAAATGCTGATAAAGTGCGAGAGGCTACTAAAGTGGTTCTGGCTTCAGCCAGCAAGAGGAGATGAGAGAAAGCTCTGGGAGAGAGAACGAAGAGGGAGGGAGAGCCAAGGGCAGAGGGAGAAGGAGCCCTACCAGCACAGGTCACACAGAGACTGGCAGAACGACGCTCTGAAGCTCTCAGAAAAGTTGGGTGAAACAGGGTGGAAAGATGCGGGCTTTCTCCCACTGCCAAAGGATGTGGTCTGAAAGGAGCTAAAAAGTATGTAAGTCATTATTAATATAGGAAGGTAAACATGAATGCTGTGGCTAACCTGTATTTTCTTCACATGCATTCCTATTAACCCAAGAGCTCAAGTCTGAACATCTTCTAACCAAATGCATGTACTTAAAAACTCTCTTCTTTCCTGTATTTCATTTGTACATTATCATGCTCAGCTTGCATTCTGAGATGATGGGATGACATGAGGTACATTATTGACCGTGACACAGAGATGAAACAACCATTTACCATCCCTGCCTGCTTCATGACCTTCACCTAGTCATCCTCTCCTTCAGATAGCTTTGCATACTGCAAAATACCTTTCCTGTCTGAAAATTACAGCAACTGGATAAATCTGATGGTAAATAGTAGATAGCATGAAAGAAAGGAACAATAATTTTTATTTCTTGTGTCAAAAAAGATGATACACATAGGTGACAAATTAAAACCAAGTAGTTTGGGTTTTAAATAGAGGTGACAATAAAATTATGGATAGAGATGGACACTTACCTTGGGCAAATTGCCTGTGGAAATGACTAATTGTACCTTCACTCAAGACATGCAGATGAGTTTTCAGCCTGCATGAAGATTCCCTTTGACCCCTGTTCACAGTATGAGGCAGGGATGTGAACATCTGTGTTACATACCATAATACATTTCGTTGTTTCATACTCCACAGACTCCCGGGGGTCTTTCAGTACAGGAAGAATCAATGAAGGTGTTGAATTACTGCAGAGTTTAGTCCTGGAGCATCTGCGTTGGGCCAGGTTTCAACTTGGAAGAGAGGCATCACCTTATCTTTTTATTGTTGCTGTTATTTGGAATTTTGTTTGTTTCTTAGAAGGTGGAATATTTCCTAAAATACTGAGCATAGGTGACTATTGCAATAAATCTATCTTACAACTGTATTTACTTAGCTGTAACTTTTTACTCTGCAACTGCATTTTAAGATATTATGCTCTATTTTAAAAAAAACACCACCACACACACCAAAACCTGGACTTTGGCTTTTTTCTGGTCATTTACAAAAATAAACAAAAGTCCTTCAACTTAATAAAATATGCAAGATAAAAATAAAAAAATCTTTGATCGTGTCAGACTGGAAGGTATTGTATTCTGTTTTACTGCATCATATACCATCAGGGACTACATCAAATACCTTAATTGGAGTGGGATTTGGAAGTGGAGATTTTCTGTCACATCATGGTATTTTCTTAAACATACTTTCTAGCACCTACTTTGCTTGATACAGTATATAGTATATACATAATAGCATGTTACATATATGTTGACAAAATTTCCTCACTTTTGTAAGCTGCATAACCTTCAGAATCCCTTAATGAGAACTATTTGCATACCTAAATAGAAGAACTATAAAAGAAGAGATTTTGTTCAAGAGATTGAATGTTAAAGATAAATTATTAAATAAAAAATTCAGCACCACACTCAGCATACCTTTCCAGTGTAAAAGCTCAGTGAAAAGTTTCTACAATAAAAAAATAAACTTTTTTAATCAAATGCACTTTTAATCATATTCAGAGGCTGATGATCTTTGATGTTTTACTAAACATTAGTATCCTAGGCTACTTTAAAAAAAGAATAATTAAGTCCTGCATCTTGCTTCTATTGAATCCTAAAGGAGCAGAAACATAAGTTCCCCATTAAAAAATTTCTCAATGTGACCTTATCTTCAGGTTTCAAAGAAGAACAAAAATCTTAAGGAAATTTATGAACTAGATGCCTGTACACAATAAGAAACTGCATTATGAGTTTTGCTGGAGTGGGAATTTTAGGTTTTCCCTTTGATTTGAAGTCAGTGGCAGTATATGCAAATCTTGTAGCTGCAGGTCATCCTCAGTGAATGGAAAGTTCTATTTATACAGTTTTAGAACCTGTGAGTAATTTTTGCTCGGTATATTCCCCATAAAACATGACAGCACACCCTATTTTATGAAACATATTTGGATATGCTGATTCCTATTCATCATTGATTTTCCAGTACTTCACACTGTAAGTGGTTATTTGTGTGTTATATTTAAGATCATAATGGCATCTTTGTATATCCCTTTTGCAGTAGCATTGGTGGCTACTCAAAGTACAGGATATCAGAATACCAAAGCTAACAGATAAAAAAATAAGAAATTTGATATATTTTCAGTAACTGTTAGATGTACAAAATAGTGTGCCCCAAATGCCGAACTATCTTCAGAGATGTACAAGTACCACAGATAACCAAAGCTAACTCTAGGATTATGCTTTTCTTCAGTCAGTCTTGTGCAACTGGACTTGAACTTCAAACAACACAAACTAGACTTGTCCTGTCACTATATGTTGTGTACTGCTACTTCAGTTGTCAGCAGCCATATTTCCCTTTAATTGTGTATTATCATTTCCATGATAAAAATAGCTTCCCATTGCTCCCAAATAAAAAGAAACAATTACATACCAACTTATCATGAGACATCAATTTTTAACAAGATTTACTGTGAATTAAAGGATTGCTTGGTGTATAAATCTGTTTCAAAAGGCTGAGAAGCTATCCATTAGGAAGATCTGTATCATTTATTCATATGACCTTTAAATGAAAACTCACACACTGAGAACTCTTTCCACAAGCTAGATGAAATAAGTCATAAAATTGAACTGGGTATCATACAACAGCTCTAGTTATCCTATAAATTTACTTTGTTCTCTGCAAAAATAGCAATATTTCCTGATTTGTTTAAAGTTATTTGCATGCAAACAGTGCCTCCTCTTCTCCCCAGCCCACCCCATTAATAATTGATCACCCCCTCATTTTGCTCTTGCGTTTAGTGCAATATTTATTCTCTGACTGTATCTCTGACTGTATCCAGGCCTGCCAAAATAAATATTTAGCACTGGCAAACAGTATCAAACCAGCACACATTTAAATGTAACAATTACTGTAAAGAGGCCGGTGAAGACTAGTAACTGAGCCATTTCAAAACTAGACTGGACAAAGCACCAGGGAACAGTATCTGCTGTAGGGAAGCACCTCACTACAAGACAAGGAACAAAAGACCTAACACCTCTTTCCTCAACTAGGTTTTGCAATAATTATTTGCAATTCCTTGTGCTTACTCTCAGACACAATCCAACACAATGAATGTCACATAATCATGGAATCACAGAATCACAGAAGGGTCAGGGTTGGAAGGCACCTCTGAAGATCGTCTCATCCCACCCCCTTCTAAAGCAGGTGCACCCAGAGCAGGCTGCACAGAGTCACGTCCAGGCGGGTTTTGAACGTCTCCAGAGAAGGAGACCCCACAGCCTCTCTGGGCAGCCTGTCCCAGGGCTCTGCCACCCTCAGAGTGAAGAAATTCTTCCTCATATTCAAAAGGAACTTCTGTTTCAGTTTGAGGTGCAAAAGGATCCACCATAGCCACACACACCCTTGAGGTGTTTGGCCTTCTGGTTCTCATTTTGGGAGGCAGTCAAGGAACATTTGTCACTGCTGTGGTTGAGCTGGCTTATTCCCCAGTTGGATGTGATGGCATCAGCATTGCCACTTTGGACCCCTCCCTCCAACTCCTTCAATTTAAAGCCTGCCTCACCAAGCTGGCTGGCCTGCCACCAAAGATTCCCTTGATACTCCTAGACAGGTGGATCACATCCCTCCCCTAAGAAGCTATAGTCATCAAAGAATGTCACATTGTTATAGAAGCCAAAACCCTCACGACACCACCAGCCACAAACCAATAAGTTGATTTGCATTATACATCTGCTTCTGGCTGCACTCTTTCCCCTAACTGGTAGAATGGAAGAAAAGATAACTTGGGCACCAAAATTTTTCACTTGCACCCCCAAGGCTTATAGTCTTCTTTGATTATGCCCAGGTTCTGGCTTGCGATGTCATTCATGCCAACTTGAAGGAGTAGCAATGAATAGTAGTCTGTGCTCTTGACAAGTTGTGGCACCCTCATGGCAACATCTCACACCTTAGTCATAAATGTTACAGGTGCTTTTGTTTAAATCAGTTGTGAAGTAGTTCAAGGAGCTACATTCATCAAATTATTGGGAAAGTTCACTTTTACAGACATCTTTCATACCCAAAATTTTTCAATGGATTTGCATGTTCTTTGTATGTGCATTTACATCTCTGCTTCAATGATGAAAAATTCCCATTCTTCTTGTAGCTTATATGAATAAAGCTATTTAAAGATTAAGCAGTTCTTCAAAATAGAGAGTTTATAGTGAGTCACTTGTACCACATGAAACAATTCCAAGACCCCAAAGATTACACAGCAGGGAATCAGTAAAATTACAGCAACACTCTAGAAAGAAGCAAGAACATGCAGAAAATTAAAATTGTATAGAATTGTCCACAGAATTAAATAGGTGGTTATACAACACACTTGGCATGGGGATTATAACATGAATTTGTGAATAAAGTGCAAGCTTGTCCCATCAAAAGAGGTTTCTGACATTTCCATTTGACAATGACAATTTTAACAAGTTTTCTTTTACTTTCATTTCATTATTATCTCTTATAGTGAAAAGAGAGTAAGTAAAAGCAAATATATTCTACACGTGAAATAAAGGAAGCATGTAAAATTTTCTTCAGAGGCACTGGATGAAGCACCTCTTGGTTTCAACAAAGTTTTGCCCATTTACCCATAGGTAATTTGAGACATTTTATCCTGCACAGCTACAGAAAGTAAAGGAAACTGCTGTAAACACCACCACAATTTTTCACCATGTGAAATGTCTTTTGAGATTATCTTTGTGTCAAGCCCAACTAAATTGTTTCTAACGTTTTTGTGTAAATACAGTGATATCTATCAAGCATCTCGAAGTGCTGCAATTAAAGATAATAAACAAAATGCTCTCAGATATCTGTGGAAGCTTCATGACCATTTCTCTGAAGAATATACCCAGAGATAAGACAAATCCCCCTACTTGGAGCTCCACAGAATGGTTTTGACTGACCAGCAACTATTTTATTGTTTTATAAAGTGCTTTAGGCTATCTAGGCTTCTAAATGTTACCCCAAAAATATAACTGGATCCTAATTTCTCCTCAAGATACACCTAAAATTATAGAAGTCTTTCCAAGGAGACGTAATTACAGGTGAAATAAATTCTGACACCAGTGTTGTAATCTGAACTCTGATGTTTTCGGACGCCAGTGATGCCTGTAGGTATCAAATCACAGCTCCACACTTCTTTCCCTTCGAGGAAACACACTGAGGTCCCGTCTGTTCAGTTACACTGTAATAATGACTAGCAACTGAGTCATAAATATTCTGCCCTGGATGGAATACATACCACTGTGAAACCTCAGAGGCAAGGCTCAGTCAACATAATGATCCACATTCAGCAAAGTCAATAGAAATATGGCAATTTTCACTAAATTAAGACATTCTCCCTTGGAAGATACCCCTGCTTCCAAGTAAGAAATAAAGCATGCAATTTTCCTGCTATGAGTATTTGTTTGGTTTATGCCCTTCACAGTGGTGACACTAGTTGCCTTACTTTTTTAAAACACCAGGTTTTTCTACTGGAATATGCATTATAGCATAGAACAAGGTAGTATAATTTGGGGAGCATGACTTCTCAGATATTGTTTGTCCAGCTAAAACAACATACACAACTCCCTCATTCTTTTCAAATATTCAAGTTAATCAAGCAGTAACAAGATTTTATGTACAATTATCTGCCCTGCTCCAGGCAGGTTTTAACGAAGCGTGATGAAAAGCTGCTAAATACAGTTTGTCCCTGGCTATGTTTATGGCCAAAACATGCTCAGTAGCGTTTAAGCTGCACCTACTGCTGATGACACTTGTCACCAAATAACTCTTCAAATTGAAAACTGAGGTTCCAACCACTTGTACATGAATACAAACCTGGTTAATTACAAGTCAATACGATTACTCAGATTTGGAAGAGCATGTCTAAGATCAGAATCTGGTGCTATGTTTTATCTTGCCCTTGCTCATGAGAACTTGGGGAGTGTGCTGTCAGCACGTGTGTTCAGCCCTCAGCTTTCCTGAAAAAAGCAATGGCACAGAGCCGTTTGTTGTATGATTCTGCCAGACAACTGATTTCAGTAACGGTATTCTGTGTCAATTATTAAGTACTACAGTAGAAAATACGATGAAGTGGGAAGAATTGCAATGAAATGCAACTTTTGTCAAGCATCTGATTCTAATATTTGCCGCAGCTAAGTCTGAAATAAATGCATCTGGATCAAGAGACAAAGAATCTTTTATGTGTTCACTAAGCAACAGCTTGACTCTTTGATGAATATGGTTTAAAACATCTGTTTTTACAGAATAGTTGTTAATTTCTCAATTAATTGTAAAGTTCAAATGACAAAATTTTCTGTTTAGGAGAAAATGCTTTCTAACATACCATTATAATGAATCACTTCCATCTGTCTATTTGCACTGTATTTTCAACCATAACTAAAATGGATGTAAAGTTTAATCACTCTGCTAAAAGTAAAATGATAACCAGAATCGTAGAATCATAGAATAGTTTTGGTTGGAAGGGACCCTCAAAGGTCATCTAGTCCAACCTCTCTGCCATGGGCAGGGGCACCTTCCACCAGACCATGTTGCCCACAGCCCCATCCAACCTGGCCTTGAACACTTTCAGGGACGGGGCATCCTCAGCTTCTCTGGGCAACCTGTGCCAATGTCTCACTGCCCTCACAGTAAAGAATTTCTTTCTAATATCTAATGTAAATCTACCCTCTTTTAGTTTAAAACCATTATCCTTTGTCCTATCATTACAGGTCTTACTAAAAAGTCTGTCCCCGTCTTTCTTACGAGCCTCCTTTAAATATTGAAAGGCTGAAATAAGGTCTCCATGGAACCTTCTCTTCTCCAGGCTGAACAACCTCAACTCTCCCAGCCTGTCCTCACAAGAGAGGTGCTCCAGCCCTCTGATCATCTTTGTGGCCTCCTCTGGACTTGCTGCATCAGGTCCATGTTCTTCTTATGTTGGGGTTCCCAGAGCTGAATACAGTACTCCAGGTGGGTCTCATGAAAGCAGAGTAGAAGGGCAGAGTCACCTCCCTCGACCTGCTGGCCACGCTTCTTTTGATGAAGCCCAAGATAACAGTTGGCTTTCTGGGCTGCAAGCGCACATTGCTGGGCCATGTTGAGCTCCTTGTCTGTGAACACTCCCAAGTCCTTCTCCTCAGGGCTGCTCTCAATTCATTTTCTGCCCGGCCTGTATTTATGCTTGGGATTGCCCTGAGCCACGCACAGGACCTTGCACTTGGCCTTATTGAACTTCATGAGGTTCACACAGGCCCACCACTCAAGCCTGTTCAAGGTGCCTCTGGATGGCATCCCTCCCCTCCAGCGTGTCAGCCGCACCACACAGCTTGGTGTTGTCAGCAAACTTGCTGAGGGCGCACTCAATTCCAGTGCCTAAGTTGCCGACAAAGGTGCTGAACAGCACCGGTCCCACCACTGACCCCCTCAGGAACACCATTCACCACTGGTCTCCATGACACTGGAATTATGACATCTAAGATACAATAGCGGTATTAAAAAGGAAACATTTGAAAATAAGTTGACATTCTGTGGTGGTGTGCTTCCCCCCTGCTCAATCCTTATCTAACAATGAACAACTTTATTCAGCTCAAAGTGGATTCGGGGGTTTGACTTGAGCAGCATGTCTATCCCGCCAAACAGGTAACGGATACGGTCTGACAAGCAAGCCAGCTGAGTGATGCCTGGGGTGAGGGGGGAGCCTCACAGCCTGCTGTTGCATCAGTGAAGGCCGGGAAGGACCCCCCACATCCGTAACCATGAGTCTGTATCGGTACCAAATCCTCCCCGCTCCGCGCTGAGCCATCAGGCCCAACTGCCCTTCCTGAACTGACACCAAGGGCCAAATGGCACACAGTAAGTGACTTAGTCCCACCTTGCCACAAGTATAAAATCTGGCATTTTACAATTTTTTTTTTTTTTGGGGGGGGCAAGAACTCTATCTTGGGACAGGTTGACAGGCCTGGACGTCTGTCCTCCCAATGCAGGGGTGCCTCTTTGGCAAAACATGCACCTCTGACTACGTTAGATGTTACCAGGGACAATATTACTAACAAAAGCACTGTACTCTTGAGTTTGATTTTTGCAGTAAGTGTATTTATCAATGGCGATTCCGAACTTGTTATATCTGTCTCCTTAATAAATAATCTATTTTTATAACTTTGCAAAACTGTTTCAATGAAAGTCCTTAACTCGACTCTGTCAGGCAAACATTAACTCTGATGAGTGGCTGTACATATAATCCTTCAGACTTAAAACTGTTGACCAAGTCTGAGACTAGGATTGGATCTAGCTGCACCGAGACTCCTCTCTGAGGAGTTTGGAAAGCAAGGGGATCCTTTCCGAACCTCATGACTCCACAGGAGGGCTGTCTTCTCCCCCTCTCCCAGCCACTCATCAGACTCTTAACGTGACACATTCTAATGAAAAGTTAAAATCTCTGCTGACTCACAGCACATCCAGTGATAGTCATAAAGCAGGAACAGAATTTACATTCGAGTGGTTTAAGTGCCCCGAAATTTTCTATCTTAATCAAAAGGTCATGAAAAATGTATGACTTCCAAAAATATGCAATTGAAATGGGTACTGAATGATTTTTAACAAAGCTATAACGGATTACAATTCAACTGATTACTCACTATATAATATTTTGCTATTTTGTAGAAATAGATGGTTGTAAAAGAGTGTTCACAATTAATTTATCAGCAAGATTTATGAAACATTCATTTTGAATGGTGCACAAAGTGTCTACCGTTTGAATAGAAAACACTTTACCTAATTAGTTGGTAGACCCCACTGAAATGATATAACCTACCAAAACTCTGCTGAATGTGCTGGTTT
This sequence comes from Ibycter americanus, assembly GCA_035590275.1. NCBI lineage: Eukaryota > Metazoa > Chordata > Aves > Falconiformes > Falconidae > Ibycter > Ibycter americanus. Next base: position 63,654,465 of record JAVJGI010000063.1, read on the forward strand.
GTGGTGTATACAAATTAGAGCAGTTGCATGGCCTACCACATCACTATTGTGCTGAAAAGTTGAAAGATACTGATGAAGGGTATTCATATGTTTTCCTGGGTTGTACATATTTAATAAATCACCACAGGCTTCCCTGTGTCTTGACTGTTTCCTTTTTCTTGCCACAATACTCAAGACACAGTGACACCAGGTGAAAGGCATCTTGACTGACAGAAAATGTCTCATCTGCCTTGTGAGCCGTTTGTAGAGGTTTTTTAGGTAGGAGATTTTGAGAGTCAGCCTTACCCCGCCGTCAGGGTCAATGTTTGTCAGTAGGGTGCTTCTAATTGCCACTGGCTTTCTTGCCTCAAATACTTCAGATGGAGCTGACGGGGCTAGCATTCAACTGTGGGAAGAAAATTAAGGACTGAGCTGGCAATATCAGTGGGAAGTGCTTCATCAGCTGGAGCTCTGGGCTTTGCCTCACATAAGTCTAACCCTAAGATGTGCTTGGGATGGACCTTATCCTGACACCCAAGCCATGTCCTGGAGGAGAATGTGAGCAGGGAAGAAAAGGTTGTGAAGTCTTCTCCTCACCCTTTGGCAGCCCTTCTTGAGGCTCAGCTCCCTTGGAGCTCTTGGCTTTGTCTCTCTTCTAACCCTATTCCAAGGGTTAGATAAAAGCAGTCATGGATTGCACCCTATCCAGAGACCCCAACCTATGTCTCAGAGGAGAAAGTCATTAGAGGATAGCATCTGCAGAGCCTTCCCTTACCTTATGCAGCTTTTAAACCCTTTTCAACCCCTGTTAGCTGGGGCTGTTGGCTTTGTGTCTCTCCTGACCTTAAACATAAGCTTAGGCATGGGATGAATTGTATCCTGAGATGCCCACCATTGTCCCAGAGGAATGAACAAGTGTTCAGTGTCCCAGAGGAATGAACAAGTGTTCAGGCATGAGCTCTCTGCACAACCTCCTCCACCCTTGGTCCTCCCCCTGGCATCCCCACTGCACCTGGAGCTGTGGGCTTTGTGTCTCCTAACCCTAACTCTAACCCTAGGCATGGGCTAAGCCTTAGCCCTAGACTTCCTGGCATGGCCCAGAAGCAAGATTTTTTGGGAGATTACTTCTTTTTCCAGCTTTCCAGGGGAGGCAGGTGTTGCTACAAAAATGGGGTATTGGAATGTATCGACGTGTGTCTTTAGCCAGCCTACAGACTATGTTGAGAAGGTCAAGCTGCCCTTCCTCTTTTTGTGACAGGTGGATTATAAACACAAACTAAGACCTCTGGCCTACTCTTTACAGGCAAAGCCCTTAGGTAAAAGAACAAACCATACCAAAAATAAAATGTCTAATAATGTTCCAAAATTAGAGTTGGTTTATATCAGAATTTCTGCTTTAAAGGATATTTGGATTATCAGAAATATGCCTTTTGTTTCATGAGATTGAAATGAGCTAACGTTGGTATTTATAACAGTATTATATCGTTATTGTGATAATAAAATGTGTTGTTTCTAATCAAGCATTGCTACTTTATCAAGTAGTTGAGGTTAAAAATACATGCTCTTGGATCATGAGCAACAAGCAATTGAGCATCGGTAAAGATCAGTAGCTAGAATTTCTCAGTAAATTAATATGTATAAACTGTGTTAGAGCAATCAGCCTAAGTGACTAGACAGGCATTCAAAAAATTCCTTTTTGGAAAATTATATAATTCTCTAATGTGAATGTAATTTTCTATACCCGAAGGGAACTTCAATGAATGGAGATACAGAAATCCTCAAGCCTTCTAAGTGGAACACATAGCACAGGGTTCCTCATTATAATCATGTCTATGATGGCATTTTGTTTTTTCTGGGCGTAAATGTCAAGCAGGTATGTCCATGATGCCCAATGAGGTTAGTACCTTTGCAGGAGTTACAATTTACAGGTATATTATTTTGAATCATTGCAGTAAGAAAGAACATTATGCCCACATCTCTTTCAATAGAAGAGCTTTTACTGACCCTTTTGGGTGCAGGGCATGGCCAAATGCTAGTATTGTAAAGTAATTAATTTAAATGGGCCAAAGCATGAATAAAATGTCTAAAATGAGTCCATGAGTGACTGTGTGTTTATATGTATGCAAATGCAATGGAGGGCAATGCAGACAAGAACTGAAATTCTGTGGTGCTGACACTACTATTAATAGTTTCAAAACCAATCCTTTTTGCTCCCATGTTCAGTAAAGAGCAATCTAAAAGCACTCACATTTCTAGTCATACTATTGTTAAATGCCAATTTATAACAATATGAAAGGAAACCCCTCAATCAATGCTCCATAAGTAAATGCCTCTTAAAACAAACACTCATGTAAACAAAAATTGGATTATATTGGAACTATAGGTTTTCAAACAGACTAAAGCGCTGCAACCAGATGTTCTTGTTGATGGATTTGCAGCTATTGACTTTTGCTCCATCTCACATCAGTGACTAAATGCTGCTTCATATTCACCCAGAATATAAATTTTAAAGAAAATAACTCTCCAGCTGAATTTACATAATTGTAGAGACTCAAGTAGTGTCAGATAGCACACTGCAAGTAAAGAATTTGCATGTTGTAGTTAAATATAGATTTTTTTTTCCCCACTGTATACTGGAAGCTCTGATGCTAACACATCAGAATATACAACCTCTAAAACCCCAAATGTAAGGATAAATTTTCTGAGAAAAATGTGTATGACATCCCCAAGTGTTCCAACATCTAGATAAAAGACTCATATACAGCAATAGTCCTAAGAATGGTAAGATCATTTGCAAAGGCTGCTCAATAAATGCATTTCTATACTAGAACATAAGTAAAGAAGTCCTAAAGGTCCCAAAGAGTACCACCCAGATACAACTTGTGTGTAATTACTACAAAATGAACAGGGTTATTTTTATGTATCATTAAATTTATGTGTAGGTGTGCATATATACATATACATGCATTCAAAATCTGCTTTTTAGTCACAGCAGAAAAGGAAACAGCTTACTAAAGGGTCGTGCAAAAGTGTGTGTGCTAACTGTAGTACCTTTGACAAGGTGTCAAAGAGCACACTCTGGTCACATTGGAGTGTCTAGCTGTAGATTGATTGGAGGTGATGACTGACATGAGGGAAATCGTACAGTCAGAGAGGTTTTATACATGTGTTGGAATAGCTGCTGCTGGTGATAAGGGATATAGGAGTATATACAGTGTTAGGGGGAATAAATTCATGATGATGGGTTATAATAAGTTGACGGTAATGCTGCGTGTATCTGCATATTAAAGTGGTGGGTAGTGATAATATGTGTAATTGTGATGGTGAGCAGACAGTGATAACAAGATGTGTGAACTGTAGGAGGTGATGGGTATGCATGGTGAAATGAGTAGGTTGTAAGGATGCATGTGTGATGCTGAGTATAGTGGTGCTATGGGGAACATATAGCAGCATATGCACTGTGGTGATATTTATGCAGTGTGGACCTGCTGTTCTTGACAAAAGTAGGCGGTGCTCATAGGCGACAGTTTATGTGAAGAGACAGGTTGGTGTCCGTACAGGTGTGATATGCTCGCACATATGCGTGGCTACAGCCAACAGAATAAGCAATTACTGAGCATTTTGTATGTATGCCTATGCTGAGGGAGTGTTGATGCAGTGAGCAAGTGTGAGGGTGTGTGTATTAGTGAGCAACCATGTCTCGTTAATAAAGAATGGGCAGCTGGTGGTGGTATATGGAAATTGATCAAGTGGTTATGTATAAGTATGTAAGGACAGACTGTATACATGGAGCAATAACACATAGGGAGGTAAGACAGTGCTCAGAAGGAGAGGTGTATGTGAAGGTCATACATTTAAAAAAAATACAAAAAAGTATGTGTGTCAGGGTATAGAGATGCAGTATTAGGACTATCTGCTGGTGCTCATGTGTGTTTGGAACTGATGGTGTGGATGAGGTGTGTAAGATAGTGGTGCCTGTCTGGAGATGATTGTCTGAGTAGTTATCAGTGTGTGTGACTGTGTTTGCCTAGGATCAGGCTGTGTGTACAAAATAGCATGGTATAAGTCATATATGGCATGGTGTAAGTCATTTATGTAGTGATAGCTACATACATGTAAGAAATAGTGTATAAATGGAGATGGTGTCAATGGTTTGTGCTACTGTATAGTGCTGAGAAAGGTTCATAGCCTCACCCCGTGCGGATACAACCCTACCAGGGATATGCATAGGTTTTAAGTACAATATTAAGAGAGGGGGCTGCAGCGCTGGTGATGCAGCATGCGATGGTTGAGCTTGAAGTGATCCTGTGAGTGGAAGCAGTATGTGAGGGAACAGAAAAGCGGACAGACGGTGTGTTTGCATAGCAGCATAGCTAGGATGGTCTCGGCACCATTGTGGTGTAGCGATGGTGAGCTATAGCATGCAGACTGGTGCCTGCACTGTTGGACGTGCGATGGGTAGAGGCAGAGCGTGTGCTGGGTGTCAGAATGGGACAGGAGGGCATGTTTCGGGACAGAGCGTGTGGAGAGCGGCAGGACTGTAAAGTATCGGATGCTGCTGTTGTGTGATGTCTGGTGGCGGTGGTGGGACTGGACAAGGTCGGGGGCACAGCGGTGCAGGGTGGTAGGGGCCACGGGCGATGCTGTGTTCAGGCAGTGCTGTGCACTTAGGGTTGAAAGTTACGTGCTCCGTGCTAGTCAGTGCCACGCCTGGCGCCAGCACCCATGGTGACAGGAGAGGGTTACAGCAGCTGGGCAGCAAGAGGCATGCCTGCCTGGGTAACACTGCCCACCCACCGCTGACCCAGGCTTTTTTCCTGAAGGAGAAAGGATGGTCCCCTTGCCTGGGGTACCCCTGGCCCGGACCACGGAGGGGGAGCAGTGCAGGGCGGAGGGGGAGGAGAGGATGGTGGCGGG
>JAVJGI010000063.1:63659453-63670905 GCA_035590275.1 Ibycter americanus
AGGAGAGGAGGCAAAGAGGGGGAAAGGGGGAGGAAGAAAAAAAAAAAGAAAGAAAGAAAAGAAAAAGACGGAAGAAAACCCTTACAGCGGCGGCGGGGCGGCGGCGGGGGGTGGGGGAGGGAGGGGTGGCACCCACCTGTATGAGTCCGCTTGTGGATCTTGAGGTTTTCGGAGCGGGCGAAGACCTTCCCGCAGCCGGGGAAGGGGCAGGGGAAGGGCTTCTCTCCCGTGTGCACTCGGATGTGGTTGATGAGTTTGTATTTCGCTTTGAAGGGCTTGCCTTCCCGGGGACACTCCTCCCAGTAGCACACGTGGCTGCTCTGCTCGGGCCCGCCGACGTGCTCCACGGTGACATGGCTCACCAGCTCCTGCATCGTGCTGAAAGTTTTGGAGCAAGGCTTCCTACCGCCCGGTGGCGGCGGCGGCGGCGGAGGCGGAGGAGGCGGCGGCGGGGGGCATGGACTCGGGCGGCAGGAACTCCTCTGGAGCCCCGAACAGCACCCTGAGTGAGTCTCAGGGCAGCGCCATCCTCATCTCGTTCATCTACTCCGTGGTGTGCCTGGTGGGGCTGTGCGGCAACTCTATGGTCATCTATGTGATCCTGCGCTATGCCAAGATGAAGACGGCCACCAACATCTACATCCTCAACCTGGCCATCGCGGACGAGCTGCTGATGCTCAGCGTCCCCTTTCTGGTCACCTCCACCCTGCTGCACCACTGGCCGTTTGGCTCGCTGCTCTGCCGCCTGGTGCTCAGCGTGGATGCCATCAACATGTTCACCAGCATCTACTGCCTGACCGTGCTCAGTGTGGACCGCTACATTGCTGTGGTGCACCCCATCAAGGCGGCTAGGTACCGCCGGCCCACTGTGGCTAAGATGGTCAATCTAGGCGTCTGGGTGCTTTCCATCCTCATCATCCTGCCCATCATCATCTTCTCCAACACAGCGGCCAACAGTGATGGAACAGTGGCTTGCAACATGCTCATGCCAGAGCCCACCCAGAGGTGGCTGGTGGTCTTTGTGGTCTACACCTTTCTGATGGGCTTCTTGCTGCCCGTGGTGGCCATCTGCCTCTGCTACATCCTCATCATTGCCAAGATGCGCATGGTGGCCCTGAAGGCTGGCTGGCAGCAACGCAAACGCTCAGAGCGCAAGATCACCCTCATGGTCATGATGGTGGTGATGGTCTTTGTGATCTGCTGGATGCCCTTCTACATCGTGCAGCTGGTCAATGTCTTTGTAGAGCAGGATGATGCCACCATCAGCCAGCTCTCTGTCATCTTGGGCTACGCCAACAGCTGTGCCAACCCCATCCTCTATGGCTTTCTCTCAGACAACTTCAAGCGGTCCTTCCAGCGGCTGCTGTGCCTCAGTTGGATGGACAATGCTGCAGAAGAACCCATCGACTACTATGCCACTGCCCTCAAGAGCAGGGCATACAGCGTGGAGGACTTTCCCCCAGACAATTTGGAGTCAGGGAGCATGTACAGGAATGGCACTTGCACCTCCAGGATTACCACCCTCTGAGGAAGCATTCCTGCCCCCCGTGCCCCTGCTGCCCCCCAGCAGGAGGGTGAGCGAGGCCAGGGCTGTGGCATGGGGAGGCCGGGAGGGAGGGGGTTTCCATCCTGCCCACCAACAGTGGTGTTTGGCACAAGAAGGAGCAAAGAAAATCCCATGTCCTTGGTCTGCTGCCCCATCCCCCCCGTGTGCTCCCCTTGAAAGCAGGTGCAGTCGCTGATGCTTTGATGCCTACTTAGCAAATTGCCACGCTCGTGGATTGACTTAGGGTCTGGCAGCCAGGCTCTGCCACCCTTCTGTGTGTCTGATGAGTGGCTGTACGGGTCCTGCAGCGACTCTCCCCTCACCTTTTGTACAGGTTGCCCTCCCCCTCGGTTGGTGGGACCCCACTAGGCCACTGAGCCAAGCCTGCTTCAGTCAAGCCCCAGCATTGAGGCTCAGGCTCCCCCCAGCTGAAAGTGACCCTGCTCCGCATCTGTCAGTATGCGCCCCCCTTCAGAGAGTAAAAATGCTGGGAAAAGTCCCCCCCAACACACACCTTGCCCTCCCCCAGGAAGGAGCAAGTAGCTTCTCTCTGCCAGCCCCTCCCCTGCCCCCAGAATAAAAAAGAAAGTGTGGAGCAAAAAGGCCCTGGGAAAAGCAGCAGCAGAGACATGGAGCCGTCTCTCACTTCACAGACAGCTTCCATCTGGCTGGGACTCTGGCTCTCTGTGCTATGCTCAGGGGAAGCAGGGCAGAAAAGGTCTTCGGAAAAAAATGTGATTATTGCCGTGCTTCAGAGGTGCGCAGCAGGTTGCTGATAATGAGAGATAAACAGTCCCGTGACTCACAGGGAGCAGAGCACCGAGCCGGGAGTCAGGGGGAGCACTGAGCTGGGAATTGTTTGAATATGTCCATACCTACAATAAAGTGTGCTAATAATAAAGTTTAAAGGAAGCGCTAGACTGTGAAGCTGCTGTCTTGCGCCTGCTCCATCAGCCATGAAACAGTGATGAAGGGAGCTGAGACAGTTTTGAATGACCTGGGGTGGCCGCAAAGTCACTTTAGCCTACATGGAAAAAGAGGGATTCGTTTCAAAATCTCTATCAGGCTCTGAAATAAATACTTGACAAAAAGAAGTAGCTGTTTGATAATAGCTGTTACCTTTAGCTTCAGTTTCTTCTGTTGCACTAAAAAACCAAGGGGGGGTTTCATATATTGCCAATGTAATATACTGGCCCAGAGCTGCTTGATGTTTCATTTCTGAGAATTCCTGTTTTTTGTGTGTGCCAGACGTCTTTTTGTTTGATTTTTTATTTGATTCTTGTCACTGTGTCGTGAACGTGTTTCTCTGAAGCAATTTACACTGTGTACTTATGTCTGTGGTGGCTACTTGTAAGGTTGCATTTAAAATGGATGATGCTCAAGAAGGCTCTTTTTCAGACAAAAAGGTTGTCACTTTTTCCAAGTCCTTCATCTACATTGTCTCCCCCACAAAAATTCTCTTTCTTGAATTTTCTCTCTTGCCCTCTATGACAGAACAATTTTCATATAGATGAATGAAGCTTTCTTGTTTGATAAATGACAGCTGATTAAACAAAACCTTCTATCCCTGCTCCCTCTTATCCCAGATGTAAGAATCAGTATGGACTACGTTGAAATAAGCAGCTATGTTTCTTGCTTTCTACCACCTGTGTTAACAGTGTCACACAGTGGCAGGTGTCCCAGTAGCTGTGACAAATCACTTCTCTAGCACAATACTGTGGTTGTATTAATTATAACTACTGGCAATCTGAAGCAAGAGATTGGGAAAAATCTCTAGTAGCAGCATACCCGTAGCATTGTACTGGTAGCTACGGTGCTTAAGTACAGCGTTGTGTAAGGTTGACAATTAAGGCATCTAGCATTTGCAGTCGTGGACTTACTACAGGTTTTTGTTAACTTATATCCTTTAACTTTTCTCAGCAGCAAAAAGCAGAATACTACTTTGTACATTTCTTTCACCAAAAATTAGGTACTGTTAAATGAATGTATAAATTTAGTATTTCAAAGTTGTCTGATTCAAAGCCCATTGAAACAAGAGAAAAAATCCTAATTCACTTTAATGGGCTGTGAGTCAGCTCCTTTTAGTTTAAAAATTGCTAATGTGGAAGCTGTTACATCCTTATTAAAATATTTTGTGAAAAGGTTTAACAATTGTATAGTTTCTTTTCTTTTACTTCCCAGTGGACCTCATTTACAGAAAACATGCATCTATTAATTTTGGTAATGTTTTACATGCACATATGGGGGGAAAAAAGGATGAAATCTCTTTATAAGCTTATTTAACTTTTCACAGAAACCAAACATCTGTCAAAACAGTAAAATGCCCCACGATACCACACAATGCTATTTGTAGAGCTTCACCTAAAATCTCACTTACAGTCTCTTCAAAATGGTGTAAATCTCATAATCTTATATGGGTTTTTTCACCCAGGCATATTGTTATGCATGGTCAGATGAAATAGAGAGTCTGCCTTCTACTGTTGGACTTGTTTGACATCAGACACGATGAGAAAAAAAGTTAAAAAGCAGTGATTCATACCTGATACTCAGCTTTGATGGTAAGTTGAGCCTGGTTTTGTTTCTTGGTTTTTTATTATTATGATTTTTATTTTTTACTTTGCCTTTAAGCAGAGCTGCAATGGATGCCTTTACACCTACCAGCACACGCACTTTAATTTCAGGTTCTCGCAGGCAGATCGCAGAGGGGTGGTGTTCATACCGGGCAGCGCAGCCGGGTGCTGGGCAAAGGCTGCCGGTGCCTCGGCAGATGGCAGATGGCAGGCTTTCCTTCAGATGGACACACTCCCTCCCAGGCAGCAGAGCCTGTACGATTACTGACTGAAACACACTCTGGAGCTTCAGCTGGAAAGAAAACCCGTTTATCCTAAACTAACAGTTCTTCCTGCTATTTTTCACCCTGAGTTTGGCTTGACTTTGGCAGTGGGAGAGGTGAACAACAGCTGTAAATCACTCTTCATTTGCTTTGGAAGAAAAAGTTATTTCATTCAGTGTTATTATTCTAAGTAGTAGAACATGCCTACCAGAAAAAAAAAAAAAAATTGTCCTTGTGAAATAATGTGTACTAGAAAACAAAGGGAATTCTTTGCAATACTTTCCAAATTGCAAAGAGGTCTTCAGATTTCATATGGAAATTATCTGAACTAATGCCTAATTCACTAAAAGAAAAAAAAAAAAAGAGTACAGTGACACAGTTCTTGCTGACATTTTGCCTCTTTATACTGCTGTAACGTAATTAATCTACAAATGGGTAAACTGTAATTTATAACCGGTAGTATGCTACTGCTTTTCCCCCATGAGTTTAATATTTTAAAAATACTGCATCCACTTTGTCATGGCAATTGGCCCTGTGCTGCCGAAATCCATGCGACACTCGTCATTCTTTGTTTAGCCTAAGACCTACACCCAACAGTGTGATCGCTCTGAACAGCATCTAGTCAGCGGACTGGAGTATTTCCCATGGTATGTGCAAGGAAGAATGGTCTTCACATGGAACACACATCAGGTACCTCTGCAGCATTTTCCCACTCAAAGGAGGGTAGGCAGGAATTTCTCTCCTTTATCACTAGGCTTCCCAGCACAGTAGCAAAGACGACGCATCTCATAGTCCTGGGGCTGAACGGCTATGTGCAATTAGTGGGCTTGAACCAGAGTGGTCACAGAGGCACTTTATATCTGGGATGTGGATGAAAAAGGTGATGGACACATGCAGATCCTCTGCCTCTTGGGATGGTGTCTACAGCAGAGACCATCAGGCAGTGTATGGTGTCCTTGCATTCGACACTTAGAGAACCCATCTGAGCTCTTCACAGAGAAGGTGAATTTAATGATAATGATATTAGGGGATCAGATTAAACATGTATTGCCTATCAAAATAAGACATTAGAGGACCACTTTCCCCTCAAAAATTGTAAAAAGGTTAAACAGTACACAACAGAAAAGGATACAATTTAAAGTTGAAATCAAGTACTAATAACGAAAACAGAAGAAAGGGTGAACTTTAGCAAATAAATAGTAAAATTTTAAAGCAGGCCAAAAAAAATTTTTTTTTGAAAAAATGTTGAGAAACATCTGCATAAAGACGTAGCAACTACCAATGCAAAATCCAGTAGAGCAGAAAACCAGTCAGTGTACTTACTGCTGATGGATGACAACTGTATTTAAGAGTGTTTCTGGAAGAAAGAGCCATAGGAAAAAAGCCCAAAATCTATTGCTTCTGTTCATTATGGACTTTTTTTTTTTTTTTTTTTTTTAATAGGGGCAATGGATAAGCCTGTGAAAGTTCATCAGAATGAAGAGTTTGTAGGAGTTTTGGAGTAAATCAGATGGTGGACAGTACAAGACTATTAGCAGAGAGGCTTGTGCTCCCCTAAGAATTCAAAAGGAATTCCCTAATGAAAGAGCTGTACTATTAACTGTGGTAAAACCTGCTGGAAACCCACAAGGCTCTGCCCTGGGACTTGTCCTGCCCAAATTACTCATAAATGATCTGGAAAAAACCTGAGGGATAATTCTTTGAAAACATCAGCACAGTTCTCTGCAGTGGTCAAAACAAACAAATAGTTATGTTAGTAACTTTTAAAATCCAGAAAATACTGTTAAGGCATTGTAGGAGTCTATACAGTACCTGCATCTCCAACAGTTTCTGAGTTTGGATTTCCCAAGGAATCTAACAGTATAAGAAAAGGTGCAAAAAATAATAACCAAGCAATCAAATCTATAGATTTGTTTCTAAAAAAAGAATAAACTAAATAGACTCCTCTACCTGGGGCAGAGATGAGTGAAGGAGTGTATGGCAAAGGTATGGAAAATCAAGAAGATGAACTGGTCTACTTTTTCACGTCACATGTAAATAAATTGTGGAACTAATTGATACAGGATGGTTGGATGCCAAAAGTAATAAATCGAATCCAAACTCTGTTAGACAAACTGATGGAAGTCTACCAAGTGTGACATGAACTCAGTCTCAAACTCAGTCTTGCAACCTTGGAGTACCTAGGAGAAGTGTCACTTACAGATGTCGGATTTTCTGTTCTATTTCCTAAAGTATTTACTATCATCAGAAAGAGATTACTGACATAGATGACTTTTAATCTTACTCAAACTATCTGTTGTTATGCTTCGATGTTATGTTCCAGGGAACAGTGTAAACCATTCCTATCAGCCCAAAACACAAGACCTGCTGGTTACGTTCCAAAAGCAAAACCACACTTTTGGGACATTACAGCCCATGTGTTGTTCCTGGATTAATGACTGAAAACATTTATTGGTTCACAAGCCACCATATTTTAAGTAACAAACACCTGAAAAAATATGCAGTGAGAGGATGGTAATGATGCATACATCACGGTGAAGATGGATACTCGACTGTTTGTCTTACCCCTCCTTCCTCAGCTCATCCTCTCCCTGGACCTGCAGGATTCTCACTCTTTACATTATCCATGAAATACATAATAGTAGTTGTTTCCCCATCCTTCTGCCTCAGACTTGCAATGCAAAAGGACTGGCAGGTGGCAGGAGGGAAAGGACTTAATAAACGTGGGACCACCACTATGTCTCTGCCTTCCCCACCTCCCTGCTGCCTTCAGGTGCCTCGCCTATAGCAAAGCAGTCATCCAAGCCTGCAATGTAGAATAGGGAAAAGACTTCCTTGCAAACAGATGACTCCCTGTTCATATTCACTTGCCAGTCTCCCAGTCCCAGAGCTCTACAGATCCAGAGGAGAAAGGCAAGGCTGCATATTGGGGGAAGAAGGAAAGGCATGAAGTTTAACCTATTTTGAAGCCCTAGGAGTGTGGTTACTGCTGCTGCCTTGCTGTGTTTGACTTTCAAGTCAGTTATATATCATTAGTGAAATGTATGAATCACCACTCCACAGCCTTGATAAATGTCTACATCTTGAAGAAATAGAAAATATTATTTCTAGATGGAACTAAGTTGCATGTACCAGTGATTAAGCTCCATGCAATAAATGAGGAAAGATAATGAGGGCTGGAAACATGAAAAAAAAATTGATTAAGTGATAGGAAATTGCTATTCCTGGGGGAAGCACGGTATCCATTCATTTTTTAATCTTCTTTAAGCTATACACTACACTTACAAAAGGAAAAAAGTTCTTTGAAGTATTTGAATTTTGCCCATGTCCACTTTTAGATTTCACTTCAATCCCATGACACACTGAATCAAGCCCTCAGCAGTATAAATCACTATTAAAAATTTGGGGAAAATTAAAATTTTCTGATTATTTGATGAATACATACCATTAAAAATTCATCATATGTTCATGAATAATATGTACAGCTGACAAATGATGTGCCTACCAGTCAAACTGTCTTTGGAGGAATTAAGGAACTCTAAAAATTAGATTTAATAATTGGCAACAGGGGATGCTTTTTGGACCACTGTGATAGATGAGAGAGGTTTGGACATTCCTACTCTTGGCAGAAACCACCATTTTTAAATGTGGACTCACAGATGCTTGCGTCCACCGTTTCAGTACCATTACATTACCACATTCAGTCCTCCAGACAACAGCCAGGGTCTGTAACACTACACCCTACCCCAGGGAATTTACAATTAAAAAAAAACCAAACCACCTAACATGAACTCCCAGAATTGAAAGTACTAAATTATTTCAAATCCTCCATACAAACTGTAAAACTCACCGACGCAAAGTTCATATGTGATTTATATGGCTTTCATATGGGATGAAATAATGGTTTTCCTCTACTGGAAAAACAGTTGCAATGCAATATGCTTATATAATATGTACAGTCAAAGGTCACATATGTAACATGAGGGGAAAGGTCAAAATTTGTCTCCATCTGTGCAATATTTTTGAAAAATAGTTACATTTGATTGTGTATTTTACTTACGGTGTTACATAAGAATTAAAAGAAAGTTGCATCCAATTTCATAACCAGACACTTTTATTATATCAATCCTTGTTATGGTTATCTGTCCTCATTATGACCTTACTTACTCGCCTCCTATGGATGCAAACAGCAAACCCTGCACTGAGTCTGCCTTGCAGACCCCTGAGTCATGGTTATGAGCCAAGAGTCCATGTTGCAAGCTGTTGGTTTCCTTTTTAAGAAGAGACACAACTTAAATTGAGAGTGGAAAGCAAAAATGATCTATCCTTTCCCCCAAACCATCCACTTCTTGGTCTGAACCATCAGAGGAAGAGAACTTCATGCATTTCAAGCCTGCTCAGGTTCCAATCAAATCCAAACACTATTGGCTTTCTATTCTACTGACTGCAAAAAAAAGGTAAAGAAACCCAAATAGACAAAACAAGAATCTCTACCGTGTACAACCAACAGAAGCTGTGGTAAAATTATGGGCATTTAGCCATGCCTTGAAGAGACACAAGGCACTGTGAGTTTGCTTTTAGAAAAGTGACTTGCACAGCTGGAGACTTAGGTTAACTGATATTTTCCAATTTAATTTCAGATGTGTGTTTTACAGGCATTTAAATATGACTGCATTTCTTTGCAGTTGATATAGAGAAATGGCACTTTCAGGATGCAATTCATTGGCCCTGTTTTCAGCATCTAGTTTAAAATGAGAGAAATTGCAAGTACATACTTCTCTCCATAGGCTGTAAAGGAGTCTAGGTGAGTAGTGGAATCTAGATGAGCTGTTGGAGGTGGCTACCCTTGGTGAGATGGATCCCATCCTTAGATGCAAAATCGTCTGGTTTCAGCTGAGTCAAATTATAAACCAGGGAAAACGTAGCAGAATCCTTGTGTAGTCCTTTAGACAAATGTGTAATGCTTAATCCTGAATCTTGAGTGTGAGGAAAAGAACTCAGAAATCAAAATGTGATTTCACAGGAAACCCAGGCAAAGAGTGACATGAGAGTAATAAGATGAGTCAGGTGAATGGCTTGCAAGGGCATGAACTTATACATTTTAACTGACTAGTCGGAGTCACATCCTGAGAGATACCAAAAGAAGTAGTGAGGTACAGGTGCTTAACTCAGCACATAGCTGTGTGCTGGGTAAGACTCCTGAAACAGAGAACGAGAGTATTTCTACAGCTTAGAAAAGCATACCTGGATAGCTGTACAGTCCCATTAAGAATTCAGCCATCTGATATGTGGGAAAGAGGAAAACATAGAATAAATTTGGGAGGCTCTCATCTGTCTTAGTTGCTATTTGCTTTTACAGCCCCTTCTAGAAGAACGGAGCTCCACATGCACTGCTCCCTAACAGAAATTACTTACAGTGACAGTAACAGGAGTGGTATTAAGACAAAAAGCATTAATGGCCAAGTCATTTTCCAAATCTGTGCACATCTGAATGTAGAATCAAACCTCCTACTGAAGCTGAAAAATGCCTGCCTTCTGAAATACAAATGTCAGATAAACAGATTAGAAAAGTATGCAGACTATTAGACAGCTTTGTAATGAACAGCATTCTCACCTAGCTGGATTTCATTCCTGTCATGATACAATGGAGTTCATGGCTACAGACAACCTGATGGCTCACAAATGTCTGCGATCCCCTTAACAACAGCAAAAGACTGTTTCCCAGATAGCAACAGCCTATCATCATTAAGTGGAGAGAGGGAAAAAGAAAAACCCCATGCTATGTCATACTTGATCCTTAGCAGATGTTTACACCGTATTAACCTTCCAGACTTTGCTTGCAAGAAAAATAGGTAATAATACACATTATTGTTTGAAACGGAGTTCTCCAAACTCAACAGGAAAGTTACTTAAAGAATGTTTTAAAAGACACTTCAGAGCTTAAAGTTCTTTCAAGGGAAGAAAGTTGCCTACCCTTCCCGCACCCCAAAAGGCTTGGATGAGATCCAGCTAGTTGCATCTTACTGCGCTCAGAAAACCTTGAATCAGTATTCGGCATTACCACTTTAATTGAAAACCAACACCATAATAAGTGAGCATCAGCACTCAGAACTGCAAAGAAAGCAAGCTCTGTGGCCAGGATGAAAGCTGCTCTACTGGAATTCCCAAGGGAAATCACAAGGGGAAGTGTTCACCTCATTTAGAAAGGGGCACAAAGGGTGAATCCTTCTTTCCTTACTCTCAAGGGTCAGGGGGGGAAACAGTATGAGTAAAAAGGATGGGATTTGCATGATGTGTCTGCACCCACGTTAACTGCTCTCACGGGGTGAAGTTTGTTAGCACCTGGGTGGATTGTAAGGCAGCCACGCCTTGCACGCAGAAAGCAGCTTCTGTACAGACCCACCTCAAGAGAAAAACCGCAACTGAAAAATTTGTTGCTCTGCCCCAGTAAAAATGAATATTGCATGAAGTAACAAACAGATTTAGGTTTAACATCAACCTTTATTTTTTTCATCAGCTGAAGTATAAAACTGGTTCCCCATTAACCTCCCGCTTCCTCAGCAATTTAATGACCTTCTAAGTATAGAAATGCTCTTCATTTTCAAGAACGTCCGTCTGAAAGAGTACGGGTCACAGCTCCCTCCAAAATTATGACTGTTCACCTCTCCAAATATTCCAGCAATTAGAAAACACCCGAGAGCCTCCAAGTACCACTCTGACACTGAGTGGCTTTGAAATATTATGAGACACGAGTGCTCACAGTGTTCCCCTTTCCACTTCCTCCAAATAAAGCACCCGGAGAACAGTTTCTGAGAGGATAAAAACCCACAACTGTTGCAGCTGCAGATAAGCCGCCGCTCCGCCGGCCAGGCTGGCGTTATTTATATTTTACTTATGTCAGCACCTAAATAACTTTTTCAGACCGATAAAGGCTCCTGCCTGCCCAAAGGCTTCAAACCCCCGAGGGTGTGTGGCTGCGCGACCCCCGCCCGGCAATCCGCAGGGCCCACGGCGGCAGCAGAGCCGGGGGGAGCCGGGCGCGGGGACTGGCTGGGCATCTGTCATCAGGTGGT
>JAVJGI010000063.1:63672485-63683956 GCA_035590275.1 Ibycter americanus
GTCGCGGTCCCCGGCTCAGGCCTGTGTGCGGCGGGTCCCTTGCCCGCCTGCGGCACAGCGCGCCCAGGGGAAGGTGGCCCGGGGTGCAGCTTCGGTGACCTGCGCCTCGGAGGGTGGAGGTTTCGGGGTTCGGTGAGGCCACGCAGCCAGCCCTGGCGCCTGATACATGAGGCAATTTAACCCTCACAAAAGCAGATTCAGCTCACTGGTTTCAAGCAGGTTGGCCTGAGTGCATCGTACATCAGGTGCCTGTGATGACTTCCAGTAGGCTGTTCTTAAATGAGTTGAACTGATCCGCTGCAGCTGTGCCTCCGTAAGCAGTCCGCTCGTTTTCATACTCCTTACTCCGATGTCGGCCTGCTGTTACCTGACATGCATGTTCATACACAGCGCGTGTCCCAGTCTCTTCCCCAGGCGTTTCATGCAGCACAAACCCATGTGCACATGTGTGCATTCTGTTTTCCAGCTTTCACTTTGGAGGAACCTCTGTCAATGTTTTTGGTTTTGTGAGTGTGATGCAATACAAATTCATAGTGTTTAAATACCCAGAAACAAATGGAGAAAAAAGCAGAAAATAGGTAATCTATTAGGAATTAAAAAACCCTAAGTTTCATCAGTAGTTGCAGTCTGTGGAGGCAGGAGTTCTACACTTGTGGATCGAGGCTCCAGGTGCACAGAGTGCCCTCACTACCCCAGTACGCTAGCAGGCTCTGCATCTGTTCAGCCCTTTCTTAAGAATTTTAATTTCTCTTTGGAGGGCATAAATGTGGATGGCAAGTGAGCTTCAGCCTGCTTGTGACCGACCTGCACGGATCTCATTAACTCGGCCTACACCGAGATACAACACATTTTCTCTGGGCACCCCAAAGAAGGATTAGAAAGACAGGTGTACAGACACACTGTGTGATGAAGCTCTGAAGCACAGCCCGTTTTCATAATGGTTTCTAAATACCCAGTGAATTTTGTTAAGTTTTCCAGCTGGAAACTCTCTTGATGGTCAAAGCTTCTGTTGTTGCCAGTGCATTGCCAGAACTGCAGTAAACTGTACTGAAGAAAATCAAAGGCTTATAGTTCTATTTCTCCACTTGCCTCAGACCCTGTGTCTCGGGCAGCAGAGAATGCAGGAAGCACGCAGTGGTCTCCATTCCCAAAATTCCTCTTTTTCTTTATTAACAGAAGAAGGGAGAGGGGTAAAGGGGAAAAATACCATCTGTATGAGTTCTGTACAAAGGACATCACCAGTACCTGATGTACCTCCTACGTACGGTATGCTTTAGAGTTAGAGACAATGTGCAAACCATTCCTGGGTTTGTCTGCCTTCTCCCTGAATACTTGATGTCAAGAAACTGCAGCTTGATGGAAGCTGCTTTTAACCTTCATTTTCTGACAATATTCTAGATAGCCTTGGCATTCTTATTTCCTAGCTGAGCACAGAGGTCACAGTATAGCAAAAAATAAGATACTAAAAAAGAGTAAATTCTGATTTCCCTTTGTCCTGGTTTCAGCTGGGATAGAGTTAGTCGTCTTCTTAGCAGCTAGTACAGTGCTGTGTTTTGGCTCTGATGTGAGAACAATGCTGATAGGACACTGATGGGTTTAGTTGTTGCTGGGTGGTGTTTATGCTAAATCAAGGACTTTTCAGTTCCTTGGGCCCTGCCAGCCAGAAGGCTGGAGGGGCACAGTAAACTGGGAGGGGACACAGCCAGGACAGGTGACCCAAACTAGCCAAAGAGGTATTCCATACCATATGACGTCATGCTGAGTATATAAACTGGGGGAAGAAGAAGGAAGGGGGGGACATTTGGCATTATGGCGTTTGTCTTCCCGAGTAACCATTACACGTGATGGAGCCCTGCTTTCCTGGGGATGGCTGAGCACCTGCCTGCCCATGGAAAGTAGTGAATGGATTCCTTGTTTTGCTTTGCTTGCATGTGCAGCTTTTCCTTTACCTATTAAATTGTTCTTAACTGAACCCTCCAGTTTTACATTCCTTTCTGATTCTCCTCCCCATCCCTCTGGGTGAGGGAGGAGTGAGTGAGCAGCTGCATGGTGCTTGATTACCAGCCAGGGTTAAACCACGATGCCCTTATTGTCCAGTTTGGTGAATTATCAATAAATAACACACACCCCCACCACCCCACCCCAGTAAAGTAGACTTTCAAGCATTGTTCATGGCTTTTCAAGTGTTCCAGTACTTAAAAGGTGGCTACGGAGAGGATGGAAGTTCTCTCTTCACAGAGTCACATGGAAAAGACAAGGGGCAATAGGTACAAGCTGCACCAGAAGTTTCATCTCGATATAAGAAGGAATTTTTTTATGCTCATTCACTGGAACAACCTCCCCAGGGTGTGATAAAGTCCCCACCACTGGTGGTTCTCAAGGTGCAATTGGACAGAGTGCTAAATAATGTCATCTAGGCTCCCTTTCCCACGGAAGGTTGGACCCAGTGACCTTTCAGGGTCCCTTCCAACCTGGTCTCTTGTATGATCCTATGATTCTATGATAAGTAGAATGATTTAAATACTTATTTCAGACCTATATAAAAATACAAGAGTCAAATATCAGCTTCTCCCCAAAATATGTGTCTATTAGTTAATTCAAGTTTGCTTTGGGGAAATATCTTGCTAAACGCTTGTACAGCCCCACTGGATATGACCTATTCAGAACTTGTGTTTATCACAGTTGTAAGAGTTACCAAAGCAACATTTTGAAATACATGAAATAGAAGTAGTTGATGAGGGCTAAGCTGAATTCACACATTTATAACTGTTTTTAGGCAGCTCTTTACATTCAGTTGGTATTTTGTTTCTCTTGGTATTGAGCAAAAATGAAACTACATCAAATATTGCCTATATTCTTACAGTTTTTATGCTTCAAGAGCTATTAAACTGCTTTGGTAAAAATAATTACGTTAAATTTGCTACATGAAACTGGGAACGTAATTAAATTTGGGTACCAGCAGACTTGATTTTATGGAAAATGTTTTTATAACAAAACAAGAACCTGTTGGTTTAATTCTAGATGAAATCAGAATTTTGGTTAATCAAGGTGTAGAGATGATACAGCCACCGAAGTAAAAATCTACAGTGTTGTAGCAGCTATGTTTTCAGAGCTCTGCTGCCTACTGGAATTGTCACTCCTGCATTTGTTCTTCTCCACAGTGCATCAGGACAGAGGCACCAAACCATGTGTGTGCCTGTGAGGGTGAGTGTGGGGAGATCCTTGCTATCTGCCTGCACTCCAAGCTGGAAGGGAGCAGTTCAGTTTGCATCAGGAAGCTTTTATTGTCTAGTATTCAAATCTCTAGTTCTTCACTGTTTCTTCACACATTCTAGCCTCAAATGTACCTAAACTAAATAATCCATTCCTTCAGCCCTTCCTTTGATGTCTCCTGATGATGTATAAAAGCTACACTTCTACAAATACCTGTCAACTTAATATCTTGAGCCATTTTCCCCAGATGTGTTTGATAGGTTTGGGAGTGAAGAGGGCTTGCTACAGCTTTACTACTGCCGTCTTGCTGGGGAACGCTGATAAGGCTTTGCCTAATACGCCCCTGCAATTCTGCAGCTTCAGTTTGTTTTCTCTTTCAAAACTGAGTTAATTTGTTACAGCTGAATAGCAACTAAACTTTGTAAGTAGAAGGAATAATACAGAAGCCCCCAAATTTCTATTTTATGCTTCAAACATAGAGGTCTGTCCCTGGGGAGGAGAATACAGCTCAGTCCGTGAAAGCATTTGCTTCCTTGCTTCTCATCTCAGCTGTCCCCAAGGGCATGATTTGAGCCGCCTGAGGTGGCCTCTGCCAGGTAATTGACAGGCACTACTGGCTCATTTCACACAGGCCATGACTTTAATTTCCTAGGCTATATTTGAACCAGCAATTTGGAAACAACAGGTTAGCCACCAGTGCCCCAGGCAGTCCAGTCTCTGTCAGAGGAACTCATACCACACAAAAAGATTAAAACACTGCATGCCAAAGCTGAAGGCTTTCACCGGTAGGAAACAGAGACCATTGCTGTATGTCTGCTTGATCTGCCTGCATGCTTGCTCTTCTCTCCTATGGCTGCCCCTGAGAGGCCTGCAAAGTATTTAAAAAATAACAGGTCAACTAGATCTTCAGAAAACAGCTCTTCCTCTGGTTTTGAACGTTCTTCTAGTTCCTACTTTCAAGTAAATAAGAAAACATTCTTTCATTAAGTGTCTTCATGGGGCTTTTCCTGAAGAAATCCTCTCTTGAAAGAAAGGATTAGCTACTCGCACACAAATGCTGATACCAGTCAGCACATGAGGCAACTGAACTTCCACATATAAAGAAGACTTCATTACATGAATGTGAATGTTACATGACCAATTGATGTATGAGTCCTAATGTAGCCAGTTTACTCAGTAGTAAAAGCCTTATTTATCTGTAGTTGTTCCTTAGTCTTCTGCCTGTAAGGTCTGAGCCTTTGAAAAAACAGTGGCTTGCTTGAACTGTAGTTTCACTGGGCACCATTAATATTTTTGTTTTATTATGTAACTGTGTCTGTCTTATAATAATATGTACATTTTGACTAAGGAGTAATGAGAGAAGGGCTGAGTTAATAAAACTGCTTTTTTCATTTAGGATGGGTTATCTTTTTGCATTCTTATAAGGTAAATCAAAACTATTATTTTTGTGAGTAACCAGGAAATATGTCAGTCATATGCAAGCACATATTTTGCAAGTGCTAGGGCTTAAGGGGTTGTGTTTTCATTAGAAGTAGTGTTGTAGAGGGATGCAGTATCCTGTTGTTACTAAGAACTGTATTTTGCTTTGCAGAGGTAGGTGGGTGGCACGATAAAAAAAATCTGCCTCCTGGCTGCAAAGGGGACAAGTGAAATGATCGCATAACACTGCGATGCGTGAGGCACAAGTAGGGGCACTAAACTGCCTGATGACACTTCTCATCCCCACAGGGGATGCAGGAAAACATCTGGAAATGGATCTGTCTACCCATTCTGACACAAAACCTGCAAAGAGTGTCTAACGGCAGAAGCAACTGCACGGTCTCTTTTCTGCTACTGTAAAGGAAGGCTGCTAAAGCGCACCTCCCTTTATCACCTGGCTTGTGTAGGTGAAGAAACTTATTGCAGTCTGTTGCATGATACGGATTTCTTTGGGGTTGGAAACTTTGGAGAGGGAGTGAGAAAGGAAGAAGACCAATAGTTTGGCAGCACTGCCTGTTTGCATGGCTCCAGCCTTTCAGCTTGCCGCAACCTTGCTGAGTCTGCACCAGTTGGCAGTGGAGAAGCTGTATTGTCCCAGTGAGCTCGCTCCTGCCCCCTTGTCCCAAACAATCTCTCTGCTGGATCCAGACATCCTTCTGCTGAATTTATCATGAGTGAAGTCAAAACGTATTCCCCATCTTTCAGTGCTCTGCTAAGATATAGGTAATAATTTGAATAACCCAATGGAAAAGGGTGTTTCAAACAAGTGAGAATCACTGTTGTTTGGCAGCATGCCTCAAAAATTACAGGTTAAATCCTTCTTTCCTCACTCAGTGCTTCATGAAATTGATACCTGTATTTAAGAAGTGGTTTAACATAACAAAGCAACTCTACATTTCAAACCTAAGTTGTGCTTAAGCAAAGTTTTTTCTCACTAAAGGTTATATTCTTCTTCAACAAAATACCAAAGTTAAAAATCAGACCCTCTTGAAGTCACTGAGAACTGTCTCAAAAGTATGCCAAGATTTCTCATTAATTTCCCTGCATTCAGTCAAACAACTTGCCAACAGGGAGTGAAAATGCCAGGTGGAATCTGGCATGCTTTTGTTACTTTTCCAGGGAAGAGGATAGGAGATGAAAATAAGAATTTCTATCTTATTGTAACAACTTGCATGATCGTAAGAATTTAATTATTTATCTCTCAAAAGGACTACATAGAGAACAAGGTTCACTTACACAGTTTGGAAAAGATAACCCAGCAGGGGTCATGCAAGTTCCTGTCTACTGTAATAACAATTTCCAATGACATTATCACATATCTGTGGGATTTTTTAAAAAAGGAATAATACTTAGCTGCTGTTGTGAACACAATAGCATATCTGTTACGTTTATGACATGGACATAAAATATAACTCATCCTGACCTGCTGAAGGGACATCTAATAGATGGACTGCATTGGAAAAACCAAACAAATAAAAGGATGTTGCTGTAGCATTACCCAATATGCATATGTTCCCCTTAAAGCCTGTTCAGTTTAAATGTTCATGTTTCCATTACTAATTAGGCAAGAAAATAACGTATTCAGTTAACACTTCCATTCATCTTTAATGAGTTATTAAGAAAGATTCCAATCCTGTAATTAGCTGGGGGAAATGAACTCCAGGACTCTCAAATTAAACACTTCAAATCTTTTCCAAAAATACTGTAGTCTATAAATATTTTTTATTCTCACTCTGCCCCACTTTCCTTCCTTTTGTTGGTGGGATAATTCGTACTCATTCTGCCCCAGCCTCCAAATTCTTTGTATCTCCTGTATTATGTAGCACTGTCTGGTTGTCTCATTTGAGCTTCATGTTGAGTACATTTTGGTGTGAGGGGGTCCACAAGAACAGGAGGTAGTGTATGATCATATGGTCTAGTTTTCAGTTAACAACGTCAAAAATAGCAAAAGCACTGAAATGCATCATGGTACAACCAACCTTCCCTGCATCATCTTCTCTTTTCTCTGTACCTTGAACGGCAAACACCCAGTAGTGGTCAGAGCTTTGGCTGATGTGTTTTATTTGTCCATACAAAGTGTCCACATGCTGCAGAATCTGAGCTTCCAGTTGTGTTTCTGTGTGTGCCTGTATTTAGATGTTTGTATATCTATAGAACCGAATCGAATCAAATCAAATTGAATCAAATCGAATAGAATAGGCTGAGAGTGCAGCACAGGGTTAAGTTGAGGGAATGGAGAGCTGCAGCACAGAATAAAATGAGTAGGCAGGAAAAAGAGTAGACAGAAAAACGAGAGAATAGGGAAGAAATCAAAAGAAAAGACAGGAGGAGTAAGGTCATTCACCAGCACTGAAGTACCAGTGTCAGAGGGAGCCGAGGGGCTGTGCCCCTGCTGCCGCTGCCCCAGCACACACGCCGGTGTGTGAGGTGGTGCTGGTGACCGCAGGCATGTTTGCACAGCTGGGCAGCCCCCACAGCAGCCTGATGCTGGGCGGTACAGGGCTGTCAGCATGGAGCAAAGGACAATGACAGCTAAAATAAAAGGCAGTTACCACATAAAGGTGGCATGCGGTTCTTCAAATATGGTATTTTAGGCAGCTGTGGGAGACCCACTGTGTACTGAGGAACGTTCACAGCCTTAAAGCTACTTTGTGGCTCAAAGGCCATCCTTAAAAAGCGTTATTGTCAGAATAAGCTTGACACATTCTTTATGCCATTTCCTTTCTGGTCCATAGGGATGCTCTCAGGAGCCTGTGAAGACCATAGGTTTCAGAGATCTGGGAAAATATTGAGTGCAGTTCTGATGTGCTTTCATCCCAGAAAAAAACAAGCAAAAGAGAAGAATGAGAGATTAATTCAGATTTACCTATATCCTATTATATTTCTAATCTTTTATCAGGTTTTGACCTAAATAAAAACGTTTTACAAGATCACTGAATTTTCATTTAAAGTGAGAAACCACCACGCTTTTAGTAACTTCCTACAGAATTGTAATTATACAACAAACTTTGGGACTGGCAGACTTTTTGGGATGAGGCAAAGTTTCCTAGGGAAATAAAGTAAAATAGAAGGAAATCTAGTGGTAAAGAGGTGATTTCACTTTCTGGCCTTTTGCCCAGACTGACCATTTAAGAGAGAGTCTTGAAGTATTTGCTTGAAAATGGGCAAAGGATACAGACTAGCAAGAATAAATTCAAGAGAGAGCAGCTGTGAGATGGAGAGGCAGCAGATGCTTGTCTACACAAGCAGTTAGTTCAAAATGAAAAAAAATAAAAGGAAGGAAGAATATTCTGGGCCTAGTGAAATAATTGTTGTCATGGAGGTTATGGGAGGTAAACATACCTTTTATAGAAATATTTATTGGCATTCTTTTTGTAAGACTGGCCAGACTAAAAAGATTTTAGTTCACTTTACTGATGCATTTTCCCATTCTAAAATAATGCCCTTTCTTGAAGCATTTCCTTCTAAAGAAAGTCTAATGTTTTAAATATTCCTCATTGTTTGATTGCAAGAGATAGAAGCAGAGACTTTAGATTATTTGTATACTATAGAAGAGGGAGAAGATTTTAGAGGATCTTGCTGTATGGCACATGGCCTTTTTCCTCTCCTGTTTGTCGTGGTAAAAAGGCCAACAGTGCTGTTCTTTGCACTTGTATGCTAAATGTGTGTTCAGCAGCACTTACTCATAAAATTGTACCTAGGGTCCTAAAATTTACATGAGATAAAATTCCGAGGAAGTTAGCCTTATGCTCTGGAAGAAGTCCATTTTATATGCAGATAGGCTCAAGAAACAAAATTAGTGTCTGCCTATGGACTTCTGACACTCCAGGATGTGGGTTATTCAGACCTGGGGTGTTAGTCTGTGTCTAATTAAAACAGGAAAAATAAAATCACATTTTAACTTTATTTTCCAGAAATGACTCGTGGTCTCAGTAGTGGATGTGTCATACCTGCAGTTTTTTCATGCTAAGGTTAAAATCCTACAGCTCTGACAGTTTCTCACAATTCAAATGAAATAAACATCTCTGTTATGACATATGAGAATGTTGTTTTTCAAAGTCTTAAAAATTAGGGTCTATCAATGTTAAAGGAATTGAAGACCAGCTGTTCCCATGAAGAATAAAACAAGCTTCTGCTTAGTAAACTCGTTTCAGAACATTCAGTTGCAAATTCCATGCACTAGCAATTATGCATCCACAAGGTAGAAATGATCTATATTTGCATCCAGAAGCAGGTTTTTTTATTATGATTATTGTTTTTTAATGTTTGTATTATGGATGTGTGTCAGGCCCTGGTTTCCTTGTCTTAGTATTTCCATTCATATAATATCAGCAAAGATACAGTCCTTGTACTGCCAGTATTAACATCTTGGTGGCTGCAGACAACATGTAAACATCATGCGTCTTTTGTAGAGCTGTGCAGACTGACTCCCGCCTGAGCCTATAGCTGATCTGTTCTGGTGCAGGTGGGGGTATGTCAAAGCAAAAGTGCACACACGCAAGTTGCACACCCATATGCAATGGGTATGCATATGCCCATTCTGCCCGTATCTGAACATTTGTGATTATTCGTCCTTCTAATATTCGGGGAATCGTTGAGAAGGATATGCAATCTATTCATAGGATAAAATAAAGCCCTAACTATTGTTTAGCTGAAGACAAAACCAGTTAATATCCATATTTATATTTAAACCAAGCCATGAACAATACAATGTGAAAACAAAAAGTGGACTCACTTCCTGGCATGTTTAGAGCAATGCCAGCCAGAGGCTGCCCTTGAAGGTTGCTGTCGTGCAGAAATTGTCCATGAAGGCAGGCACTGTCATCTCTTGCTCCACTGGCTTCAGATTTCAACCACTACACACTTGGTCTACTCTTACGTGGTACGAAAACACAGTCCCAGTAATTTGTTCCTCGGTGCCCATCAGATGCAGTATAAGGTGAGGGAGAGGCTAGGATCTGCAGGAATTTATTTTAGATTCTGATGATCTCCACAGCCAGGCCAAGTTCCCTGGGCGGGTGGTTCATATTCAGTAGCTTTTTCCCAGGTAAGGCACGCACTGGCAGCGTGTGTTGCACGCAGTTGCTTTAGCTGCCCATTACTCGGGATGATAGCCTGCAATCCAGCTGCACCACTTGGCACTTGATTCCAAAGAGCCTCGGTTTCATATTAGTTGAATAGAAAAGGTCAATAAGAGGTGAGAGACAATTGAATGTTAATAAATAATAAAGGAATGAGAGCTGCACGTGTTTGACCTATCCCTGCTGATGCGATATTGATCTGAACTAGAAGAGAAATGTCAAACCCTTTTCCACCCAGCGGTCTAGAAACACTTGTGATGTGTGTCAGTAAAAGATAAGAATCAGACCAAGAATATATTAGCAGATGCCACAGGGAATAAAGCATAAACAACCCAAGAACAATAATTACTGTGTGTCAGTTACAAATATGATATGCTTATTTGGCAGAGCACATCCTGCTTATGCCTGTTCCTTCAGGGCAGTCTGGGCATGCCAAAGAGGCTTCTCCTGGGAGCAGAGGTCATGTACAAGGAGGTTGCATAAGGGTAAGGGGGCACGTTCATGGGACTGCAGCGGTGCCCCCCGCCATGGAGGGGTGGGGTGGAAGGAAGGTTTGAAGGCAATAGATTTGCTCTACACAGACTTTCCACCCTCTGTATATTCTGACTGTCATTCGTATTTTACCCTGAGAGCACGCAATTGGATCTGCAAAGGACTTCAGGCATCATGCTGCCATTTCCATTTAAAGAATAGATCTTCAAAGCCTCTGCTATGCCGTGATTTAACCCTCCAGAGGCAGTGCCCCTACACACCCATTTTCCTTCCTGTAAAGTACTTTACATTTTTCCCGTTAGACATGTGTGTACAGCTTGACTTCACACTTGACAAGAATTGTCCCTCCTGTGTTATTCTTATTCTTTGATCTCAGATGAATCAAATCAGC
This sequence comes from Ibycter americanus, assembly GCA_035590275.1. Taxonomy (NCBI): domain Eukaryota; kingdom Metazoa; phylum Chordata; class Aves; order Falconiformes; family Falconidae; genus Ibycter; species Ibycter americanus. The sequence continues at coordinate 63,683,142 of JAVJGI010000063.1, forward strand.
TAAACACACCTACTGCATAAAGTCTTGTACAAAATGCAGTCAGATAGCAGAAGGACAGACAAGGGAAATCCTGTAAGGTTAAGGGATTTTTCATGATGAAGCAGAGTTACTTCTGCTGTAGTGATTATTTCTGTATTTTATATCCACTAAAAAAAATTGTTGGGAGAGACTGACATGAAAACCCATCTAAGATTGCCTGATCTCCTGAAGCATGGGGTTTTGCTTCACATCCCTGCTCATCCCTGTCATCCCTGTCTGACAGAGGAAGGATTTGACCATGTATCTCTGACATTCAAGTAAGCATATTAATCACTGAGCTGTGTTTTTTCCCCCTTTTTCTTATTTAGAGAGGCTGACTGCATATCAGTTTTCTGATGTATTGGAAGTCAACCAGTGGGGATTTGGACTAAACAAACCTCTTTTCCTTCCTTCTTCCCTAACAGAAAGGGCTTCAGTGTGTCTCCATCTTCAAATAAGCCAGCAACACAGTGCATTGTCCCTTTGAAATCAATAATAAATTGAGACATGTCTACAATATTGGGATTGCATTACAAGGAAGGAGCTCTTGCAGAAATATCTAGAGAAACAGTGCTTTTGCTGAAATGTTCTCTATTAGTCTTTTGCCACATCAGGATCAGAGTGACAATGTTTGCTGCCGTAAAGCCAGTGAGAATCATCCACTTTTAAATGTATTGGTTTAGTCTTACCTGTGCTTTTCACCAGTGTATGAAAAAGGGATTTTTATTGTTTAATGTTTAAATATTAAAAAAAAAAAAAAATGGGGGGGGGGGGGGGGGGGTGCCGGGTCTTCGTTC